>RJWM01000586.1:0-188342 GCA_004363535.1 Dasyprocta punctata
CACAGTGGCTGCACCAGTCTACACTCCCACCAACAGTGGAGAAGAGTTCCTTTTTCCCCACAGCCCCTCCAGCATTTGTTGTTGGTTGATTTTTTAATCTTGGCCATTCTTTCTGGGGTGAGATGGACTCTCAGCAGCATGTAGTTCTTACAGCGTCCATTCCTTTATCCATTTAAAAAATATGTGAGTGTCTGTCCTGCGAAGTCTCTCAAGTATAGTGAGCAAGACGGAGGTCCTGCGTTCAGGAAGCCAACAATTTGTGGGGAAGACAGAGGTGAGCGAGTAGATAACTATAGCAGCAGAAAAACTTCTGAGAGTGGTCATTTTCTTATTGAGAAAATAAGCAGTTTAATAGGTTGCGGAATGATGGAGGCAATGGGGGAGCCCAGCAGTCAAGCTCGGTGGGCCAGGGCTGGGCAGAGTCTGGGATGATGACAAGTAGCGAGCTGAGGGAGGATGTGAGGGCTGGACGTCCAGCCGGAGGAATGACCCTGGTCACATCCTTAAGAGGGGCAGAAGCCCAGTAGGCTTGAAGAACAAGATGAAGGTTGTTGGAACTGTGTGGACTTGGGAGAGTTATGAAAGAAGGCTGGGAAGCGGGAGTGTGTGGATCTGATAGACAAGGGGAAGCCAAGGTTGTGAGCAGGGTGGTGATTTTGTATTCCAGTTGCACAAATGAGTTCCTTGGCCTTCACTGAAGTATGCAAGAGGACAATTCACGTGACCTCAGTATAGTTCTGCCGTAACATTGTCTATCAAGAGGAGGATTTGCTAAACAGATTAATGAACTAAACCAGGGAAACTTTAGGATTAAATGACAGTCCACGGTTTTCAAACCCTACAAGCATAGGAAACACGGAATCCATCTTTCTATGATATTTATGAGAGAATTTTCTTTTCTTATTAAAACATTCCCAAGATTTTAAAAGATATCAACCTTCCTTTGTCCTTGGCAATGTGACAAATCAGCATTTTTAGAAAAGAATGTAAGTTGGAACTGACCTTGGCTCTATGCAGGGAAAGTTATCAAGGTCACTGTTTGGAGTTTGTTTTTACTGCAATTGCTATTAAAATGAATCCAGAAGTAAGAAGAATCCTCTTTTCACTCAATATTTTGTTCTGGGGACTGAGACTACAAGTATGAAATGCAGATTTTTTTTTCCCTAATTGCTAAATAAATCACCTCTAAAAAAGAAATCTTCTCCAAGTCCTCTGGAGAAGGAACCATAGTTAGAAAATAGTATTAGATCCTAATCATGTAAAATATTTCCAAGACTTTATTCCTAAGAAAAATGTCTGAAGACCATTGTCCTTCATTGAAGTTGGTGAATAGAACTCACTGACATTGTGTAAAAGAGGCCCAAGTTAAGGATGCTTTTCTGTACGATCTATTATGTCATTATCGAAGAGAAGATTAAAAAACAAGTCTCTAAACTTCGAAAATGAAATGTTTCAAATCTGGAGTGAACTGGAATATGAATGGCATTTCTATGCTTTCTAAAAATGGATTTTTCAAGTGGTTTTGATTTCACAAAGATTCCTGGTTGTTTTGTGATCCTCTTGTCCGCCTCTACCCTGTGGACCTGCCCTGCTATGAAGCCTATGTTTAATTCAGGAAGAACTTAATCCATATGTTTCCAATTCATTTGTGTCATGTTCTTTGGTGAGAGTTAGTTGTTATCCAAAGTCTTATAGGAATTTTTATAAGTCTTTACATTTTTCTTCTATCCAGAAAGTTATATTTTCTAGTTTAAAATGCCCCTCAAAATAAAAAAGATCTGGGTCTATTAAAAACATCAGTCTCAACGGGGCAAGAAACCTATCAGAAAGTGAGGTCTACAGCAGGTATCAGATGCATAGCCCCCAACAGGCAGGCGAGGCAAGGCACAGGGGCATGCCAAGAACCCGAATAGGCTAGGGAGTCTTGGACCTGGTGTGTTTTTCCACTTCTGGGAGCAACCAGCGAAGTCCTACAATTTAGCAAGTTCGATTCAACTTATGATGCATGACTGGGGCCAGATGATTTTTAGTTTGCTTTTGTGTGACATCTTTGAAGAAGGCAGAGAATCCTAGCATAGCTTTCTGACTTGTAACTAGAAAATGTCTTTACTTGTGAGCAACTTAGCAGTTACTCGGTACTGTTCAGTGGCCAGGCTTCATTTTCTAGAAAGCAAGATAAAGCCAGAAGATGAATTGTGGACTACAGGGTTAAGCAAGCTCTGCCAAGAATATAGATTGTGGGCTTCTTAGCGAACAACTGCTGGATGATATGTGCAAAAGTCTTATAAGAGTAATTTCCTTGGTCTCATTTACCTCAGCTGTGCTAAGACTCAATTTTTCCATCCTTTAAGGACACCTGATGTCTCTGGGAAGAGAATGACCTGCAAGCCACCTTTTTAAACCAAATACTTGCCAATGCATGCATACTCATCAGAAAATGATCATTTTGCTGTGAAGAGTTTGCAATCATCTGAGCTCACGTGTCATTTTCCTACTAGGCCAGAAACGTGCTATGCGACACTATCATACTCCCATCTTGGTTCGCTGTTTTGCCAAAGTGAGTTTTTATTCAGCCTCCCTAAAAGATTTTCCAGCCCGCCAGATAGGAGTCAGGTAACTGAAAAGCAGAGATGGTGATGAAACTTCTATCTCAATAAATGCCACTATCGTCTATGCAATTTTCCAAATGGGAGGGGTAATAGGCTTTGATTCCTTCCAAATGTAACCAACCTATCAAGAGTTCTGTGGATTCTTCCTAATTACCATGATTTTTGCATCAGTAACATTAGAATCACCTGAAAGTTTGTTAGGGATTCGGAATGTCAGGCTCCATCCTCAGACCTGCAGAATTATAATCTGCTCTTTAGCAAATATCTTAGTGTCTCATATATATGTTAAAGTTTGGGAAACATCTCTATAAATTACTTCTTTACTAATTTCTTGTCTTTTGCCTGGATTATTACAACTCTTTCCCAGCTTTTACCGAGTTTATTCTAAATTCATTCATCTGGTGACCTTTTAAAGAAACTCCACCAGTTATCTAATTCACTGTTCTCTTCAAAATCGAACATTTCAAACTGTATAGCCAATAAAACATGAACTTCTAGTTGTCACTTAAGAGTTCTGTTCAATCCCCTCTCTGCCACTTTTTCTGGTCTGTCCTCCAGGAACACTAGCCTAACCACTCACACAGCCACTTCCAGTTCTTCCTCTTCTTGGCATTCTGCAGAAGAACTTCTCGTCTTTTCCATCATTTAGATTCATCGTGAGTATCATCTTACTGGAGAACTTCTCTGACTACAGTCCTCATCCATTTGTGCTCCTATAACAAAATTCTTGAGGCTGCACAATGTGCAGAGATGTATGGTGTATTTCCTTTCAGTTTTGGAGGTTGGGCATTCAAGATCAAGGTACCAGCAGGTTTAGTGTCTGGTGAGGGCCCTGGTCTTTGCTTTCAAGATGGCATCTTGCTGTGGGATCCTGTGTCCTCACAAGGTAGAAGGAGATGAAAGGCAAAAGGGAAGGGGTGAGGCTTGTTCCCTTCATCTCCTTTATAAGGTATTCATTCATAATCACTGCCTCAAATGTCCCATCTCTTAATATCACTTTAGTGGAGTTTACATTTTAACACAGATTTTGGGGGAACTTCAGATTCTAGTGGCCACCAAATTTAAGTTCATTTTCTAATCTCTTTCTACCACATGACCTTGTTTTATTTTCAGTGCTTTCTGAACCATCTGAAACTGCCTTGCTTATTTGTTAATCTCTTTATTGCAGTCCAGTCTCTTTAGGAAACTTTCCAATTCCTTCCAGCCTTATCTCCAACATCTAGATTTTTACCTGAAATAAAAGCACTTCATATATACTCATTGAATAAATTGATGAATAAATATATAGCTGTGAGCTCTAGACAAAGACGTCAGTGATCTTGTCATTCACATTCCTTCCTCTCTCCCTTCTCTTTACCAAATGTTTGTCAAGCATTTAACCTATGTCAGGTCAATAGTAACTTGGAAGAGAAGGGACAGACCCAGGCACTGTCTGAGTAGAACAGGAGGTGCTCATGGAGGTGCTGATGTTAACCAAAATCTCGGTAATGTTGTGCCTTGGAACATACAAAAGTTTCGCTAATTTGGTCCAGGGGGGCCACTGTGAGTTGCAGCTGAAAGATGAATACATGTTCGTCTGTAGAGGGATGTGAAAGGAGCAAGTGAGAGGGAGCATTTTGAGCAGAAAGAAAAATGAATCCAAAAGGTGGCATGGAATGTCGAAGAAGCAGAAAAGGGGAGTATGATGGGGTAGCTAGAGAATGGTGGGAACCGTATATGGTGAGGCTGGAAAGGCAGGCAGCCACAATGGCACACCTTCTGAGACCTGGATCTCTTGAGACAGTCCTAGTTTACCTCTGCAATCTGCTATACGTTTTCCTAGCACTCCCTTCCTTTCTCAACAGTGTTCTGGTTTGGATGATAAACTATGTGGCCAGTCTTCCAGGCCATCTTATAGGCATTTATCATCAGAGGCTCACCACAAAGACTTGTGGTTAAGCATGACAGCTCTGAACCCAGATCTTCTGGACTCAAGTGACTGGCTTGCTATTATTTACATTATGCGTTCTTTGGCCAATTGCTAAACTCTAAGCCTTGGCTTCCTCAATGAAAAAATACAGATTCAATAATCGTAACATTGAATGCATAAAGTTATAATAAGAATTAAATAATAACACCAAACTTGTAGGATAATATCTGCTTTATATGGTAACTATACAGTGTTAGTTCTGTGGTTATTATTAATCTTTTTAATTTTAAAATGATATACAATATTTGTCCTTTTTATGGGTTACAGTATGGACAATTTGATCCATGTTTACAATGTATAATGATCAAATAAGAATAATTAGCTTTTTGTTTTCAGTATTGGGAGTTGAAACCAGGGCTGCTGCATTAAGCCATACTCCTAATCCTTTTATTATTTTTATATTTTATTTTGGGACAAGGTCTTGTTAAACTGCTAAGTTGCCCAGTCTGGGGTCAAACTTGTGATCCTCTAACCTCAGCTATCCAGAGTACTAGGATTACGGACATTGGCCTAGAGCATTTTTTAAAGTGTGAAAAATAATATAAGCCTATGAAAGTTGTGTAAAGAGGTAACAAGGTCAGAATTGTATTTTGCAGTGGTAATTTAGATTTTCATGTGGAATAATATTTTAGGGAAGTATTAAGGAGAAAATTTCTACAGAGTTCTTCATTAAATGACTAGAGCACTATAAGTATTCAACCAATAGGCAAAATAGGTAGTACCATGATTATCTTTACTAAAAGTAGAAGCATTCATCAATAATGCCGTTCTTAGATATTGCTTATCAATTTCCATTTGGTAGTATTTGGCAATCAAAGAGCTATTTCGACTGCGAAAGTCAGCTGAATCAGTGATGTCTTATAGTAGGAGAAATAACAAAGATCAGAGTGGAAGGACCACCCAGATCACCCTCACACTTGTAGGTCAAATGCAATCCTCCCTAAACCTGCTTAGTTAGAGTCTTTGGATTGCATGGAGGATTCCCATATGCATGCCCTATTTGGTAGTCAATGATTTCCAGGGCCAAGAAAATTTAGCAACATCAGGAAGGGTTAGAAGGGTTCAGCAATTTTCCCAGGGGCCTTGACTTGAACTTCTGGCCCTGGGATGTCTCTTGGGCTGCTCTTGACATTCCTGTTACCCTGAGGGTAAGAGGATGCAATGGGAGGAAGAGGCTGAGTACGGGACACACCTCATGGTCACTTGTCACTGTGAAATTCCCCTCTCCTGGGAGTGTGGAGAAGAACTGCAGAGACCTGGCAGATAATTAATGTTTTCCAGGGTGAATGGAAGGGATTTGTCACACAGTAGCTTGAACACCATGACTTTCTCACTAACCTTGGGGAAAAGGTAAGAATTTGTAGGATAATCCCACTTCAAGGTTGAGGAATGGGGATGTCGTGGTAAATTGTTAACTGTTTGGTTAATAGGACTCATCATGTTACCACCTTGGTTTTCCCAGGCTGAGGACTTCAAATAGACTGAGGTGCTTTCAGAAAAGTAAGTTCTCTGACCTTTCCCAAGGCCTTTATAACCCTTGGGAATCCTTTATAAGTAATTAGTATCCATGGTGGGGGGGGGCATGTTGGCTTTTCAAATTCTTTGGTGGCTAAAAGTGGATCTATCCCATTGAATGAGATGTCAGTGGTGGAACAGGCATGGAACAGTAGTGGGAGGGCCTGTGAAAAGTACAGAGCCACCTTTTAGATGTGGGGTCACCTTTTTATCTCTAACTCATCAGTGAAGTTGCAATGCTTACTTGGCATTGACAGAGCATGTGAAGCTCAGTTCTTTTATGGGTTTTTTTTTTTTTTTAGGTCTCTATGAAGAGATTTATTTATTTGAAGTCATGCCAACTGTCATGAAGGTACTTTAAGGAAATGGTTGTTAAGGGTGGTTGAGACAGACAGACAGACAGATAAGAGATGAGGAAGGTGATAATGGAGGTACGTAGTCCAGGTGGGGAGTAAGACCGGAATGGGTTCAGTCTTTGGGCACAATGCATAAGGGTGTCAGTAATGAAGATAAAAATATGTCAATCAAGTATTTAAGTCTTTGCTATGTCACCATATCATTTAGTTCCTTGTAACAACATTGTAAGAAAAATTATGTCATTCCTAATTTCATAGACAAAACCCCTGAAGATTAGATAAAGTAAGTATCAGGGCCAGATTGTGAAGGAACTCGAGTGCCAAGCTAAGCAGTTATGGCTCGGTTCATCGTGACAGACAGTTTTGTCAACTTCGTGGAATGCAGTAGATTCTGAACTTTTGAGAGGGTGACATCAAATTTTAGGTGCTGGCCTGATAGGATTTTTACATGATAAAAATCAAATTAATATAAAAATATTTTGTTGGGGAGAGATAGCAAAGTTTGTAAGTAGATGAGACAAATATTTAAAATGTGATGTGTGATTATCAGGGAGTAGAGAAATGTTTACCCCAAAATCTTTCCCTCATTTCTTGGTATAAGTATATGAAATTCTATATATGAAGATGTACTTGTTGAAGTCCAAGAATATTTTGGAATTTTCTATAATCTTCCTTCTTTTCTTCCATCCTTCACTTGTCTTTGTCTTCTTTCTTTTTGAGGTTCTTATTGAGTTCTTGCTGAGAGTGTGGTATATTGCTTCAGGATGAGGATACAAAGAAGGAAAGCAACTTCCTTCTGGAAGACACATAGAGTCCAGTGAAGAGGAAATTGGGTCACACTGTCACTGCCATACAATCCAACATGGTGGGGTACAGAGAAAAAGCTCCAGGAAAGAGGCTGTGAGCATCAGAAAAGACCATATAGAGGAGTGATCTAGCAGAGGTCTGAAAGGTAGGCACTCCATATAACACTCTCCCTCTATGTAACACTTGCATAAGAATCCTCAGCTAATCCTCATGTAAGGGTAAGGCATTTCAGGCAAGGTTGCAGTATTTTCTAGGGTCTGAAACTATTTGAAGTTGGAGGATGCAGTGCCACTCAGTACACTTATGACATTGTCTTAGTTACTTTCCTTGTTGCTGCGACAAAATACCTGACACCTGAAGTTAAGGGAGGAAAGGTCTATCTAACTCACAGCTTGTAGAGGTTTCAATCCTTAATAGACTGGCTGCAAGGCAGGGTGGAACATGGCAAAGGGGCAACAGTTCATGACGGTAGAAGACGGCGAATCAAGCAAGTTAGCAAGCAAGGGGGAGGGAGAGAGAGACAGAAAGACAGAGAGAGAGAGAGAGAGGAGAGAGAGAGAGGAGAGGAAGGAGTGAGAGAGGGAGGAGAGAGAGGAAGGAGAGAGGAGAGAGAGGAAGGAGTGAGAGAGGGAGGAGAGAGAGAGAGAGAGAGAGAGAGAGAGAGAGAGAGAGAGAGAGAAACTTCCTGCTGTCCCTTGTATTGTATCCAGGCTACCAGGATTAGAGTGGTGCCAATCCAATCAGTGAACTGATCCAGCAATCAGCCATAATCCCAGCACCCTGAATCCCAGTATTGCACTAGGAATCAATCATACACTCTAGATTCGGCCTCTGAAAAAGTCCTAGGACCACACAAGACTTTGTGGGGACATCTAGACACAGCCCATTACAGACAGGCACTGGATGGGAGAGGGATTGATAGGTACAGGATGTACATGGGGCAATACGAGGCTGTGCTGGTATTTTTGCAAAGGAGTTTTGATTCCACCTTGCAGCTGACAAGTGACTCTAGTGTTTGATAATTCTTTCAGAGAAAAATCACTGCAAAGTAATTTAGGGGAGCCTGGGGAGGGGAGCCAGCGTTGTATCTGATTCTAGGTACGGTTATGTCCAATTATTTCTTAGTCAGGTTTTGCTGGGCAGGTTTCATTCCTAGGTAAATATGGTAGCTGAAGTTTTAGTTTTGCATCTAGCAATCCTTACAAAAAAGACAGGAAATTTTTCATAGTATTTCCATATAAAATTCCTGGAAGCATTTTCATTGGCTTTGTGACAGTTGTGGTGGAGTATCAAATTGACTGATTTTGGGATCTGCCTGGGTGAATAGTGAATCACTGTTGTAGTCAGGTATTACAGCTAGAACAACTGTGTACAGGACACAGAATTTGTAATACTGTTTTATGATGGTCACCCAGAGTTAAACACAAGAATGTGCAGGAAAATCTGTTCACAACACTAAAGACCCAGGATATTCAGCCAAGGGCCTGGATCCCACAGCAATGTGCTGCATGAGTCCAGCTAGAGACCCAAAATGCATGACAATGCCTCCCACAAATCCAACTGGAAACCTAAGAGCCCACGATAAGGACTCACACTGGTCTATTTTATGGTTCTGTGCTGGGAAGGCCAAAGGTCAGCGGTGGAACTAGAAAGTCTATGCCAGGGGGGTGAAGGAGCTGTGCAGTAGGTTGAGGGTCCTACACTGGAGCTGAGAAGTCACGCTCAAAATAAGGAGCGGGGCTGCCCTGAAGAGTACCACAGCCATCCTCAGTGGCAACGAGGTCCCGAAGTTCTCTGATGATGAGAACAGTCGAGTACAGGTCAGGAAGCCCAGTGTGACAAGCTTCTCCAGTACACATCTTCCCCTCCGGAGACAGGAAGTGATGCACAATGTGAGGAGCAGAGCTCCCCCAAGATGAACCACAGCCACTCTCATTGATGAGGTCCTGAGCTCCTCTGATGATAATGGTTGAATCCATATTGGGGAAGCCAGCATGACAAGCACCTCCAGGAGAACCCTTGGCTTGAAACAGCAATTCTTAGAAGAACTCACAATGCCTTGCTCTTCTTTTCCACATCTCCATTTATGCTGACAACTTTCTTCAGGTGGGCCATCTACACTCAGCACCATGCTGATGTAATTCAACTGGTGTTAAGTTGACTACCAGTTTTTAATCCATAACAATCGCATTGCTATGTGTGTCTGAGTGGGTCATGGAAGTGTGACCTTAGGGTCCAGTCTGGTCCCTTACTCCTCCTCTGACCTGTTCTCCTGCTCTGCTTTCTGGTCATTATGAACTGAGAGTTTTTGCTCTGCTGCCCCCTTCCACCAGGATGTTTCTGCTTTGGAGCCATCCGACCATGGACTTAATTTCCCAAAAAACATGAGCCAAATTAAGCCTCTCTTCCAGTTGTTAGTTAGATAATTGTGTCCCAGCAACAGAAAACTGACTAGTATAGGTATTTTAGTTCATGCTCTGTCGTTTAAATTAATCACTGAGGCCAAAAGGATGTGAAGTTTATTGATAGGTCACACAATCATCTCTGGAACTGCAGAGTGGAATGCACGTAAATCCAAGAGACATTTCCCCAAAGAGATACTAGCTAGGTCATGAGTATGTCCAGGAGAAGAAACTTTGAAAAATTTTGATGAAAGATGTTATACAATGACTGAAATAAGAATTTTTGTTTCATTTAAAAAATACAGTATTTTTCTCCAAAGAAAAGATATTATTTTTGACAATAGGGAAAAATGACACAAATCATGACACCTCTAATATTGCACAAAATCAATTGTCTCAGAAGTTGGTTCATGTTGTACAATGGCCACGCACGCCCACTGTAGCAGATGCTGTGAATGCCCTGCCCAGATTTCCTTCACTGGGCTGGTCACTAATTTCCTGGTTCCTGCAAAAGTAGACTGCTAAAGACTCCCAGCAGCTCTCTTCTCTGATAAGCTTGACCCACTATGGAGTTCCATTCATTCTCTGGAGTTTCTGGGGGATCAGGCTGAAAGCACACATTACCTGTCTTGACTTCTCCACTGCCCCTTATACTCCCTTTGCTTCCTTGCTGATTTCTCCCTAGAGCTCTCCCCCCATGTAATACTCACATAAGAATTCCCATCTAAGATTCTGCTTCCAGGCAACTGACCTAAGACACCCACAGGCACATTTCTGTGAAACTCAAGGGCATCAAGCCATTCTTGCCTGAGATCTTTGAAGAGGGTCACTGAAAACCATCTGCTTTCTAGGAATGGACGCTAAAGAAAGGAGGGGATGAAAGAAGACAAGTTTATACTACCTCACTGCTCTGCTGTGGCCAGGCCTGCCTTTTTCTCTGAAGTTCTAAGTGCCTGTCTAAAATTCCATTGCTTATTCTTTGCTAAGCAAATATCTATTGCTATGCTGCATATTGGAATTTTCTTGGGAAAGTCAAGGCCTTTGGTTCACAGCTTTCATAACTCATGTAACCCCGCCCTCCGGGAGCCTTGGGACTCTTGCAAGGAGGAGATCATAACTTAGCTCTAATCTCATAGTCTTAAAAAAAAAAAAAAAAAAGAAGAAACAGGAAAAAAAAAAAAACCCAAAATCAAACCACTCCCCCCCACAAAAAAAAAAACAAAATCAAAATCAAAACACCCTTCAAAATTGGACAGTCTTAATAAGGATGTGTGTGGTTATATTTTAGCTCAAAACTAGACCAGCTATGCAGAATCCACAGATAATCAGATTCAATTTCTTTTTGTTTCAAAATTTGTTTCTATTCCAGTGATTCATTGGATGGACTCATTTGTCTGCTTCTACGGATAATGTAATGGTTGCCTTTGGATTCTATGGGAAAGGCATGTTTTAAATCACAGAGCCGCTGCACCGTGCAAGTTATTATAGACAATGATAAAGCCCCAACACCCACTGATTTCCTAAACACTCATGAGATAGGGACATAAATTTGCAGCCACTCTAACTATTTGGCATTCTCTGATTCGACTTTAGAGTTCTTCTACCTCCAGAGGAGGTGGCACCGAAAGCAAGTTCACTGAGGACAGGTGCTGCTTCTACATCTGGCTTTGTTTGGGAGCCACAGCAAAGTTTTATGGTCCAGTGCCCAGTTTCTCTAACAAAATAATTACTTAAAAGGATATTTATTCTATTTTAATTTCCACTGCTGGCAAGGTGTTAGGAGCTACAGTTTCCAGCGCAGCTAAATCTACCAGGGCGCGTTCCCTTGTCCAGAGGACCTGAAAAGACCTGCATTTAGGTATTGGGTTGATTGTCAAGAAGGGTGTGGATCATGGGAGACATTCCTTGTGTCTTACATAACAATGAGATCTATAGTTCAGCAAGTCTGCTAATAAAGGCTTCCCTCTCTTTCTGAGCCCCACCTAACTTTGTCCACCTGTCATGTATGGTCACACCCTCAAGCAGTTTTCCTAGTGCCCAACTCCCTGTGGTACTGCATTTTTTTCTTTTCTCTCTTTTGACAATATTATTCTCTTGTTGAAACTATTTTCCCCTACCCAGCCCAAGGCCAGGCTTTCTACATACCTAGAATTTTATGCTAAGTCTCATCTGAGGCGGCCTCTTCTGACACCCTATAGCACTTTTTCTTTGAGTACCTTCTTTTCCACCTCTCCTCTGTAGCCTTTCTTTCCTTGTTCTATATACATTTCGCCAAGGAAGCTTTCAGGAAGCACAGAAGAGAATTGAGCCAGAGGTTTTTAAAGTTTAAAGAGAAAAGCTTTGAGATGAAAATTGCAGTTTAGCAAAACTAGAATCATTCTGCAAATATTATGATGACGACTCTAAAATTAAAAAGAGTGTACTTAGTAGACAATAAAATAACATCTGAGAAGAAAGCAGTTTATAAAGCTTTTCTTAGCAAGGGCATAAGAGAAGAGCACTTGAACATAGTTTTAAGTAGAGACAAAAGTGAGCATAGAATTAAAGTATGCACACAGACAGATGGACGTTTTTAACAGATCGGAGCGTATCTAATAGCTCGTACAGCTCAGAACTTGGAACTTTTCATCAGTCTCCCACGCACAGCCCTCCATGCAGTGTTTGCATGTCGGCGTGTTGCTCCAGGGATTTCACAATCGCTTTAGGAAAGTGATGCCCATTCTTGTTTTTCCATGACAATGCCAGCTAAACCAGCGTTTTCAGTTCCCTGATCCACGCTTATCCAAGCAATGAGTCATTTTTACATTTTAGCGGGGCTGAACTTCTTTGGATTTCTTTTGACCTTGAGGTTCTGTTTGTCATTGAAACGGGCCTCCTCTGTGCCGACACTGACAAGCTGCTGAGTTCATCCTTGGAGGGTGAAGTCACACGTCCCACTCCCTTGGCCATCTCTGAGAGCCCATGCTGAGCACTAAGGCCAACTTAAATGAGTTGTGACATATCATCCAGGAATGACTGGAGCTGTGTGACAAAAGATACTCCCAAGGTACTGAACACATTTTACTGAGCGGTATTAAAGGACTGAGTCCAAGAGACATTTAGACTGGGGAGGTGGGGCAGAGATAGAGAGAGACAGAGATCAGGAAGACAAAAGAGAACCTGAAAAGCAGGAAGTGATGCTAAAATACACTGCCAGGGAGCTGAAGCTTGGGTCCTCGGGGTGACTAGGGCAACATGGGGTCTTTCTATTTGTAGGGTAACTCCTACTTCACCTAAAGAGAGAAAAAGGTCCATTTGGCTTAAAACGTGCCCATATTCAACCTAAACCATTTGCTTTGTGAAGAATAATTTTTAACAAAGTCCTTGTAATAATTTCCAAGTGGAGAATAGTGAATACTTTGCTGTAATTTTCTTCAGAACTTTGTAGTGAACTCTCCCTTTCTCTTTTAACCTTTAAAATTAAATCTTGAAATACTATCTTCGTGTGCTTCTTATTCACTTTAAGATTATTAAATTTAAGAGCCCAATAGCAAACGATCTTTACCTGGCATCCTATAAACTGTAAATGTTGTCACTAAAATTCTCTGATACTTTGTCTTTTTAAGAAAGAAAAATTACATATATGATTCCATGTTTACAAGTTCTGCTGTTCCTAACTTAGAGTATTATTTTTCCTCTTTTCCTAGTAGAGCAGTCTGACCAGTTTATGCCTATTAAGAGTCTTGAGGAATATTTAAACCACAAGCAAGTGAAGTGAGCAAACTGAAATTGATGGGTAATAAATCTTAGTGAGGATGCTGCTTTTGCTGCTAAGATGTATGCTGCCTCTGAAGACCTGAAAATGCTAGTGGCTTTATTATATTAAATTAGATTTCCCATTTTTTTCCATGCTGGGGATGGAAACCAGGGCCTTAATTGTGGAAATTTCTATTCCTAACACAAAATGCCCATAAGAGAAACCTGACGTAGGCTTTGCTGCCTATCCTTTATCTAGCTTTTTTTTTTTTTTTTTTTTGAGAGCAGAATCTATTTATTGGAGAAAGAAAACTACTGTCTGAGAAAGACAGAAGGGGTCCCAAGTGGGTTTCCCCCTTTATCTACTTCGGATCTAATGAGGAAAAGGCATTTTAGTGGAAAGAATATTCAGAGATTCCATTTGAGTGTACGATGAGCTCATTGGGTAAGTGAGAGTCAGAGGGTAAAAAATTCTCTCACTTCCCCCAAAAGCTGATGTTACTGGAAAAAGTCACTGTTATGCTGCTTTAACTGACTAAGAAACTCTTTCGCTTGCTAATAAAATCTATGGAAAAAAAATCTTTTTCCTGGTGCAGATTGTATAATGCAGCATTGATTATTTCAGTTGCAGACTAAAATAAAAACAACAATGGCAGTGATAGCAATGACAGGAGGAGGGTACCGTGAGCTTATTGCACAAACTGGGGTATTTTTGAAGGTTGAAAGCAAGAGCTTTATTGATTGAGAACAGGGTGGCCAGTTTAAATCAGACCATTTGATACCCTAAGTAATAGTAACAGTGGTAGTATTAATATACAATTCCATATTCCAAGTGGTCCAGGCAAATCATAATAACAGTTACACACACACACACACACACACACACACACACACACAGATACACACATTTTGTGCCCAAAAAATTTTTGGTTATTCACAATAGCTGAGAAATAGAATCAGTCTAAGTGTCCATCAATAAATGAATGGATAAAGAAAACATACTAGAAAAATATTCCATTGTACATGTGAATGTATACACACACACACATATAATGGAATATTATTCCATCTTTAAAAAGAAAAAGAAAACTTGTCACAACATAAACCTGGAAAAGATTATGTTACATGATATAAGCCAGGAACAAAAAGAAAACTATTATATGACCTCACTCATGTGTGGGATTTGAAAAAAATTCAACTCATAGAAACAGAGAGGAGAAAGGTAGCTGCCAGGGGTTTGGGGTCTGAAGAAATGGGAAATGTTGGTCAAAGGGTACAGAGTTTCAGTTAAGCAAGGTGAATAAATTCAGGTGATCTAGTATATTGCATGGTGGCTAATGTGACCTTCGTATGCATGAAATTGGTTAGAAAGTAGTTCTCGAATGTTCTCACTATATTCACAGCAGACAATTATATGAGGTGTTGGATAAATTAATTAGTTTGATTATGGTAATCATTTTACAATATACACTTATACCAAAGCACTATGCTGTAAATATACAAGTCTTTGTCACTTACATCTCAATAAAACCAGAGAGGGATAAATGTGGAAATAATAAAAATTCTTCATTTGATCTTAGCCAAAAGGATAAGAAGCAATGGAAATAATAAAATTCTTCACTTACATTTCTGGAATATCATGAAGAGCCTAAGAACACACCATGAGAATATAACTTCAATTTTCCTTTCACCTTCAACAGTTTTGACACATTCCTCACATCCCAGACCTGGGCCTCTGTTCTCAGGGTTTCTAATTTAAAGCTCCTGTAACTGTCTCATCCTGAACTTTTTTTCTTTTTTTTTTCTCTCCTCTGTTTATTTATGTTGATTCTATAACACATAAACCCTGAATATCTTGTCTGGCAAGGCAGGCGCCTTCTGAGAGGACCAGAGAAGAGGAAGAATTCAGCTGCCACAGAGTAATCCTCATTAGCAGGCAGGAAAAGGGCAACGCTGCTCATATTCATCTATTAATAGTTTTGGTTCAAATCAATACCTTATATTTATCAAGAATTTTCTACGTGCCTGATGCCATGATGACAATGTAAAAGCGTCATCTAAATCTTACAGAGACCCTGATTATAGGTGCTCTTGACATTTCCGCTGTGCAGGAAAGAAGACTGAGACTCGCGAAGCATAGGTAAATTGTTCAAGGAGCAGAGCCAGGACCTAAATCTGGCAGAATTAAGGACTGATACTCCTGATGTGTGTGTATGACAAAACTTCAACCTGTCTTCAGGGAGATTGCTTAAGAGTAGTTAAATTCCTTACTTCAAATGTGCTATAGTAAAACACACCCAGGATTTAAGCGATTGGCAATGCCAGCACATGTTCTTTCTCACTTTGAAGTTCGCTGGTGTGAATGGGGTGTCTAGAGATCTTTCTGATAAATGAGTCCAACAGGAAAATAAACGCAAACGAGTACAGGTTATTTGGAGCACACACAGAAGGGCGCAGAGCACGCAGTGAGAGCGAACTATTTTTCATCTGGTTGGAAGGAGCTGCCGCTGGCTGAGTTTAGCAGCTATTGCCAGAGAGACAGCAACTATTTTTAATGTTCAGACTGTATTTTATGATTGCCTAAGGATCTCAGATGTGCTGCCTTTTGTAAATTAATAATAATTTGTTTTAGATTAATGAGGAACCAAAATGGTTTCTAATAAATCTGCGAATGCTTAGCATATTTTGAAAACCAATCATTTAGTGAGGGAGACTTAGGTTTCTTCTCTCCCTTAAGAAAGAGCTGAGGGTGGACGGAGGAAGAAAAAGCAGCCAAATATTTTTGAATAACAGAGAAATGTGAAAACAGTGGGTGAGACTATATGCATTCCTGGCTTTGTTTTGTAATCTCAGCTGTTTTGGGGGATGCTTTTGCATCCCGGAAAATGCCAAGGTGCCCTCTAGTTGGTGTCCTGGGAAGTATCTATTGGATACTAAGTGGCTGGTCTGAGTTCTCAGTACCAACAAGTAACTGGAATATATTGGAAATAGCTGAATTCCGGTCCAAATCAAGGTCTCCGCATGTTGGCAGCATTCTGCAGTGATTGGGTAACTGGAGCGTGTCTTGGAATGTGGATGGATGGGTCCCGCTTTCTGTCTAGTCTTTTTTTTTTTTCCTTCAGTATTTAAGCTGCATCTTGGGAAAAGAGAAATGTAGGCTCAATTCATCCATTAATTTGATACTGTTCTAATTCTATTTTTCCTGTGGACTTTCTTATAAAATTGGGAGAGGAAAAGAAATCCATTAGAGAGGGGAATATTAGGGAATGTTTTTCTTTTTCCCTAAAGGTATCTGAATGACTCTAAAGTTATGCCAACATTTTAAGAGTGATCTAGTAGTTAATAAATGGCTGCAGTTGCTATTTGTCAAAGAAAAGCAAAGAGTACATGTAGAATCCCTCCCCCCAATCCTAAACTTATTTCGGGGGAAGGGGTGAAATTGGTACAGAATACAGTGGTGGAACAATAGAGCATTCTGAGCTGGATTTGACAGCTTTCTCTTTACCAAGCTTCAGTGAATGATCATTATCTTTTACTCCATAATAACTAAAATATGAGAATATTCTAATATAGGATACTTCTGAAATGAATTTTTTTCAGAAGCAAAAAGGACTTAATCTCAATGATTCTGAATAAATTCAGTTAAGAGCCTGTGGCAAAGATTCGCCCATATTTCTGCTCTTAATTCATCATTGGAACACAGCTGGATTTTGTCCTTATCATAGCCCGATGTAGTCTTGCAACTGTGCACCATTCAGTGGAATATGGCAAACATGATAGGTGCTGCTTCCATCCCTCCTCCTAAAATCCTCCCATGTGCATCTCTTTTTCCTTTTCCACCTTTATGCTGGAAGCTCCCAGGACCTAGAGGACAGTGGAGTGACAATTTACAAAACTGTGAGTCTTTGAATGAACACACTAAAGGCTCCTAATGAGGAAAAAGTCAGGTGACAGTTATGAGAATTAAAACATTATGGTGTTGAACCCCTGACATTTAGGGGTTGCTTTTTCACAGCAACTGGCCTTACGCCCTTTGCAAACGCTGGGTTGGTGTACACAGTAACTAAGGTGATAATGGTCTGTTCTCTGTGTTATGTTGTCTAGATTCTGGTCCTGGCTTCTGCCTGTTAGTATCTGAATGAGTCTAAGCAGGAAACTATCCTTTCCCTCTGGCTCTGTTTTTCACCAAAAAGCGTACCATTTGGATCAAAGTCTTTGAGATAAGGTAGAGTTAGACAGAAGCTCTGAAAACTTAAGGATAAGAAATTTGTGTTAAGGATACAGATGGCTTATAGTATCAAAGATGTTATGAGACAGCCATGCTCAGTAAGGGCAAGAATCAAAGAAGATCCAGGAAGCACAAGATGTTTATACACAATGGAATACTACTCTGCCAGAAAGTAAGATAAATGTGAGGCATTCATAGGTAAATGGATACAATTTGAGAATATAAGATTAAATGAAATAAGTCAGACACACAAGTTCAAATGTTGCATGGTCTCTCTTATGTGAGAAACTGTCACTATATAATATATAATATAAAATATATAATATATACATACCAATAAAGAGCAAAATAGATGTTATATAAACGGAAGTAGGGGGAAACTCAAGTAATTCCCCTGCTTATGTATTCCATAGTTTTAATGTATGTTCTAATTTGTTTCATTCTTCTAGTTTCTCTTAGTTTATTGCAAAGAAAGTTTTGTGCTATTATCTGTTTCTTCTTTGAAAGTCTTTTTTGTCTATGACTTATTCTCTGAGTAACTACTTTTGAGATTAAAATACACAGTGTACTAAACACACAGTATATTGTTATTCTCTTATTATTTTATTATAAAATTTTATTTTATTTTTCCATCAAATAAACAAGTTATTAAAAAAAGAAGTAGTTAAAACTCTTGTCATGGGCACCAAGTTTCAGTTAAATTGGAGAAATAATTTATGGCACTGCATTGTGATGACAATTAATAATAATGTGCTATATAGTTTAAAATTGCTAAAATAATGCATTTTAATATTCTCACCATCAAAGTGATAAATTGGTGAGATGATGAATATATTAATTAGCTTGACTGACTCTTGCTACAAGGTATACATCGATCAAAACATCACATTTTGTTTCATAGATATATATAATTATTTGTTGATTAAAAAGAAACTAATTTTAAAGCTCTTGTGGGCCTCCTTAGAAATTTATCACAAGTTATTTTTTTCCAACCTTGTGTATGGGTTAGATTTTTATCATGGGAAAACAAACAAAAAATTGTTCCATGATGTTGTGGTGTAACACAATTAATATTTGTGTGACTCATGGTTTTGTAAATTGACGATTCAGGCTGGACTCAGCTGAGCTTTTCTCTCTCACGCCTTGGCCATCAGCTGCCTTGGTAGCTGGGGGCCGGTGATCTAAGACGGCCTACCCGTTGGCATGACTGGCATCGCCCATGTGTCCTGTCGTCTTCCATCAGGTGCACACTGTTGTTTGCAAGGGACTTGGGCAGGGATTCAATAGAGATGGACATGTGCGCCAGACCTTCTAAAACCCACACTCTGAACTTTCACGAGGTAGCTTCTGCCTTATTCTGTTGTCCAGTGCAAGTTCCCAGGCCAGTCCCAATTCAGGGGATGCGAATTGGGCTGCTCTTCTAGGTGACAAGAGCTTCAAAATCCATTCTGAAGAGTGATGTGGGAACAGGGTGGTGGTGAAGAGCAAAGACTGGTCAGTTTCATACTCCCCCCTGAAGTGAACTCGGCATGGGAGAAGTTACTTCCCCAGAGGAAATAAGAATGAAGAGAAATGGGTCTGAGGGGCACTCTTGGGTTTGAAACTCACCACCCTTAGCTGTATGACCTCATCAAAACACAGAAGCTTCAAGGAAACTTTGTCATCTGCAGAGTGAGTTTAATTATCTTACAAGGTTGCTGAGGGGAGTCCCGGTGATGTAATAAGACTTAGTGTCATTTTTATATATAGTAGTTGTCTAGTAACTTAGTAACTTCTCTGGTTTTCACTTTGAATTGATAGTGGAATGAAGAAGAGATATGCATATCATCAGAAAAGAATGCAGGGAAACTTCTAACCTACCTTGCTCTTCCTGTAGCTATTAAGAAGCAACAGTCGACCTGTCTTCACCATCTTCGGAAGCCAAGAACTCTCAGGAGCCATTTTCTGTATTGGGATGGCCACAGCATGTGCTTCGGCTTCATCCTTTCTGAGGGACTGAGTGCTGGGGATATTCTTTTGATGAGGCTTTCCACGCTCTTCTTTAACAAAGCTCTTTTTCTGGAAAATAATGCGGGTTTATGGACCTTGAGATGCCATTGGTCTCCAAGGGAGTTTGATGGATGAGCATTAGAGTGAATGAACAGGTAAATAAATGACTTGGCATAATCTCTGGTTTCTTGGTGACAGCTTTAAAAGTCAGAAGAGTCTTCAATTCAGACGGCAAACTTGTTCTGAAAGCTACTAGGGGAAATAGTTTAGGGCTAGAATGGCAGATGTAGATTTTAATACAATTGGTTGTTTGCTTTTCTTCTTTTTCTTGATTCTGTTTGTATTTTCAGTCCAAACTAGCTCTTGAAATTAATACTTTGGGTTTTTTTTTTTTTTTTTTTTTTTAGGTATAAAGCTGGATTTCATTAATTTGTCCTCTAAGTAGCAGTTTGAAGATGCTGTGGTCATGTGAGGGCCGTGTACTTCCTAGTTTTTAAAATGAAAATTTGGTGAACAGGTCTGTAGTAGATTTTCTCACCTTAGAACACCAAACTGACGAGTAGACTGTAGGCAGTGATGAAAATGTTGTGCCTGAAACCTTGTACTCAGGGCCACTGTACCCCTGCTCCACCTCTGCTGCTGTCCCTCAAGCCTTCATGCCTCTGGAGTTATAAAAGTGCCTTGTCACCCCTTTGCCTTGTTCTTCTAGACTAGAGCACTCTGTGAATTGTAACTTGCTTGTCTTCTGATCTTCACCCAGAACTGGGGGATGACAAACTCTACGTGAAGACAGTGAGTAGTCAGCAAAGTCCCATCTGAGGCCGAAGCAGCTGAGGTTCTATCTGTTTGCTAAGTAGATCCCATCTGGAGAATCTGAATGATGGGTGCATCGCTGGTCTCCATGGGGAAAGCTTCAGGGAATTTATAATTGTGAAAGGGCATGAAAGTAAGGAAGTGGTGTAAGTGGTATGTGCTGGCTCGCCTGAGGCATTCTGGGTTTCCATCTGTTGTTCTCTCTTTCATCTAGGTTAGTGTCTGTCCTTGACCTTTCCCATTAAGTGAAGAATTACGGTCATTACGGCTATTAAAATAACCTGACATAGACATGGAATCCTCCATGTCGCGCTCTCACTTCTCCCGAGGTCTTTCCTAACAGTAAGGGAGAAGCAAATGGATTGAAATGAATTCTCACTTTAACAAGTAGTCAGTTCTGAAAAGAAAGAGAGATGACCCATTTTTCTTTCCCTAACTCTTTCCAGATGTCTCTATCTCTGTCTCTCTGACTTTCTCTTTTCTGTCTCTGTTTCTGTCTCTGTATCTGTCTGTCTGTCTGTCTGGCTGGCTCTCTTTCTCTCTCTCAGCATGAGTGGTGGGTGCTTTCAGGCAGGAGTATCTACTGTAAGCTAAGTTCCTCTGAATGCAGTGGTGGAGAAGAATTCAAGACTCCCTGGCCAGACACTTGATGTGCTAGCCAATTGTATCTTGGATCCCATGGGACAGTTGATACAATGCTCTCAAGGTTTCAAAGAGGAGGTTAGTTGATGTGGTTCCACTAATGATTTGATTTTTTCCCCCCTCTCACCTAGTTCATGGACTTCAAGCAAAGATTTTGAAAATTCATTTTGGCAACGGTGAACTAGTTTCTGGGAATAACTTTTCTAAATTTGGTTGCATCTTTTTCAAAATCAGTTGGGATTCTTTAGAAAATTTTTCAAAATATTCAATGAATGCAGCATCACGAGAATTTTGGAAGCTGAAATTTTCAGAGGCCTGAAATTATCGACAGCAAAACTGTCAGGAAGGCGTTTGAACTTGCTTTTATCCATCATACCTCCGAAATAATGATAGTTCAAATAGGATGCAAAATTTCTCTTTGAAACTATAATCAAGGGAAAAATCTAACTTATAAGAAGAATCTGTTGCTAGAATTTTAGCAGGGCAAAACTGTACTCTATGCAACAGAATAAAACAAGATTGAGAAGTCCATGATTCTAAGTTTGGCAAAAGTATTGCAAATAAAATGAAGCTTTTTTTTCTGAAAAGTTTGCCTCCAAACAGATTTGTCTAAGAGAAGAGTCAATACTTGTAATATTATTTAGACTGAAACATTGCATATTTCAATAAAAAAACAGTGGCACTGATAATGGTCTTTGCTGTCAATTGACTTTTACAGCTGCCACCCTCGATGCATACGTAGAGTTCCTGTGTCAGTGCTCACTGGAGGACCAGCCTGGGGTCACTGCAGAGTCAGGATTGAGTCCAGATTGGAAAGCTACATGGGAAGGCTAAAGAGTCTGTGCTGGGAGCCAAAGGAACTGGAGACAAGTGTCCAAAGGTGATGGTGAAGACTGGAGCTCCCTGCAAAAGGCAACAACGCAGACTTTCTCCCTCTTTCCCTTTTCACTCCATCCAGGCTGCAAGCCTATTGGTTGGTACTTCCTGCTTCTGGGGTGGGTCTTCCCTTTTTTGTACGTGGACTGATATGTCAGTTATTCATAGTGGCAGCTGGAATTGTGCTCTACTAATCTGCTCGGCACTTGTGAATCCGTTCAAGTCAATGTCACAATGAACTACCAGAGGCCCTAATGTGTCCGGTGTTGCTGTATTTGGAGAGAGAGCCTTTCAGAGGCAGTTAAGATTAAGTTAGGCCATAAGGGTTGGGCCCTGATTCAACAGGATTAGTATCTTCATAAAAAGAGACACCAAGAAGCTTGTGTCTGTGCCTCCCTTCCTCCCAAGTGAGGACAGGGTGAGCGGGTGGTTGCCTACAAGCCAGGGGGTGATTCCTCATCAAAAACGGGGTCACCTTCCCTTTAATACTGCGTATCCTAAGCTACAGAGATGTGAGCAATAAATTTTTGTTGCTGAAGTCACTCTGTGTTATTTTGTTACAGCAACCTGATATACTAAGACAGCATTTGCTTAGCAGGACTTACTATGAGTTTGGCAGGTACTATAGCAAATGTAAAGATATTTTCTCCTTTAAAAGCATAAAAAATTTCTACTTGAATCTTGTAATCTTGAAAAAGAAAGACCTCTGGCATTTTACAAAAATAATGTACTGATGATGAAAAATATAGTTTAGAAAAATATTAGTACCAGAGTGAAGAAACTGACTAAAGCAGGTAAATATACATCAAGGAAAATTGTTTTGCTTATGTTATTTTAAAATGTTCAGGTGTAGCTGAACTAGGGATATAGCTCAGCCACACAGTGCCTGCCTGGCAAGCCTGAGTTTGATTTCTGGTATACAAAAAATTAAAATATTCAGATATTAAACATGTATTAAACATTTTAAAATAGATATTGTGTGTTCATTTTTAAGATGTCATGTTTTTAAAAATAATTCTGACCAGAACTACTTTTTGGCTCTACAAATAAATTAAACTCAACATATTGGTCAACTTCTAAACGTTTTAAAAATTTTTAAAAATTTTGCTTTACTACCTTTTCATTTTCAAAATTGCCCTGAGTTCAGTCCACAGATGGTATGGTCACCTTTGGGAAGGATGAAATATTCAGTCCAAGTAATGCATTTTCATTGAGGTTTGTAGCTGTTGTGCCTTAACTATTGAGTTCACAACTCTAAAGTGAGTCCTCCTACTTACTAGAGCCAAGACATAGTGCTATGGTAATACTCAAATTTCTGGACACCCTGGAAGACCATAATTGTCAGCATCTCTTGAAGAAAGGGGTAGCATATAACTGGATTCTAGTCAATGGAATATAGGCAGAAGTAATGTATTTTACATCTGGGACTGGCTCTTGAAATCTCTCAGTATCCTCTTTCCTTTCCTACTGGATAGAGGTAAGCCAGCTGAAGACTTGAAGGTAGAGCCAATCAACAGATGTTCCCAAGTCCTTGAATAACTGGAGAAAGCATTTTCTGCAGACTTACTTTAAACTATGGCTTGAAGAACAGATAGCCATGTATAGCATTACCTCCATGATGTGGGGGCTGATTGTTAGAACTGTAAGGATTGTGTGTCTTGACTAGTGTAGCATCCAATTTTCTCCTAGGAAAATTAATCACAGGCTATTTCATTGCCCGACTGGGTCTTCTGCTCAAATCCTATGTGACTTGGTTTGAAAGATTTCCAACGAATAAAGAGTGTACTTATCACTAAATCAAGTGATTATGAAAGTAATTTGTATCTTGATAGTGTGTGGATGAATAGATACACATTTGCCTTTGGGCCTGTTGGATTGTCCTTATAATAAACTATATTAAACATGAGGTCATATTAAAAATACTTACCATGTATTGACATTTGTAGCATGGAGCATTAAGTAAAACATTGTGCTAAGTGCAAATATAAGTATAATTCGCAAAGCAACTATTTGGGGTAGTTACTTTAGCTCCAGTTTTTAGATAAGGACATAGAGTTGTAAAATAGGGATCTTCAACTCCCCGTCACTCACATAACTGCTTGAGCTCTGCCTCTTATCAGACCAGTAGCAGCGTTAGGTTCTCGTAAAAGCATGAACCATGAACTGAGGGATCTAGATTGCATACTCCTTATGAAAATCTAGTGTGATAATAGAAATAGAGTGTACTATGTCATCATAGAAGTAAAGTGTGTGATAAATGTAAGGCCCTTGAATCATCCAAGAACTGGCTGCCCCCATCTGTGGAAAAATTGTCTTCTATGAAACTAGTCCATGCTGCCCAAAATACTGGGGACTCCTACCTTAAATAACTTAGATCACTTCCCAAAGGTCACATGTGTGAAAATGGTAGAGCAAGAATTGACACGCAGGTGTATTTGCCTCTCAAACCCGGGCCTTGGATCACTATATTAACCATGATAGAGACGTCTGTTGACAGTCCCACGACCTCTTAAATCTCACCGTGATTCATAATTCATGATGATCATGATGAGTGACGTTTCTGCACACTCACCACCTGTCAGACCCCTAGCTCTAGGCTTGACCTGGGTTAGCTCATTAAGTCTGCATAACCATCACGTGGGACAGACGTTCTGGCTGTCTGTTATGTGTATACCAAGTGTTTCTAGTAGCTACACCAAACAGTAAATATAAATCAGTCTCCAGCTTACAGCAGAGCAATCTGTAGCTTTGGGAGACTAAGTCACCAGCCACAGAGCCTGGTGGGAATTTTCTTTCAAGGCAAGCGTCTTGGGAATCTCAAGTCCTGCTGCTTCTGTGTGCGTGCATTGTGACCTTTATTTTCAGTGGAGAAAGCTGGGAAAGCAGGGTACACTGTGGAGTCTGTGCTTTTAAAGTTAAAGCAGGCTCTAAGTCAAAGAGGGATGACGTGGGAAAGCGGGCTGAGCAAAAGAGAAAGGAAGAGGCTGGGGAGAGAGGGCAAAAAATAAAAAAAATGATCAGGTTATCATTTACACATGTGCCAAGTCCCCAAAGGGAATGTAACCATTATGTATTTCAAACATTTCCTGAACTAAGTGTCCCCATTATACTGAGCAAGTTTGATTCCCTTCCAGCGCGTATACACATATCTCTCTGCATTAACTTCATGACTTTGGTCCATCACCAGAAAACTCGATTCTGCTAAAATCTAGGAGGCATAGTTTGGCTTTATGAAACCGATCATAGTCAGTCTTCATATGAACTTTCAAGCCAGGAGGGAAAAAGCAGCAGGCACACGCCCTGAGAGACTGCAGTTACATAGTTTGGCTCAGCCCTCTCTACCCCCAAAAGAGGTGGGGTGGGGGGAGAAAATAAAAGCAGAAAAATACAACCGAGACAGAAGGTAGGAGGAGACGCAGAGGCAGCTCCAGCTTTCAGCAAGCTGGCTCTGTTCCACTTCCTTTTGATTGTCCAGGAAAGCTAAGCAAAGTAAAAACAAGCCTGTGATTCCGTGGAAGCAGCCCTGTGCAAACGCGGTGTTAAACAATCGGCCTGTGGGTCAATTGTGAAGGGCGTTAATGTGCGAGACCCCGATAAAGAGATTTGCACGAATGGCTACAAAGCACTTCATATTTAAATGTGGGCTCGAGTTTGTTCTGCAGTACAGTATAAATATAACCAAGGTGGGGTGGAGAAGGAGATTTGGAAATCAGCCGAATTGGAGGAAGCCAACACAAACACTCCAACAAACGCAGCATTTCGTGGAGCCTTTGTGCTGGTCCTGGTTCTTGGCATGGGCTCAGGAAAACAGAGAAAAGGCCATGAAATGGACTGGTTGAGATATTGTGTGCCCTGGTAGTAATAAAATATGCTGTTTATTTGAAAGCCACTTTCTTGCCTCGTATATTGTGTTTTCTGAAGGTGATGGTCTTGTTCATTTTGTTTCATGATGGTAGGAAGAACTTAGAAAAGGGCACAATATTTCAGGAGAGCTTGGCTTACTTTTTGGTGGCTAGCCTTTTGTGGGACCGGCCAGAGGGGCTACCATCCCTAACCTTGAAGGCTCTTAAAATGTGGTGTTTAATATGAAGGAATATATTTTAGGCTCCTTAGTACATTTATTCTGTATGAAAAGGGTATTTTATAATAGACTAAGCAGGCCATATAAAATTAAGTAAGCCTGGATCTGGTGCCTTAAAATATTTGGCAGAATTCCCTGGAAAGCCGCATTTGAACATTTTTAATATATATTACGAGGCAGAAAGGAATAATTATCTTCTATTGAAGTTCCCAAGTGAGAGAAATGTATTTCCACAGTACTTCCAAAGCAACCGTCGGCATTGCCAAGCTGGTGTGCCTGGGCTGTGGCCTCTTTGCTGTGGCTTGTGGCTGCTTCTCATGGAAGAAGCAGGCGTGGCTCGGTCGTCCCCGCATTCTCCCAGGGGGCTGCTACCTTGAGCAGGGTGCTTTTGACAAGTGCCTTAGAATGCGTGGCTGAGAAATCTCCAAAATAAGTTCGTGTGAACTCTCTGAGTGAGATGCCATGGAGATAATGTTATGGATTAAAACTGGTGGTCAACTGAACACCAGCTGAATGACATCAGCATGGTGCGGAGTATAGATGGCCCACCTGAGGACAGTTGCCAGCATAAACAGAGATGTGGAGAAGAAGAGCGAGGTGTTGTGGGTTCTCCTAAGAGTTGCTGTTTCGAGTCGTTGGTTGGTTCTCCTAGAGGAGCTTGTCGTGCTGGCTTCCCCAATACGGATTCAGCCATTAACATTAGAGGAGCTCAGGACCTCATCGCTGAGAGTGGCTGTGGTTCACCTTGCAGGAGCTCTGCTCCTCACTTTGAGCATTGCCTCCTGACTCTGGAGGGGAAGTTGTGTGCTAGAGAAGGTTGTCACGCTGGGCTTCCTGACCTGTACGGGACTGTTCTCATCGTCGGAGGAGCTTGGGACCTTGCTGCCACTGAGGATGGCTGCGGTACTCTCCAGGGGAGCTCTGGTTCTTATTTTGAGCGTGACTTCTCAGGTCCAGTGTAGAACCCTCAACCTACTGCACAGCTCCTTCACCCTGCTGGCATAGACTTTCTAGCTTCCACCACTGACCTTTGGCCTTCCTAGCACAGATCAGTAAAACTGACTGGCGTGAGTCCTTATTGTGGGCTCTTAGATTTCCAGCTGGATTTGTGGGAGGCATTGTCACGGGCTCTGGGTCTTAAACTGGACTCATACAGGACATTGCTGTGGGATCCAGGCCCTTGGCTGAATATCCTGAGTATTTAGTGTTGTGGTCAGATTTTCCTGCACTTCCTGTGTTTAACTCTGGATGACCATCATAAAACAGTATTATAAATACTGTGTCCTGTATGCAGTTGTTTTCCCTGTAACCCCTGACTGCAATAGATAATGAGGACAGAATTCCGCCTCGAGTGACTGTCCCTGTACTATCTACCTGAACTCTTGATTTAGAACATATGGTTTCTCTGGAGAGGGACAGCTTTCTCTTAGAGCATTCATGTGTCCCTGAAGCAGTGCATTTCTGAGGTCAGTGTCAAAGACAGACCTCAGGTAAGAATTTGGGTATCAGTTGATTATTTGGGAGTGGATCCCAGAAGAGATCCTGAGTGGGTGGGGAAAGGCAAGAAAAGTCAGTCCATAAAAGGCTGTAACTAAGCAGTTATGTCGACAGGGCTGAACCTGCTGGAGACCCTCTGGGTCATCTGTCAAGGAATACAGAAATGAAAATCATGCTTACAGGACAAGACAACTCAGACATTTACTCCCCAGCTCAGTCCCTCTCATGTAGAAAGCTGTGCTGAGCTGTCCACATTGCTGTTAAGGTCAACAGAGGATTCTCCTACAGCCAGAACACAGCCTTGGGCAGAGGGAGACAATTCTGGTCCTGTCCACATGGGAACTCTCTGCGGGCTCCTTTGGGGAGGGGTTAAGAGGATTTCAGTGATAACCTGGGAGCATCAGCAATAGCCACCATCTCTGTCAGCTAAGGCAGGCTTTTTGGAAAGGAAAAAGTTCTTACTTTTCTACCTGTTTTTTTCTCTTAATATAAATGGTTCTAGTCTTTTGGACTGAGTAACTATAGCCTTTAATACTCTTGAGTACTAAAAGGAGCCTTTCTGAAGCTGAGATTCAAGGCTTAACCATTAAAATTCTGCATTGTCATCAACAAATTAGAAAGAGATGTGTGTTCCAGTCACTCAATAAAGCTCTGAGATGGGCAGAATAACTGAGGTGGTATCCTGTATCCAAATCTCTGGAGGCTCTCATCCCCAGATCCTCCAGCCCTCATGGGACCCTTTCTCCCATTGAATCAGGGTTGGCCTGCATGGCCAATAAATGTCTGCAGGTCATGACATGTGATCTTGAGGAGGCATGGAAGTCTCTTGGTTTGCTCCTTCTGGAGAAGGAAGCTATCATGTCCTGTGGACACTTGAGCAGCCCTGTGGAGAGAAGCTGAGGCCTCCTGCCAGCCACCAGCACTAATGTACTAACCCTGAGCGGGCAAATGGATGCTCCAGCTCCTAGATGAGTTTTTTTTTTTTAAATGACCACAGTCTTAGTTATTTTTCTCATTGATGAGACAAACTACAAGACACCTGAAGTTAAAGGAGGAAAGGTTTACTTAACTCACAGTTTGTAGAGGTTTCAGTTCATAATTGGCTGGCTCCAAAACAGAGTAGCATTGCAGAGGGGCTTCACAGAGGAGAAACAGTTCATTGAAGGTAGAAGGCAGAAGGCAGAAGCTAGTGAAGAAACATAGGGCACCATAGCAGCCCTCTCTCTGTCCCTTATGTTCTATACAGGCTGCATGTCCTTAGGGCAGGTAACACTCATATATAGGGTGGGGCTTCCTGCTATGCACAACCAGAACCAGGCCAAACTAGTCAATGGGCAAATTTAGTAATCACATACTCTAGATCCAGCCACCTCTGAAAAACCCCACCTGTGACCACATAAGGCTTTGAGGGGACGTCTAGATACAAGCTATAACAACCACATCTGGGCAACGTCTATGAAATTCTGCTTGGAGATTAAGAAAGAACTAAGTACATGGTATTTTAACATATACTAAGTTTATAGTTTAAAAGATGTGGTAACATTAAGATTTCTACATTACCCAAACCACTCCATTTTAATAAAAATCCTATTAGACTGTCTTTTTTATTAGAAATTGGAAAGCCAAAATTTATATGGGAAAGCAAAAGATTTAAAAAACTTAAAGCATCTTGAAAAAAGACAAGTTGGAAGACTTACCGTATCTGATTTCAAGACTTATTCAAAGGCCACAACGATTAGAAACATGCTACTGCTGTAAACAGAGGCATATCAACCAGTTGAACAGAAAAGAAATTTCAGAATGGTCATATATATGAGGCATTATGGAAAATGTGGAGAATGTGTAAATTTTAAAAATTATTACAGTACAGTAAAAGATACCTTGCCATTAATCCTCTTCCAAATACCTGCCCCCAACAAACACACTTATCCCATTGTTCTTGTCACTTCTCTGAAGCACTTCTAGAAGTTCTCATTCATGGGTGTCTTTAGTTGCCCTGTCATGGCTGCCTTGATGTTCTGAACTGATTCAAAACATTCACCTTTCATAGTCATTTTGACTTTGGGGAAGAGCCAGGAGTCATACAATGCCAGTTCTGGTGACTGAGGATACACCACAACTTTTTTTTACAAGCCTGTCTTTTTGTTAGATGCCACTTGGCAGCTGCACTCACCATATTTTTGACCATGCCTCATAAAGATACTCATGAAAGAGTACTTCCAGAACTTCTTCAGAAAATGGCAATCAGAATGGAGTAACTGTGAAGAAAAGGTGATTATTTCGAGGAGGTTAAAGGCAATGTGCCTTTTACTGTAATACAATTTTTAAACATAAACATTCCCAGTTTAATTTGCTCACACCTTGTATACATGACCTACTGACTTTTGTTCAAGTGGGCACATAATTCAATGGAGAAAAGATAGACTTTTCTATAATTCCTTCTGAAAAAACTGGATACTTCCACAGAAAATAAAAGGAGCACCAGAGCTCACCTCATTACAGTGATGTGAATGTAATTGACAATACTGAGCTATGCATTTGAAAATGATGGAGATGGCAAATTTAACACATCTTTCAAATAATGTGCATTTTGCTGCAATTAAAATAAAGTAGTAGTTTTCACAGAGTCATTTTCAGATTTCATTTTTACTGTGAATTGTTCTTTTGAAAATAATGTAGCATTCATAGCATTTGTGCTTCTTATTGATGTTTTTCTAATGTCCTATACATCCTTTTTTGTTATAAAATAAAATTAAAAAAATAAAAGTTATGGAGGGAGCACATGTCAGATTGGTGGAGCCTGCTATTGTCTGAATGTGTGTGTCCTCCTGAAGCTCAGATGTTGAAACCTAATCGCCAGTGTGAAGTGGACTTGGGCTGGAGCTCACGGAAAGTGAGAGTCGTGAGGATAGGCCCTTCAGGAATGAGATTAGTAACTTCCTTACCCTTTCCATCATGTGAGGGGACAGTAAGAAGGCATCATCTCTGAACTGGAAAGTGGGCTCTCACAGACACTGGGTCTGCTGGCGCCTCCATCTTGAATTTCTCAGCCTTTGGAATGTATTTCTGTTGTTTATAAACTACACAGGTAATGGAACAGTAACACAAACAGAGTGAGACAGAGCTCAATCCCAGCCCTCCTGGATTCCAAACTGAGAACACTTTTCTCTGTAACCATCTGCCACGTAGGACAGGTTTCTCCATGGCTGACTTTGCATGGAGGAAAACGTTCTTTTAATCACTTACTACCATGACTTCAGGGATGTCGGGATAGCTCTGTCAGTCATGAAATCAATTTCCCCCTGATTTTCTTAATGTTGTCTTACATTTTACTGTTTTTCTGTTTCTCAATCTTGACAGCATATCAGAGTCATGAGGGGAGATGTTAAATGATGCTGAGCTAAGCATAGTGGTTCACACTTATAATCCCAGAGCTCTGGGAGGCAAAGGCAGGAACATCACAAGCTTTAGCCCTGCCTGGGCAATTTAATGACTTAGCAAAACCCTTTCTCAAAATAAAAAATAAAAAAGGCCAGGCATGTAGCTCCATTTGAAGATGTTGGTTTCAGTCCCCAGCAGCTGCCCCCCACCCCCATACTGATGCCATTTTAGCCCCTCCTGCCCACTCTTCTCACCCTAGACTTTCTGATGCCATTCAATTGGCATGTGGCCTGGGCATCAGAATTCTTAAAAGGCCCAGGCCCAAATGCAGTCAAGAGTGATGGTCTCAATGGGAGACCTATAACTGAAAGAGCAGGTACTGCACCTAGCAGAGCTCCAGATAGTTCTCAGGTCACAAGTACTTGAGCCAAGCTGTTGTCTTAGGCACCTTGTCCTCAGCTCTGGAGGAAGGATACTGGATTCCTTCCTGCACTTTTGAGAGGGGGAAGAAGTTAGTGTACCACGTGCTTAAAACAGGGGCCCTGGAACATAGATGTTGGAATAGGAATTCTGATTGCATCCCCTAGTATAAGTGGCTTTAGCCTAATTGCCAGGCCCCTTTGGGTCCACAGATGGACAAGATATTGTTGTTCATATCCTGAGATAATTGCTTTACAGCACAAGGTCCAACAAAGGCTGAAAACTTCATCAGTTGTACTTATTACAAATAAATTGTATTCTTGATGTCTGGTATTCTTTTCTTTCGCTTCCTAGTTTTGTGATGAAGTAAGTTTCCTTAACATGATATTTAGATACACCAACTCTGCATGGTGTATGCTCCCCACGGATTGTGCGAGTCAAGATGGCAGGGAGAAGAGGGTGCGGGGAGACACAGATGTGTGTGTGTGTGTGTGTGTGTGTGTGTGAATGTGTGCACACATATGTAAAGAAAGTGGTGACAACAGAGGAAGGGAAGATGTTCAGACTATCAAAGACATTGACTTGACGTCCAATGGAAATAGAAGCTTCCAGAACAGGGCAGAAAAACAAAGATTTAATGCATTCTCACAAGCAAGAGGGCTACCCCTCAGATGGAAAGAACCTTGAAAAAGAGGTAGAGAGAAAAAGGAAGAATGAGTCCTGAAATCAGACAGGAAGGAAGAGAATTCAGAGAAAGATGGTGAAGGCCAATATTTCAAAATATTTATTCTTTATGTTGCTACATGGGTAGTTAAACTTGGAGGAAAAAAGCATGTTTGGATTTAGATTCTGGATCATTTATATTAAAGAAAAAAATTTATCTTTGAATTGTGTGTAGGATCGGTAGGAAATGGAGGTGGCATTATGGTGAGCCCAAAGTTACCGTGACATCTTCTGGGCTCATGAGCTGTCTGGGGCCCTCAGTTTATAGAGCTCCCACCCTGTATCCAGTGGCAGGGGCGCCCCAGCAGGGAGGGAAGATGGTCCGATCCAGGGTAGAGACTGGAGGGGGGTGGCCACTGCCCCAGGGAATGAGCGCTGATCTCCTTACAGTGGAACATGAGGGGTGGGAGGTGGGGGTTAGGGGGCCTGGGAGTGGTGCTGAAGGGGTGGGGTGGGGGTTTGGGAGGTAGGGTGGGTGCTGGCAGGGTCCCACGTCGCCCTGGATGGCGAGCCCCCACAGGAGTGTGTGCTGTTCGTGCAGGGCAGGGTGCGTGCCTGGAGCGTTCCCAGTCCTTCCCAGCGTGCTCATTCCCTGCACTGGTTCATCCTTTCGAGAATTAACTGGAGGGGAGGGTTTGGGCTGCTGCACTGCGGGGTGACACATGGGCCTCACTCACTGTCACTGGCCAGGAGAGCGAGCCCCTCCTCCGCGTCTGGCAGCTGTGCAGATCGCTGCTGTGAGACTGGTGACACCTTTGCCCAGCCTTCCGCTCCCCCAGAGTCCCTCTGTGCTCTCTAGAGTGGGTCAGACGGGCTCATTCGCACAAATCCCCAAGGGGCTCCATTCTCTTCTGTCCCTGCTCAGCACATTACCCCACACAGGGCAACAGGGGCAGTTCAGACCCCTTCACATTCCTTCTCTACCCCACCTAACAGCATGACAACTCCCTGTGTAATTAACTCAGACAAAAAATCCTCAGCGAGTTCCCATAAACCAACAGCCAGGTCCCCTCTTTGCCACTGGGTCAGCTAGCTTGTATATTTTGAAGCCCTATGTGTGTTTTTTAATATGACAGTTCAGGCTTCATAACTAGTACATTTGGAAATATAAACTAGATGAAAACAAGCTATAATGAAAGTGAGAAAAAAAAAAAAACACGTATCAGTTTACTACCGATTGAAAATCAGGACCAGATGAGACTGTGAGGTTCTGGGCATTTAATTTACAGGAGGAGGAGGAGGTCAGTGACTGGAGAAAACCAGGCCTCGCCTGCCTTAGTTTCCCATGAGCAATACTGCGTTTATTTGTTTGTGCCTTTCCCTAGTGTGTGGAGGGGACTAAGGAGCCTGCTTGTTTCAAGTTTCTCCTGCCTTTCTATGTCGTGGTGTGGTTCATTTCATTTCATTTGGAAAGGAGAGGGAGAAAAGGACTTCACTCATCAATTTAAAAATTGATTTTGTCTCCAAGACCAGAAGAGGGGAGGAGCCGTGTCAGGAGGCAGGAAGGCTGCTCAGGGGAAGGAAGCTCCAATGAGTACAAAGTATTTGCTCTTACCCAGCCGTACATAGGGTGGAGCAGTGTGGTGTAGGAGGGCAGAACAGTGCTACTCCTCTACCTTCTCTACCTTCCTCCAAAGCTTCCTGCCGTGAACAAGAAACACTTCCTCACCCCCTTGGTACGTGGGGGCACTGTCATTCTTTACATCCAACCAGATTTTGGGGGGTGGGCCATCCTGCTCCCAGCCTAAGGCTGGGTGGTGAAAGTGCCGGCAGTCAGGCAGCTATTGGTTTGTGAGTGTTCAGAAGGGTTCTTCGGGTTAGGTTAACTTTGAAAGACGCTTTCAAATGCTGAAGATTGTAGAGGAAATAGTACGGTGAAACTTTGGGTCCATCACCCACCTCTAACAATCCTTGCTTCATTACCTCTTCTGTTCCATCCATCTGTGCTCCATCTCCCCCTGTTTGGAAAGCTTGAAAGCAAATCCTAGCAAATTCATTTGTCAGTACTACACTATGTGTTTCTAATAGACATTTTTGATTAAAAATTATTGTTTTAATAAATACGGATTTGTGTATGTATACACACATTCTGAAGTGATCACTGTGGCCAAGCAAATAAACACAGTCACCACCTTACAGTTGTCTATTTTTTGTGGTAAGAGCATCCAGAATCTACTGTTCTAGCAAATCTCCAAAATGTAATTCAGTATTAATTACAGTCCTTACAGATAAGGAAACTAAGATACACATATATACGATGGAATATTATTCAGCCTTCAAAAAGGGAGCTCCTGCCATTTACAGCAGCACAGATGAAGCTAGGGGATGTTAGTGTTACCCGTTTGATAACGTCAGCACAAAACCACTCTCGCGCAACAAAATCCACCTGCATTCTGTAATATCAGGTGTGCAGGCTGTGTGCACTTTTTCTCAATTGCTTCAAAACAGAGTTTACAATCAGCTTTCCAATCATTGCCCAAATAAGTTCCATCTATCTGTAGCTTTCTGTGTAGTCCTTCGGTGTTTTCCTTACTAACGCAGTTTTGTTTAATTTCTGCTGTGTTCATCTCTCCGTCGCCCAGCCGTCTGCGGATGGCCTCTGTCCCCCGCCGGGTGCTGCGGGAAGCCCTGGTCTGTCATCCTCTCCGCTCCGCCCAGCGCTCACAGAGCAGAGACTGTCCCGAGGGAGCCCTCGGGAGGCCGCGCTAAGCCATCACCTGTCCCGACAAGACTGTCTGCTTGGTGCGCAGAGGTGACCTTGTTGTAAAAAGTCGAATGAACAGCGTTGAACCAGCTTTATTCAGAAGAATTTACCCAGTCCAGTCACATATAAAAATACGTTTACGTTTTTAGTCATTTATTTTATCATTATTTATCAAAAACATTCCAGAGTCTGTTGAGATGGACCTCCAACTAATTCACACAGGCCTACATGATAGGAATATTTCCCTCCATTGTTACAAATGCTACAGCGCTTGCAATTTAATCCTTACACGAGTCACAGCTCAGGGCGGCAGGTAGTTTTTAAAGCTAATCTGTAGGGGTATGAAGAATCCAGGCGATCGCAAGGTTGTGGACCTGCTGCTGTTTATGCAAACGCTACAGGCCCTCCGTTCCCCTGGGCTCTTCATTTTCAGGCCGAAGCAACCAGCGGCAGACAGAAAACAAAACTGTATCTGTTCTGAACGCGTGCAGACTTTTTCTTGTCACCATTTCTTGACAATGTGGTACAACAACCATTGACATGCACTAAACATGATAAGTAACCTAGAGGTGTTTTAAAGCATAGGAGAGGGCTGAGGAGATGATACGCAATTTCGTGTCAAAGAGTTGAACTTCTGTGTGTTTTGCTACCCTTGGGGTTCTAGGAACCAATCTCCCTCTGGTACCAAAGCACGATTGTACTTATGTTTATTTTTTATAAATTCAAGAAAATCTCACAGACTTCTTCTGAGACTGGGTGACTCTAGAAGTCTCTATTAACTGCATGGAGAATTAGCAGTTTACCTGAAAGATGCCAACACAAGTGCCCAGGACAATTGGCATCATTTAGATTTTACAGTTGGTTTGGGAGCCAGCATTGGCCTCTAAGGAGAAATGGAAAAAGAAAGGTGAAAAGACAGAAAAGATGATTTATTTGGGGCTCAGGACATAATCTGGAAAAAAAAAAACAACTCAGTTTCTTCCCCTTGCAATTGTCAAAGTTACTGAAAAGCTAATGACTTACTTAGCATAGCATCAAAATAAGTGTACATGATGTATATGTGTTTTCCCACTATTTTATACACATAGTGCATATGGCCTCTGAATGTACAACATGAAAGAGGCTCAGGGATACCGTAGCTGCCCAGATCACACGGAGCCTGCTGTTTTAGATAATGTGAGACTCTGCAGTTGCTCACACACACAGATCTGAGACACGCAGATGCACACGGCTGTGGCTTTAGAATCCACTCCACTTACCATCTGTCTATTAGCACCCTGATTCTTGGCTGAGAGAACTGCCTCCCAGAGCTGAGAATTCTGTCTTCTTTTCCAAGCACCTTGGACTGGGCTCTCCCTAGGATTAATGGAACCTCAGAGAAATTAGGTTATTCCTCCTTCAAACATGGGACACAAACAAGGGAACCTTAGTAACTTGAAGTGGTAGAGCCTTTCCTATGCTTTTGGATGTAACTCTGTGGTAGGCACATTAGCCACTTACCTTCTATAAGGGAAGTCACTTGAAGTAGATGCTGAAGAATTTCCATATCTGAATAGGGTCATTGCTGAATTTAGTGGTAGTGATGGGGTGGGGAGCTGTATGTTTGCTGGCTAATACGGCATTTCTAGATGCTCATTAAGCTGTTGAAAATGTGAAGTGATGACTCACTGTGAGCTCCTCTCAGCCCCCTCCTATTCCAATTTGCCTGTGGGCTGAAGGAATGCATACTGACTTGAGCTAAAGAAGAAACTTGTGGTTTCCATTATCGTCTGTAAACATCGATTGCTGAAAGCCTCAAGCGCGCTATCATCTCCCATCCCACACATGCTCTATGTACAGTTCATCTCGGAAAACAGATCGAGAGAGCCCCGCGTTTACGATTCCAGAGCAACTGCACTGATGGGGTCTGGCCTGCCTGGGGGTCTCCTGATCCTCCCTTCTCACGGTGAAGTGGGGGTCCCCTCTGATGTCTTCCAAGCCAAAGCATCAAAAGTAGAACTGGGGCCTGTAACCCTTGTAGAAAGTCCTTTCTATGCCTTCAGTGGCTCCTTGCCACCATATCATCAACCAAAGAATTATCTAATACCTTTTTACAGACAAAAAAATCCTCTTTGTTTCTCTTTCAGGTTTTGTGTTTAGGTCTTATCCTTGAAAGTCATTGGAAAAATTGTTTTATTATTTTCAAAGCCAAGGACAATGCTGCCATTTTAAAAATGAATTTTAATCCATAGGGTTGGGGGCAGGGTGCATGCCACCCAGGGAGGTATTCTGGTAGTGTTAAGAGTGGTAGCTGAGAGTCTAACCACAGTTAATAAGAAGAGTTAAGTAGAGGCCAGCTCTGCTGAAAGGAGAAATCATGGCTGCCTTACGGGTGGGGAAAGTGTATGGCAAACATAAACTAATGATGAAGACAAGAAAAGGCGTAGTGTGCAAGGTGAATTTGTCTCTAGGCTTTGACATTTAGTGGCTTCAGGACCTTGGGTACTGCAGTTTTAAACTTTATCATGGCTGTGAATCATCTGGGGATTTTGTTCAGACACAAAATCTCACTCCAATTGGAACAAAATCCCCAAGTGTTTCGGATTCAGCAGGTGTGGGCGGGATCTGACGCTCTGCCTCCCCTGAACCCCACTGTGAGTAGCCTGCAGTTTGGCCTGTCTCCTCACTGATGGAAGTCTCAGTTTCCTCTTTCCTCTTTCATGGAACACAGTTTAGAGTGATGCAGATTCAGTACTAGAAACAGAACCTGGCCTGACAATGCACGGAGGAGGCAAGGACTGGTTGTGGCCTTGGGGTCCCAGAATGCTAGCATCAGAAGCCATGTGAGGAGGAAGCTAGCTGTAGTCTGTCTTTCTAAAAAAATTTTTGATTTTTAAGTTTTTTTTGCAGGTGGAGGAACCAAGGTGTGTGTAAAGCTCAGGGAGTTACCACAAAGGTCTTCGCTCTTTAAGACTAAACAGAGACTCAGTGGACAGATGTGTCTGCCTGGAGCTTGGGGTGGGTGTGGCTTGAATCTCTGGCACCATCTGACCTATGGTTTGACATAAAATGAGTCATTGTGGCAAAAATTTCACCTCCCCGCTCTCCCCTATATTATTATTATTTATAAACTAAGGATGTCTGGTTACAGTCTATATTAATATCCTTCATTTAAAACAGAACAGGGCAAGGAGTCTGATTTCATTCAGGCTGAGCTGAAAGTGTTTGTTTTCCCCTGACGTCTAGCTTCCACCCCTCCCAACTCCTAGCTCGAACTCTCCTTTCCTCAGCTCTGAAGAATGCTGGGCAGGTCTCCTTGTCATCCTTAATCTAATAATGTGATCAACAAACACCATAAAATATACCTTTCTGCCTCGCAGTAGTGGGGAAGGTACTAATGATGTAATGAAAAGGCTAATTAAAAAGGAATGGATCCTGTAGATGTTGAGTTTGGCAAGTGGCTAACAAGTAGAGCTGGAGTTCACAGCTTGCTTACTAATAGCTCAGTGGTCCAAGTGAGGAAACTTTTCTCACTGCCTGCTTCTCTTTACTGAGACTTGTAACATGAGGTTGTTGAAAGACCCTCCACATGGCTCAGCTTTGAAGGGGGCACAGTTTCTTGGGCTCCCCAGTTTTGTAAGTGTTGTGTTTGCCACTATCTGTTTTCAACTGTCGGAGCCACTTGTCTGCGAGGATGATGCTAATGATGTTGGACGTTTCACCCCAGGCATGCCTGCAGGACTCAGTACAAAAAGGAGGTATATTCTTTGACCCAAGGCTGTGTGCTCATGTTGGCCTAATTTCTCTGAACACCAGGAGAACCAGGAGATGGCATGTGGCTGGCTCAAAGAACCCTGCCTGACACCTTTGTTGGGCACAGGGAGGACAGGGTCTGAGATCACCAGGCCACCTACCTCTTCATTTATAAAGGGCAGCCCCAAGCATTTGGTGAAGGGGAATGAGCAAGTGGTGTGGTCTTTGAGATCACTGGGAAAGGGGTGCACAGGGAGACCCGTGGGCTCAGAGAAGGCCGTGGGATTGCATGGTGGAATGGCTGGGAGAGCAGGACTCCAGTCTGAATGTGAGTGTCCCTTCCTGGCCAGGGCTTTGGAGTGCAGTTATTACTTTGCCTGCCTGCAGTCTCGCCTGGCCAATATGTAGTAGCCCTTCCTTGTCTGCAGGGGACACATTCGGAGACCCCAAGTGCATACCTGAAACCGCGGATGGGACTGGAACTTCTACAAAACTGTAGTTTTTCCATCTATGAGAAAGTTTAATTTATAAACTAGGCACAATCAGAGGATAAAAAAACAGCAGATTACAAATAAGAACAATTATAATAATATACTATCATAAAGTTGTTCAAAATGTATAAACTATTCCTGAAATTGTAATTTAATATTTTCTGACCATAGATAACTGAAATAGTGGAAAGAGAAGCTGTGATACACAGGTAGGTTGCTGTACAGGTTTTAAAGGATCGTCCCTCTCTTCTGGGGTCTGAAGAATCAGATCTCCAAAGTTTCAAGCATGGGACTGCTGGTGAATAATCAAAATTCAGTGAGTTTATAAGTCTGTCTGTCAAGGACCTGTTGCTTTATGGGAGCAAGAATTAGCACCCAGCAGAGTGGATGCAGAGTAGGTTGCACCCAGCAGCGTGGACTGCACACTTCCTGTTTGTTTCCCTTCCCTTAAATTTTGGCCTGGCCTGATGAGTTGCTGTGGCCAACAGTCTAGAGAAAGTGATAGTGTGACATCCCCAATCCAAGAAACCAAGAAGCCTTGCCCATTTCCTCTTGCCTTTCAGGAGTCTTGTGACCAGCATGTGAGTAAGCTCTCCTTAGAGCGCAGGTGGATGAAGTATAGAGGAAAGCCAACACAGATAAGGCCACCAGCACCCACCCAGTCCTCCGTGGATCATCATGCCAGAAGGTGGATGCCAGGGCCAACCCAGCCGAGATCACTGTGGTCCATCCAAGAGTGGAGGAACCCACATGTGTGTGGGTTAAATGAATGCTTGGTTACTTTCAATCATCGAACTCATGACCTTGCAATTGCCAGGCAGGTGCTGTGCTGCTGAGCCATAGCCCCAGGCCAGAAGTTAGGTAGTGTTTTGTTTTGTTTTGTTTTGTTACTGGGAAACAAACTCAGGACATGTATTTTATTTAAAAATGTTGCAAAATTTTTAAATAAAATACATACCCACCACCTAATATTTTAGAGTATTTGTCTTGCCACTTAATCACCTGTATGTCCCTCTTTCTACTCATCTATCAACCTGTAGTTCTCTAAAACAGGGATTATTGTTTTAAGCCATAAATTTGGGAATGGTCTGTTATGTGAGAATAAATCGTAACTCAGACAGTGGACATAGTATAATAGAAAAAGGCCTAGTTGGGGAAATAAGGGAGGGTTGATTTGGGTTTCTGTGCATGACAGTGGGGACTGGTGAGGTCCACTCTTCTGGGGAGATGCACGTTAATGCCGGAAATTGTGCAAAGGCTCAGAGTTCAGCAGCGAGCAGGGCACTGATCTGTCTCCGTAGTGACCCTGTCTCTGTGATTCCCTGGCAGTGAGAAGCACTCAGTACTTTGGAAAGCAGCTGCCTAAGGGGATGAGGGGGAGAAGGTCCCTCACTGCACACTCACTTTTACAGGTCCAAAGGGTTCACACACACAGACACAAGCTCATTTTTATATGATGCTCAACCAAAAGCATCTTACAGGGTTTGGAAACAAAACTCAGAGAGGACTTTGACCTGCCCAGTGCCAGTTTCAAGTCTTAAACCAAAGGCTTTGTACTCTAAATTCGAATACTTTTCCCATCACAGTTGAAATATTTTTTCCTAGATATGAAAAATGTATGATAGAAGGATGACAACATAAAATTAAGAAGAGAAAAGATGGGATTGAGGTTACGTTATGCATGATCGATTCATTCTAAGGAAAAAGACATAAATCTGTATATATGTATATGTAAGATAACTAAAATGACTATAATGCTGAATGTATTAGTTATCGAGTAAGATCAGTTAATACTCATATGATTAGATCAATTTTACCTGTCTATATCTGTTAATGTAAACAACCATGTTGAAGGTAACGATACGCAATACTGCAACCATCATCAAGTTCCTATCATCTTGATTTGTAAACCTATAATGTTACTGTTGTGGATTTGCTGTTGTCATTTGTTTGTCTCTTTTGCTTTTTGTCTTTCTTATATGCTTTTATTCTTTTAAATAAAAAAAATAAAATGAATTTGTTTCTATCAGAAACATCTATCACATTTCCTGCCCAGTGTTTGGAATTATGCTGGGTAGGGCACATGGCTCTGTGCTGAGAAACTTGGTGTGATAAGATCCAGAGAGAAGGACCTAGGGCAACAATACCACTGGGACTCTGTTCCATCAGTGGAGGGCACAGTTTGGTGGGTCACATTCCAGCTTCCTGACTTGCAGCTAGACAGTTTCAGTGGGACTCTCTTGATTATTTTTTACTTTACTAGTACATATTTGTAGCACATAATGTTTGCACTCCTTGTGTGGAATTGGTACATGTACATAACACATCTTAACTCCTTTTATCATCTTCCCCCATCTCTTGGTTGCCTTTCCATTTGAGACAGAACTAGCTTCTTATTTGCTATTATCTTTAATTTTGCTCTTTATTTATATTTTGGGTTTCTTATATAAGAGAAACCATGTGATATTTAAGCTTGTGTGTCTGATTTATTTCACTTAACATTAGGGTCTCAAGGTGCATCCATTTTCCTATGAATGACTCAAGTTTATCGTTCTTTCTAGCAACTTACCATTGTGTGTAAATCCCACATTACCTTCATCTATTCATTTGTTGGTGGACATTTAGGCTACTTCCAAGATTTAGCTATTAAGAACTGTGCTGCTGTGAACGTGGGTATGCATAGATGACTTTAACTCTTTTGGGAAGAAACCTAGAAGGGGAATAGCTGGGTCAAATGGAAATTTTAGTTGTATGCCTGTAGCTTTTAGAAGTGGGCCTCATTATCTGTAGCAGCACCCCTGTGTCCTTGTGTTACCTTTTCCTCTGTCCCTGTCTCTTTCTCCCTGTGCCCTTACTCTTGGTTTCAGGGCCACTTCTCCCACCATCCAGCTGTCTCCTCATCTTGTCTCAGGTTCGGTGCTTCCCAAGCTCACCCTGTAAAGACAAAGCACATTCATAATGCAGTTATATAACACTTTAAAACTGCATAACATGAGAGACATATTTTACATCTATATACACAATGAACAGATGACACATAGCACAAGGGTTTAAGAAATAAGAAATCACTGAAAACTGGGGTCACTGGAGTCAAGCCTAGAAGTGAGAGTATGATTTCAATACGTTGTTTAATGGAGTCCTGGGTATGGGACTCTGTGGGAGGGAAATTTTTGGGGGATTCTTATAAACCTCTTTTTTTTCTTTACTAAATGTCAACCATTAGCAGTGTTTAAGTATCCAGTGGAAACATTAATCACCAAGCATCCACCATGAAATAATGACTTGTTGATGGCTAATGCCATTCAAAACCCAAGTTGTCTCCATTTTTTCCTATCTTTGATTGGAGCAGAATTTTATTAGGGCCAACCCCTTATATTTTAGGGATCATCACATGGCTCCATTGCTCGGTAGGATATTTATGAACATTTTTAATGCCAAAATTATACTTACATAAAAGTCCCACGGACAAGCAAGATGGGTAAACCAGGGATGGTTCGTGACTGAACGTGTCAGTCAAGGAGAAGGGCAAAAGCCATGTGGTTGGCTTTTAAATAAGGACCAGATGGCAAACAGTATTTGGTGGGTCTTGGTTGTTCTCCAGTTGTCTAATGCTCAGAAGTCTGATGAGAAGTGGAGATATTTTTTTGCCACAGTGAGATTCTGGTGTTTGTAGTCAGCTGCCTTGATTTCCATCCTGGAGGGCCAGTTCTGAAGCGTGACTCATAGAGGAGGTGGTGAGGAAAGGCTTGAGGGAGGGTGGTCCCTGAAGGTCAGGGATTAGGTTAGGAAAAGGGCAGGGTGGGGAGGTTCCCACTGCAGCTTCCTACATTGTGCCTGATTTTGGTTTAAACAGACAGCTTTATTTTCTCAGACTCATTTCTCTCTCGCTCTTCATCAGCTCCTGAAAGGCAAAAAAGTGGAGGAGGGGAAGCAAAAAGGAGGAAATTCAAAAGGAAAGGCAAATATCTGCACATCATGGCGAGCATAAACAAAATGTAAACCTTTAATAATAGACAGCCAGAGGCAGATGAAAGGAGATGATGCAAAATCTGCCTCCCCCCGAGTTACCACAGCTGCGTAACTGTATGTGTGTTGAACTACTTTAAAAGCTCCAAACACTAGCTATTTTGCTCTTTTCAAAGTTTATAACCTTTTTCCTCAGCTGTGTTCTAATGACATTTTTTTCTATTAAAGAGGATCGGTTTATGAGAACAGGATGTTTGTATTAAATATTAAATCATCAAGGCTTCCTTCTGCTGAAGGTCTCAGCTTGGCTTCGGTTTTGACTGAAACAGAGAGAGCTACATTCCTACAGACTACAGAGAGTACAAAGAGTTGGTCAAATCTTGATAGTATAATCTGGCACTGGGCCAAGGACAGGATACTTGGTTAATGTCAGCAAACCTCTTTGAGATCCAGTGTACTGTACAAATTCTAAGCAGCCCTTGAGGGCCTGATTCTAGGGTCAGGAGATGTTGCTCCTCACAACTGACTTTTGAGGATCAGATTCATTGCCTCGTGTAGATGAGTTGGACTCTTTGTGGGAGCTATGTGAGTTCTAGGAATTGGTCTTCAACTCTGGGGTGTCTCCTTTTGCTGCTTGTTTTTGGAGGCTTAATTATAGGCTCAGATATATGTGGTAGAAAATCAGTATCATCTTTGGCCTTCAGAAGCTTTGGAATGTTCTTGATGTCATCCTTCATTTGCAGTCTGGATTTAGGAGGTAGAACTTTGATAAAATAGGCAAATATGTTTTAGCAGGATTTTCCATCTCTTGGGTAGTGTGTTAGCTACTTTTCTTGTTGCTGAGACCAAATACTCAACACCCAAAGTTAAGGAGGAAAGGTTTATTTGGCTCACAGTTTGTAGAGGTTTCAGTCCATAGTTGACTGGCATGGCAGAGGGGCATCATAGAGGAGAAATAGTTCATGGTAAGCAGAAGTTAGCAAAGCAAATGAGGTACCTTAGCAGTTTTTTTTCTGTCCCTTTTATATCTAGTCTACTGGGATTAGGGTGGTGCCAAATCAATTGGTGGACTGATTTAGTAGTCACCCACCCATAATCCTGGCACCCTTAATCCTAGCATTGTACTATGAACCAGTCACATACTCTAGATTTGGCCACCTCTGAAAAAGCCCCAACTATGAGTGCATGAGGCTTTGGGGGAACATCTAGACACCAACCATAATAGGTGGTGTGTCCTATGCAGTGACAACATTGAGGTTGTTCTTGGAAAATAGGCATTGGGTGTGTGTATGTTCCTCCTCTTGGAGAGAGTCACTAAACAAGTAAGAATATTGTTTCCATTATAGCTTGTCAAGAAAAATGAACCCATGCCAGGTAATTTAACAGAATTTACTACAGACATAGAACAAGAGAGTTTGCTGGAAGAACTAAAACAGGGGAAGGTGAAGCGATCCAAAGACGGACAGTGCAGGAAGCCACTACCATGCCCAGGGCTTGGAAACAGAAAAAAGAAGTAAAGTTAGCCGACCTTGGGGGCTGCTCGGGGTGATCTGATCCTAGGAAGGCCCCTCTGGCAGGTGCTGGAGCCATGGAGAAGAAGCATGCTGTGCCTGAGAAACTACTCAGTGGAGACACAGGAGTAATACCCGGGCTTCTCCCTTACTCCTGCCCAGCCAAACCAGGCATCAATAATGAAGGTATCTGGTAGTGTGCCTTGATTGGGCCAGGCTTAAGGTACAGAGCAGAGCAGGTGAGGACAGGGTCCAGAGGCCAGTATTCATGCTGTCTAAAGCAGTGCTGGCAGAGGGCAAGTCTCCTCCAGTGGACAGAACAGGGCATCCTGTAGAGAGGGCATTGTTGGCAAATAGTTGGAGGGAGGCCCCTCATCAGGAATGGACATTGACATTGTTAATGGGACTTTTATTTTTGTCATATGGGAAATGTACAATCAAGAATATGGTCTACTTATTGCAAGTGTCAAACCCTCCACCTAAGTGTGAGCTAGTCATTTAGCTCCAGTTTGCAGTCATCGACCCACCTTTACTGTGCTTTAAGTCTCTTGCCTTGAGGTCTGGTCTTCCTAGTATGACTTTTTCCTTGGAGCACCACCTGGGTGTGTCTTAATTGGTTCACAGAAGTGAACACATACTTCTAAGTACACGCACACATACACACACACACGCACACACATGCACATACCTCTGTGAGTCTTTTGTAGTATCTACATTTGTGTATAGGTGTAATTGTTTGTACATTTTCACTTCTGTTCCTTCACTACAAGTGAGATTATTACAAAGCACAGTGTGGGTACTTTGGGGGAGAATTTGCCCCATACCCTCATCTCTCAGCAATAGGATTCTTTAGTCTGCTGTCCTTACCCATGCTCAGCTCCTGGGAATCCAGAGTGGATTAGGGAAGAGACCATGGTTGTCTCAGAAGAAAGGAGAAAACTTTCAGGAAGAGGCATCAAGAGATAGCTCTACCTTAGACCTTGGTATCTAAATTCCTGGCTGTCACTACCAAGGTTGATCAGGATCAAGAGAATGCTAGCCTGGATCTGCCACCAGTTCTCAAAGTAGTGCCTTTTCATTCCTCAGTTCTCTTTTTTGCTGCAAGTTCTACACATTCAACAAAACCAGTGTTGCACTAAATACTTCGTGGACTTGGACAAGCAATGTGGGTAATTTATGTTTTGATATTGAGATATTTGGTAATCTCTAGGATCGGGGGTGGTTTCTCTTCTGAAGATAAATTTTCCTATTTTTCCTTCTTTGGGTCTGGATATATCTCCCCTGCTTGAGTCAGCTCCTGGATTCAATGATTTGTCTGGCTGCTGGAGAAGCCTATTATTTTTGTCGTCTAAATCTTCAACCTCTTCACAAACCATAATTTCCTTCTTTACTGGTTTTGCCCAGATTGCTACTTCTTCAGCTCCTTTCTGCTTCTTCTCAGTCAGCATGAGCCTGAAAGCTTTCTTACTAATCAATAAAACTATCAGTTTATGGCAGATGTCTTTTAAATCAGTGAGCTTATGTGCACACGATAGTGGTTGGTTTACCAAAACTGGACCAGACAGTTAATTTCTAGAATTTTCCCAATTCTGGTTTCTGGGTTTAGAATTCAGCTCAGTATTATAAATCAAATGTATTATTAGAAGGTGAGAAAGAAGAGGAATAAACACCAGGCTCATAATTTTGTGTAATTGAGGAAATCCTTCACAGCAGTGAAAACTAAATGAAATAATTTGAGGTGAAATAAATGAAATTTCCCACGACATTTGTTTTGAACTTTGCATCTTTTACCTGCTGTTTTACTCTTCATGATTTTAGCTGGGATGGGTAAGTGGAAATACAAAAAACCACAAGAGAGGCTATACTTAAGATACAGCCAGCTGGACTGGAAACAGGAAATACCAGGAATCGTATAATAAATGTGGAGACTTTCAACCTAATTTCACAGTCTCAGAAGTTTGAATAGAGTTTAGATTAGGGTGCAAATCTTGGGTGTAACTTCCAGCACAACTTCCGGTCTCATGGTGATCCCCTCCACCCGAGTCACAGGAGTTGCCTGTGAAATTTGGTCTTGGTTATCTGCGGTCTTTGATGGCTAAATTTCAATCCCCTTCAATACTTGAGTGGCCCATGAAGACAGGGTGGTCTTTGGCTGTGCTGGACAAGGGGAAGGCAATAGCATCACCTTGCTAATTCTTCAAAGCCAGTTAGGAAGTGTTTACTGTAGCTTAAAGTTGTGTTAGGAAGGAGAGGGACAAATCTTCCATTACTCACAGTGGCAGTGTTGGCATCACGAGGGAACCTGTGGACATACAGAATCTCAGGTCTCAAACCACACCTACTGAATCAGAGTTTGTGTGTTGTGAGATGTTTCAGAGATTTGTCTGCACAGTCAAGTGTAGAAAGCACTGGCCTGGAAGACTCCTGACACTCCTTGGAAGACTGATTTCTCTCTGGCTTATGAATGATGAACACCTTCTTTCAGTAGTTATCTATTTAATGTTATTTACCTATATAGTGCAGTCAGCAGAGTTTCTATAGAATCTGCAGTGGTATAATACTATAATGCTTTCTTCCAATTAATTCTTTCAATTCTTTTATAAATTTTTCACAAATTCATTTTGAATATATGCATATATGTATGTATACACACAGTAAGGATATATTTGATGTATGTGTATATACATACATATTCAAGTCATTTGCATGGATCAGGAACCTGGATATCTGTATCTGTGTCCTCTGCTCAAAGTCTCATCAGGCTGAAGTGTAGGTTTCAGCTGGTACTGCAATCTCACCTGAAACTTGGAGTTCCCTTTCGAACACACCCATTTTTGGCCAAATCCAATCTCCTTGTGGCTGCAGGACTTAGGTTCCTATTGTGTTCCTGCTTGCTGTCGCTGATGCTGCTCTTAGTTCTGTGCCACATGCTCTCTTCTCACAATACAATGGCCCACTCCTGCTAAGTCAGCAGGAAATTAGCTGCTGCTACTGTCACACCTCTGGGCCTCCTTCCTAGGTGAGGCCCCTCCAGCACAATCTCCCTTTTGACTGAATCAAAGCCACCTGATGGAGACATTAATTCTATCTGCAAAATCCCTTTTTCTATGTACTATAACACAATCATGGGACTGATAGAATCAGGACTTGCACTCAAAGGTTTTATGTAAAAACTGTTTAGGATAAACTATTATGTCATCCAAACGTGTTTAAAATTTTTCATATCCTTGAAATAAAAAAACATATCACTCTTTACATATATTTTCTTTAAATCGATGACTGTTTAAAGTTAAAAATGTTTTAAGAAGGAAACTTTAATGTCAGTAGCATAAATTACAAACCATTATCATCCATCATGAAATAAAATGCAACATACAATTTCAATTCAAGAGAAATAACACACGATCAAATTAAATCTTTCAGCTACAGTCTGAACTTGAAGTCTGTGTTTGATCCTTATTCTTTCTTAAAAAGGGAGTGTAGCAAGTGTTTAAAGGGGGATTAAGGTGTCCTAATTCCAAATCAAGTCTTTCTCTTTGATATAATCAGCTGTTGAGATGAGTGTAAAAAGATTCACTTTCTCACCAGGTGATTTGATACTCTTAATGCTATGTGATTAAAGCCCAATTATGAGTCTTACACTTTGTAAAATACTGGGTTTCTTGGAAGTCTTTATTAAAAATCTTCGTCCCTAGTGGGAAAACATGTAGGTCTTGTGCTTTGCTATATCTTGCTAAGTTTTCATTGCCCCATTATAAAGTATACGTACTACCATGTCATGTATTCTGACAGCACCAGAAATAATTTCTGAGAAGAAGCTCCAGAATCAATGTTTTTTATCTAATTAGTGATAGAGGTACAAAATCCCTAATCTGAAAGTTCAAATCTGAAATGCTCCAAAATATGAAAATTTTTGAGAGCTGACATAATACCAAAAAGTAAAAGTTCCACACTGGACCTTATGTGATTGGTCACAGTCAAAATGCAGATGCACTAAAAATACCATATGATATTCCCTTTAAATTACACGTATTAGGTATGCATGAAACATAAATGAATTTTGTATTTAGACACTTGGATCCTATTCCCAAGGTGTCTCATTATGTATATGTAATCCATACATTTGATTTCCTAAATAAAAATTAAAATTCTGAAATCTGAAGAACTCTGGTTCCAAGTATTCCAGATAAGGTATCCTTGATCCAAATTAGATCATTTGTGTGGGATTATTTACTGAATGACCAGCTAGTTGCCTAGCAAGGAGTAGCTCCCATTGAAGCCTTAGGATGTGGGAGGATTTGAAATGGAGCTGTAAAGACTGGGTCCACCTGAATAAGGACTGTGAGCCTCAAGGAAGACAGGCTCCCAAGGGGCCTGTGGGAAGTTGTGGAGACAATGCACAATGATGATGATGATGAGCTTCTTATGCTGGAGGTGAATCAGTCACGGACCAGGAAGTGGTGCCCATCAATAGATTTCAGCGGCAACAGAGACAAGTAGGGAAGGAAGAACCTAGCATCCCATGGCATTTTACAGCTCCCCCTTTAGTCCACTGCCAGTGTCACCCAGCCTGCTCTGATTCTGCAGACCGGCCCGACATCCAGCATGAGGAGGAGGTGGGGCAATGGGAGGGCTGGAGGAGAGTGGGGGACACTCGATCCCCGATCCCTGCCCTGCTCCTTAAACAGGAATCAGCTGACCCTGCAGTGGAAGCCACAGATCTAGTGAGGCAGCCCTCTCCTGCAACTGTCTTTCAGCACTCCAGCCCCCCACTTGCCCCCTCTCTGGATGAAAGGCCCGAACATACTTAGTCTCATGTCACTTCATGTGGATGTCCTGAACCCCTCCCACCTACCAGAAATTGTCCCTTCCTTGAACTCTCCTGAGTCTGTGTGCGTCGTCTTTTCCCTATCGGAATTACACGCACCATCAGCAGAGGCAAAGAACGCATGCTTTGGACTGTACTACATCTGTACTTAAGGGACGTTTCCTGTAAAGACGCACGTCCCCACCCGGAACTGTGAAGTGGGACATACACCACGTTCTCTTTTTGGGAGCCCCTGCCTCCAGTAACTTCATTTCCATCAGCCTCTAGACCACAGAACTGAGCTGTACATGAACTGGTGCTTGAAATAATACATTTTTTTTTCATTTGGGGAAAAATTATTCTCTAAAGGTATAAGTATAGATGTACTCTGCTAAATTGCAGTTATGTGTGATTCCTATTTTTATTTAATCTCAAAATGACAGAAAGCCTTTTGAACTTTGGACTACAGTGCAGTGACTCCTTCCTTTGGAATTACACAGACTTGAATGGAGACACATAAGCCCATTGAACCTTCTCAATTTTGTCTATGAAAGGGATCAAAGTGGTGGCTATAAGCCTGAGACAGGACGCTGAGTGCCTCAGAAAGGAAAGAGAAATGAGGCTGGATGCCAATTATCCTAGAATTCAATGGTTTTGATTTCAAACAGGATAGGAACTGAAAGTCTTTTTTAATTGAACAATTATCATATTCCAACAAAAGATTAGGTAGGATGAACTTGAATCTGAAGATGAAGAGTCATGAGTCTTTCTTTAAAAGAAACAACACTAAGCTTGTTCCATCCTCTGCGAGTCTTTACTGGGAAGGAATAACTCACACCGCTTCTTAGTGACTCAAACTTTCTTCAGCTGGAGGAGGCTTAGAGACTGTCAACAGGACATCTGAACCAGAAAATGCAATGGCAGTTGTTCTCTTCAGACACAACTGGGCAAAATAGTGTGAACAGATGATCCTAAGCTGCTTTGCAGGTCAATGTGAAAGAGTCTGAGCTTGCAACTACAACTTTTCTTTGAAGAATCTGTCTTCCCACTAAGAACAATGACTATTTTTGTTTGTTGAGTGTAAGAGCTGAGTAAATATGCCCGGGAAACACTGTGGGAAAAGGCTGCAAGTGATTCACAGACAACCCCCAAAATGACATGCTATGCAAGAGTCTTGCCATTTAAGAAATCTCTCAGGCCTTTAAATTGTATTGAGGTCTCCACTTCCTTTTGTTGATACCATGTTTCATGGATTCTAAGACCCACATAGTTCTGCCTGCAAACATCACTAAACAGCTCGGTTACCATCTGATGCAGCTCGAGATGTCAGTCACACAGCAGTGAGATGTAATTGAGCTGCCACTGCATGCCGGAGCCTCAGTTTGTTTTCTATTCATACTGTTGTCACTTGCATGTTCCAAATATGTATAAAAAGTTCTTTTTAATAACTATAAAGTGTAGCCTCTGTGTGAAAGGAGAGCATTGTGTCACAGTTTCATTGGCAGTAGTTGCTTTTCCTTTGTGCAATATCATATAATAATGTATCTTGCTTTCAGTGGCATTGGAGAGTTGATGAAAAGCACACTCTGAGGCCTGGGGACTGGGAGAATGATTTGCCGGACTGGACAGCATACTCAAGTGACTTCTCCAAGGATGGTGACAGCAATGACTTCAACCAGGCATCAGAGAGCCCCTGTGACCTTAGCCAAGTTAACTCTCCAGAGCCTCAGTGACACTTTCACTAAATAACAGCGATAGCTGCCTCTACAGATTGTTGTAAAAGTTAGTCAATAATATGTAAGTATGTCTTTTAAGCCATTATGCCTAGAAACAGTCTTTATAGTTACTGTTCCTAAGAATATATGGAATTCACATTTCTGTCCTACAGAAAGAAGATAATTACATTATTAAATATCCCAACAATGGATATTGATGGAATGCTAAAACACGTTTTAAAAGAACATTTAATGGCATAGAGAGATAAGCAAGGTAAAATATTAACAATAAAAAGTGGATAAAAAAACGAACATATTAAAATTAAAAGAAGTACAGTAGCCCCAGCTGTCCACTGAGGATTCTTTACAGGATTCCCTGAGGATACCAAAAGCCACATATGCACAGGTCCTTATATAAAGTGGCATAATACTTGCTTGTAATCTATGTGCATCCTACTGTATGCTTTAAAAGATCTCTAGGTTGCATACAATACAAACACAATGTAAATGCTATGCAAATCAGTCCAGAGCTGTGCTGTTTAGGGTGTGATGACAAGAAAGAAGAAGACTGCACATGTTCAGTACAGATGCAACTTTCTGAGTATTTTCTATCCATATTTGGCTGAATCTGAGGGTATGGACCCTCAGAACCCATAGTTACAGAGGACTAATTTAAAAGTGTTTTAGGAATTATGTAAGTAGGATCACTAAACAGCAAACAATATTACGTATGCTTCCCATTACAATCTAAACAGCAGGTTCATCTACATTTTACCATTTAATATTCTCTTTGGAACTCTGGAATGTGGTATTGGGAAATGACATCAACTTTAGGGAGCTGACCAATGTCAGTAATGGCTGCTATGGGCCTCTCTTTGTCCATGGTCATGAATGAGTTGGACTCCAAGTCTGTGTGGGGGAGGTTGAGGACCTGCACACCGGGCCTTAGGGTGCCTTGCTTCTTATTCTGGCCCAGCCCTGCAGCGCTCCACCACCCATCATCTTAGGTTTTAGACAAGTCACTTTAAGTCTGAGTAAAGTGAGCCACAAAAGAAGGTGAAAACCCTGCCAGTTTGTTCATTGTGAATCTGACACTATTCAGCTTATGAATCTAGAAATTCTGATTCTTAGGTCAAAATCCTGCATCCTTCTGCACCAGTTTTCACCTTCATCTAATGGGTTTTCTTACTGGTGTTAACTTTAGGAGAATATACACATCGTTGTGTGTGTATTCCCTTCCCATCGCTACTGCCTTCAGACCAATCTCCTTCAACTCACAGGTGGAAACCTGGTAATTCACCTTGCCCCCTTTAAAGAACTGAAAGTTTCCCTTATATTTGGATTAATTTTCACCAATTTATTTGCTGCTGCAAGGCTTTTCTGTAGTAAATCTCCATTATGCCGGCATTTCGGAGGCCTCCACAGCACTGCTTCATTGCCTGGAGTCATTCTCACACTCCATTCCCATTAGGCCCCTCTCTTTGCTACCCCAGTAGTTTCCCTCTGCATCTCCATCCTCTGGCCTCTCTCATTGAGACTTCATTCTCCATTTCCCATAAACTTATATCTCACTCATTCTCCATAACCTGCAGCAAAAGTCAGCATCACCAACCTTCCCAGTGCCTGTAGGCTGTAGCAAATTCAGCTCTCTCCAAATGCATTATAATAGATAATCTCATTTCTGCTAATTTAGTTTCACCAAAAACAAGACTTTTTTTTTAACCTCTGGGCCCAATATCTCTTACTTGTTTAAATAGGTAATAATACTTCATGTTCCAACTACCAATCCGTGGTGTTTTGAGAATCCAATGCTACAAAGTAAGAGGAAGACCTTTGCAGAGGTAAAACAAAACATCAGGCATTGTGCTAGTCCGTGGAGACAGAACAACTTGCAAATGAGTTGTAGAAGACTTTGCCAGTGCCGTCGTAAATCCCCGTGGATCACTTTTAGTGCTTCTGTGTGTTCACTCCCAGCTCCTATGTACTTTGATTTTGTATCTTGGTTCCTTTTAAAAGGCCTGCAGGGATCAAGAAATGCCTGGGAGTTTACATCCCCTAAATGCAGTTTATATCCCATAACTGATGGGTAAGGGATACTCACTGAGCTGGCACAGAGGTACTTCAGATCTGGCCAACACTGGGATATCACCTGACTCTTACAGCTTTGTCTTTCTCCCTGCCTGGTTTGCCCATTTCCTCACCAGTTTCTCTTTAAAGAATTTTCTTAATAAATCGTTCATATGCACATATTCTTGTCAAGTTCACCCTGGAAGACTCCACCTAACCCATTAGTCTTTAAAGTTTTTCAGAAGTGTGATTTCTCTAGTATGAGACATTCATCGATTCATTTCTTTAGGTGCATGTTTGTATTTGCACACTGGTACATAATTCTCTGGCATCACTCTCATAGTATTGAGCTGAAAATGAATGGTGTTGGTTTCTTCATTGGATGGATGTAAAGGCACAGAATTAGAAAGTGAAAGAATTTGAACCAGGTATCTTCTAAATCCAGTGCTCTTTCCTTTGCTTTCTATCTGTGGATGCTTATTACTGATTTTGTATTCGTTCCTGAAGAGTATACAAGTCATTTGTCAATTTTGAGGACCTTCCTGAGACATATTAAAATCAAATAATATTAGTTTTACATCATATAAGCAAAACTGCATAAGAAAAATCTTGGATAAATCAACTTTCACTTTGGGCTCTGCCTCAGTTTCCTGAGAGAAACATGGTACACCTGATCAGCCAGTATTGCATGTGGCTCCATAGTTGATTTCAAAGTTAGACAAAGGGTTTGAGGAGAGCTGATCTTGGTCCTATAGCAGCCAAAATTTACATTATTTTGATGGCCAAGTTCTTAGACAATGGCAGAACCCATCCATGGGCTTGTTAATGAATTCCTAACATTAAGGATCCTATCTCAGGGAGGGACAAAAATCCCAAGCCAGATAGTTAATCCACTGATACTCTGCAGTCCAACAGGAGGGAGGAGGTGCAGATGCAATGCATAGATTTTCCCATGATGTCAGCCCCCTTGCTGCGACTGCTTCAAGAGGGCAGGCGGATAGACTGTCCACATGTGGGGGATTCTGAATGCCTTGTCGCCCACAGAATCCAGGGTTTTATTTTCTCAGTGCTTCAGACAGACCAGTAGTCGAATGTCTGGGATACATAGGAAGAGCACAGGGAAAGCATCAAGGCTCCACATTGATCTTAAAACACTCATGCTTGGTGTAATTTATATTTGCGCTGACCAATTTAGCACTCCTCTGGGATGGATCACTTAATTAGAAAGAATTAAAAAAGCTGTTGTTTGATGTATGTGTCTTAATTATTTCCAAGTGGCAGAATTGATTCCCTCCCTCCCCCTGTTATGAATTTGCCTCCATTTGTGAGACTAATGAAGCACCATTAAAGGGAATGGGAGGTCAGGGGTCATTCTTTCTTTACGTTTAATGTCCTCAAGCTGGTAGATTATTTATGAGGGTTATTATGCCTCGGGTAATGTTCCTGGTTTTTCAGAAGAGTTCTATCGATGTGTAACGATGAGCTATCACACATCTCGACTTCATTCGCTTGAGCTCCAGATGTCATCTGGGGAGAAGTAGACTGGGAACGTGATGAACTGCAGTGAATATTGGCAGCAGTCAGTGTGGCTTTTATATTCTCAGATGTAGTGATTTGGCCACTGTGTGCTGTAAAGATTGCTCTTACCTCATGTTGTAGATAATGCATTGTATTAAGAGAAGGACAGTACTTTTTTTTCACCCTAAGAGTTTATAGACTGGAATCTGTGTTTTCTTTTGTATTTCTCACAAAACTTCAAGCAAAATATACATATCATCCTGGGAAAATGAGAGTGTAAATCATAACTATGCAGAAAGGCTGTTAGTTTGTGTTCCTAAACTAGACTTTCTGGGTTCAAGTACAAATTCTGTTACCTATCGTTTGCGTGTTTTGAGGCCAGTTGCTTAATGTTTTGTCTCACTCTTCTCATCTGTAAAATGATCATAGGGGACTATGTGGACGATTAAACTAATAATTTCATGAAAACGTGCTTAGACTGGTTTTGACATATATGAAGTACTTAATAAGCATTAGTAGTTATTATTATAAAGAGCTAAATTTTATTATTTCTGCACCATTGCTTGATTCCTGGACATCCAGTGGGTTGGTTGACACCTGGCACTTTATCTATATACTTGTCCCAGCTCTCCTTCAGGTCCACACTGCTGACCTCTTCCTTACCCACTGACGATTCCCAACACCTCTTTGGGGGTTATCTGTCATAGGCCACCACTCATAAGGACAGGAAATCAAAAGCCATTGCATGCCCATTTTTGTATGGCCACAGGGCCTGGTGAAGTCATGGATAGAATTCAGATTCTGGAGTTAGATGAGAAAGGTTTAAAAATTTATACTAGGTCTTTCTAGGTGTATGACTTTAGAAGAATTACAACCTTGTTCTGAGCCTAGAATCTTCACCTATAAACTTGTACAATTCATAAGGCAATTGTGAGAATTAAATGCAACAAAATGCTTGGCATTATTCCTGCATCAGGGAAGTCTTTCATACCTGCTAGCTATTCTATTTACATACACATACATTCTAAACAGACACCAGCTAGTGCCAAAGTCCCCATGATACGAAGAAATCCCTAGAAAGAGGCTGACTGATAATTTAAAATTTAAAAATCTACCAAGATTCTAATCAACACTGTTTTGGAGTTGTCCTCAGTTTTTGCACTGGGAATCTCACTGAATTATGCAAAAGCAAAGCGATAAATTTTGCCGCTGCAGAGTGTGGAGTTCAGATGTTCCCACCCTTCATTTGATCTGTCTGTTGCAGAAAACCCATGAGCGTGCTCGCATTTGTTTAGGTCGTCGGTGAAATGATATTCATCATGACCATTAAAGAGACTGACACACTCCTCAGACAGATGGTCGAGGCTGGGCCCTCATGAATTTGTTATTGCTGTAATTGAAATCACATTTGGGCTTTGTCCTCCACTGCTGGAGAGGAATAGGGGGTTTATTGGCAAATGTGGAGCTGGGAAAATCCTTCAGAGGGTGAAGAATGTGTTGGAGGGCAACACTGGCACTCTAAAGTCCTGTGATGGTACCCAGTCCACTGTAACCCTAAGTCAGGAGCCAGCTGAGTCCCTGCAGCCTCGAGAGATGGAGTAGAGAGGAGCAGGGATCCCAGCCCACCCAGCTTTCACTCTTCAAAATCTGAGCACATCTAGAGCCACTCTCACTGCGTCCTATGCCCCAGGCCATGAGGCAGGTTTTCCCATCTCCTGAGCTCCTGGTGGCCTAGGGCCTAGCTGCACACACCACATACATCAGTGAGTGACCCCATGTGTGCTGTGGGACCCTGCAATGGAGACGCTTCTGTGGGGGTCGCTACTCTTTTACCTACCGTATGCTAAAGTGGATGAATGCTTGGTGGTGATGATGATGATTAAGCCCCAGTGACAAATTTCCCCCCAGATTATGTTTTTAAATAGTAAGAGAGAAAAAATATGAAGCGTTTAGTGTGCAGCATGCTAAGCGTTTTGTATTTATGGTCATGCTTCATCTTCATAGCAGCCTGAGAGGTGGCTGCTATCTCTCCGTTCTCCCATTCTACAGGCAGGATTTAATGCTTGAAGCAGAAAGTTTTATCAAATCCCATAGCTAGAAAAGAGTGCGGTCATCAGTAGAAAGACTTACACCTAGTGACTGTGGTGAATTAACTAACGGTCAACTTGTAGCACCCAGCTGAACGGAATCAGCGTGGTGCTGGGTGTGGATGGCCTCACCTGAGCATTGTTGCCAACAGCATAAAAGCAGAACTGGAGGGGAAGATGGTGTGCTGATGATTCTCCTGGAGAAGCTTGTCACGCTGGTTTTCCTGATATGAACTCAGCCGTTCTCACCATCAGAGGAGTTCTGGTCCTTGGCTGCCGTTCTTTTATGGGGAGCTCTGGTCCTTACTTTGAGTGTTGCTTCCTGGATCCAGTGCAGATCCCTCAGCCTGCTGGCACAGATCCTTCACCCTGCTGGTGCAGACTTTCTTGCTTCCACCATTGACCTTTGGGTCTTCCTAGTGTTGATTCTTGATACAGATTTGAAGGAGATATTGTCCTGGGCTAGGCCTCCAGCTGGACTTACACAGGACATTGCCATCAGATCTAAGCCCTTATCTGGATTCTTTGAGTCTCTAGTGTGTGGAAAAATCTGCACTCTTCTGTAGTTGATTTTTTTGAGCAATATTATAAAATAATCATATGAATAATGTGTCCTGTATTAACTCTATTCCCTTGCTAACCCTGACTACAACAGTGACCATATAGTTTATTATCTAAGTTGGCACCAACCATTATGACACTCAGTCATCAGGGGCACCCTAGGGCCATCTGTGCTGATTCTCACTACCAATTTAACAGACTCAGGGTCACAGTGTTTCTTCCTTTGTCTCTCCCTTTCTCTGTGTGTCTCTCTGTCTCTCTACTTCTCACTCTCCAGTACTAGACATGAAACCCAGGGCCTCACACATGCTAGGAAAGCATTTTATCACTAGCTACATCCCCAGACCACTTTAATTTATCTTTTATTTTATGGTTTTCCAATTTTTGCTTCTTACTAGTACATGGTCACAGTGCATAATGGTTACATTTATCTTGAGCTGCTCATGTACATAAACCATCTCAAATCCTTTTTCATTCTCCTCCCTTTCCCTCCCTCCCCACTCTCTTCACCACTTGATTTCCCTCCCACTTGCAAAAAATCTATCTCCTTGCTTTTTATTCTGTATCTTTTATTTTGCTCTTTATTTATATTTTGGATTTGAGAAACCATGACATAGTTAAGCTTGTTCAATTTATTTTGATTAATAATATGGTCCAAGGTACATGCATTTTCTGACAAATGACTCAAGGTTATCTTTATGGCAGAGTAGTGCTCCACTGTGTGTAAACACCACATTTTCTTTATCCATTCATCAACTGATGGACATAGAAGCTGCTTCCAAGATTTAGCTATGAAGAATTTTGCTGCTGTATACCTGGGTATGAATGGATCACGGTAATATGTTGATTTTAATCCTTTTGTGAAGATACCTAAAATGAGAAGATCTGGTTTGCCCAGTCCTTTTTAAAAGAAGAATATTTTGAGATGGGATCTCACTAAGTTGTCCAGGGTGGCCTTGACTTCAGGGTCTTCCTGCCTCAGTCCTCTGAGTAGCTGGGATCGTGAGTGTGGGTGTCATTGTGGCTGTCTTTATTATTAATATTTTTTAATGTGCCCCATGTTTACCAGTACTAGACATTCATTTTCACTCCCAGAATCTTCCCCAAAGTCAACACTGTGTTTCAAAATATGAGGCTTGATGAGAGGGTTCACCTTATACTAAATACAAATTCCACACCTGTGTCACAGATCACCATGCCATAAGCCATATCAGATAAGCCTCTAGAGTCCTCACAGCTGGGGCCACTTCAGATTAACTTCTTGGGAAAGATTTGAGGGCAATAATTCGGGCTCAGAATTGCTAAATAGAACATTTCAGGCTATGAAGGCAAAGAAAGTCAGAACAGAAAACATTCTGATCTTTTCAGGACAGGTTCCAGGACACAGTGAGATAGGACCAGCCCAGTTATGACAAATATTGATAAGCTGTGTCTCATAGTTAAATGCTCAGGTAAAGGATGTTTGCTTTTTCCCAAAGCCACAACAGTTCCCTCTATTTGGGGAAAGTGATGCCATTCACTTTTTTGAAATAAACACGGATATCTCCCCAGATGGATCCTATGCAACTTGTGCATTAATAGTCAATACAAGCTTTAGTGGGGCAGTAGTTGTAAAACGAAATCTGTCTTTCCTGAAAGGCATTTTTTTTTTTTTTTTTTTGCACAGGAAGAGATACTTGATGGGCCATTGGATGCCAAGCTATCCCATAGCTTGAGTGTTCAGGTTTTTGAGCAAACCAGATGAAGGCAGTCCTGGGTACCTCTGTGTTGGTGCATGGTTTACTTTGGAGAATATTGTAATTATTAGGTTGTACTGGTCAGTATTCTCATTGTCTGTGACAACATACCTGACATCTGCAATTTAAAGGAGCAGGGGTTTGATTTCGCTCACAGTTTCAGAGGTTCACTTCTTGGTTAGGCGGCTCCAAGGCAGGAACACACTAGTGGGAGAGCACGTGAAGCAAAAGCTGCGCACTTCATGGTGGCTGGAGAGCAAAGCAAGGGAGACGCACGCACCCCAAGGTACACCCCAAGTGACCCACCTCCTCCAGCTGGGCCTGCCTCCTCACAGCACACGCCGCCGTGAACACGCGGATTAATCCACTGGTGGGGACGGCACCCATGACCCAGCAGTCACCTCTCCATGCGTCTCTCAGTCCTGTCACATAGACAGTGAAGACTGACTGGCACATGGTTTGTCACCTAAGGACTGGCCTTCGATCCTCGCTACCTTCTCTTGTGAGTGCTAGTGGTCACAACTGGATTGCCAAAGAGGACTGATGATTGCGATTACGTGTTGAGTGCTCTTTGACTTCTATCGTCCTGTCCTTAGTTTTTTTAAAAAATCGAGCTAATTAAAGTATAAAAATCAGAGGAGATTTTCCTTGGAAACACTCTAAGTCCAGAGCTAAGCTGAGAAGTGGCCTCCTTCACCACAGCACTGCTGTGTTGGGGACCCTGAGCTGGTGTTCACATCTTTTAAGGAACTTCTTCATGCTTCTATCTTCACTGATGTCTCTTTCCCTCTGATGTAAGCAAGACATGCATTACTTTTGTTAAAACAGAGTAGTCATCCTATATTCACAGTTTCACTCTGTAGGGCTTTAGTTGACTGTTATCTATTGCTACTCAAAAATATTGTTTATTGTTTGTAAGTTTTAAGTTGTGTGACATTTTGAGCAGCATGGTGAAACCCCACACCATCCTGCTTCCCTCTGCCCAGGAAGTGAATGACCCCTTTCCCCTGTGTACCCACACTGTGCACGCCACCTGCCCATTGGTCTCGTAGGAACCATCTAAGTTATTGATGTTGCAGTGCTTGTGTTCAAGACAGGATTATTTTTCTTAATCAAGACCATCTTGTGCAAAAGTAGTCAGGTTAGCCATTTTTTACAATATTTTCTTGTAATTGTCCCATTTTATAGAATAATAACTAATAGGTTATTATTGTTAATCTCTTGATGTGCCTAATTCTAAAATTTTATCATAGGTGTGTCTGCATAAGAAAATATGTAATACTGTATACCCGAGTTCTGGAGTTATTTGTGGTTTCTGGCATTCCTTGGGGACCTTGGAATGTACTTTCTGTGAGTGGGAGAGGGAGACACTATACTAATACAAAGGAACTGAGACCCAGAAAGATCAGTTGGCTTGGATAGACCTACCCAGAATATTACTGGAAAAGTCAAAACCAGACACCAGGCTTTCTCTCTCTCTTTTCCTGTAGCAGTTCCTTCATAACATCAATCCATGTTCAGACTCCTAGGTTAGGAGGCAATATTCCCCTATGCCTCAGGGAGACCTACCTGCTCTTGGCTTGACATATACTCTGAAGATCCCAAAGTTTCTGCCGTGACTTTTGGTTTAGAAGAGACCCACTTTGCAGAACATGGTCTAAACAGTCCTGTGAACATTCATCTTCCTTGTCCTCCTTCACTTTCTTCCTCCTCTTCCCTTTCCTTCTTTTCTTTCTCATCTTTCTTCTTTTCAACTACCAGCATTTCTTCCTCTGTTGTCCTTTTTATGTTTCTTTCTCTGTCTCACACACTCTTCCTATTCTTCCTCTTTATCCTCTTTTTACTCACCTACCATTTAGCCAGAGACTTATATGTGAGTAGTTTGGTAGAAATTAAAGAGGGAAGACTGTTGGACTGGACACACTTCAGCCTAGGATCAGGTTGTAGCGTGTGTGTGTGTGTGCATGTGTGTGCGTGTGCATGTGTGTGTGTGGTTGGTTGGTTAGGGTTCTCCAGAAGTCAACTTTGCTACAAGGTTTGCAAGAAAGTAGCTTTTATTTTTGGGAAGGGATACTTCAAGGAAACCCTGGAAAGAGCATGGAGAAATGAGACAAGAGAGGGAAGAAACCCTCTGAAGAGTATGTCATCAGGCATATAACTAGGAAATGGGCCTTCATCCCTTTGGAGACCTCTGTGAGGCAATGTGGAACATGTATCCCACCCATGAGGCAAGGAAACTAGAGTACTAACTTCTGGCAGTCATTGAGGGGCTCTTCTTAGGTATTGAGCATGAATACCCCAGTGTTTCCAGCTTAGATTTTATATGGGTAAATGGGTTAAAGCAACAGGAGAGTCCTCAGGCAGAGAATGCTGGGAATTTGCTGGAAGCTGGGCAGCATCCATGGAGTTGTAAGTATAGACAGGATATGGATGGAGCAGGGACATAATGTGTCTCATAGTGCTTTTCACTGGGGAAGTGGTAGATGAAGATAGAAGGAAACGGTTGGATGAATGAAGCAGAATTTATTAAGAAGAACTCAGGTCTGCCTATCCTCTCGATCAAATGAATACCTCAAGGTTATCCCCAAGCACTGTATCTCCATTGTGTACAGCCTAAAGTTGCCCAATATCAATTAGGAACAAGAATATAAAGTAACCTGAAGCATGAAAACAAGCTTCTTGATTCTTTTTTTTTTTTTTTTTGCAGCACCAGGGATTGAACTCACAACCTCACACCTGCCAGGGCAGGCGCTTAACCCACTGAGCCAAACTCTCAGTCCTGGTTTTTTGAGGCAGGGTCGCACTATGTAGCTCAGGCCAGCCTTGAGCTTGCGTTGTAGCCCAAGCTGGCCTTGAACTCACAGTGCTCCTCCTACCTCAGCCTCCCGAAGCTTCTTAATTCTTACTGAAGGCTCTTATATTTGTTTTCCTATTGCTGATACAAAATGCCTGACACCCACAATTTAAAGAAAGAAGGATTTAATTTTAATTTGCTCATGGTTTTAGAGGACTTAGTCCAGGAATAGCTGAATCCAAAGCAGAAACATCATGATGGACGACGTGGTGGAGCAAAGATGCTTCATTCATGGAGGACAGGTGGCAGAGAGGGGGAACAGTGCCCAAGAGGAAGGGATCAGGGACCATACATAGTGCCCAAAGTCATGCCTCCACGGTCCACCCAGACACACCCAGAAACATGCTTTAATGATCCCCTGGGCATTTCTTAATCTTGTCAAATTGACATATTATGATTAGTAGTCATACTTCTGAATGCAAATGTTGGGGTGTAGACCCTTTTGTTTATTTTTGTAGTTCTTTTTACTCATCGAATATACTAAAACAAGAAAAATTATGAATTCCGTTTTAGAACTTACAGGTCAAATTTCTTTGTGTGTGTTACATTTGAACTTTTTGGAAATCTGAGAATACTCACTCTAGTCATTTTTATGGATTCTTTTATTGATGTTTCCTGTTTTTGTTTGGTTTCTATACAGCTATTTGAACAGAGCATTAATTTTGAAATTTTGTTTGTTATTATATCAGGGATATATTCTGATCTGAGTATGTGGGTTCTTTTATGTACTTATCCACACATAATTCTACAACTCTCTGTCTAATAACTATCTGAGTATAAATGGTCAGATTTACTATGTGTGTAGTCTTTTTTGGTTAATAGTTATATGATGTGGGTATATGTTACTACACAATTTTTTTTCTACTTGGCAGTATATCAATAATACATAATTTTTATTCACTAGCATTGTCATAGGCACACACAAACACAATTGAGTATGACTTCTTGTAGACATTAAGAACACATAACCAGCCTGCCTGGCAAGTGCAAGGTCCTGAGTTCAATCCCCAGTACAACAACAACAACAACAACAACAAAAAAGAACACACGACCAACTTTTTTAGTTCTCGTAATATGAATTTGGCACTTTAGAGAGATAAGTGATCTCCAGATATTTAAATCCATGTCTTAACTTCTGACTGGAGGATTGTTGCAGAAAAGTGGGTAAAGGGAATGTGGTAGTGTCTCCCACATGGAAGCTAGTCTTAACCAAGGGAACTAGTCTTTTTTGTTTTTATTTTAAAGAGAGAAAGAAAAATAAAATAAAATAGAGTTTCAAAACAGGTTGGTAGGACAGTGACAATAATTAATACATTGCATATTGTTATCTTTGCAGTAGTTATTCAGAGTACAAGATATAGGCAAGAATATTGTCCAAGCAATGTTAGCTCAAACCCTTTTTTCAGTGAGCTAATATATAAATATATTTCTCTCAAATTTTTCTTATATACTTTCCCTTCCTGCTTTTCTCCTCCCAGTTTCTATTTTCTTTTGAACAGTTTCTTATTAATTCACAATATCTGTTGTGTGTTTTGGATCTTATTTACTCATTCAGTTTCTCACACTAGTGAGACAATACAATGTTTACACATGTGGGTCTGATTTATTTCGCTTATGATTATGCTCTTGAGTTACATCCATTTACCTATAAAAGTTACAATTTTACCCTTTTTTATGAGTGAATAGTACTTGATTATACATAAAAAAGCACATCTTGTTTTACCCATTCCTTGGTTGATGGACATTTGGGTTGTTTCTAAGATTTAGCTATTACAAATTGTGCTACTATAAACATGGGTGCACATATATTAGTGTGATGTTTTTAATTCTTCCGGGAAGATACCCAGAATAGTTGGGTCGAATGGGACCTCTAATCCTAGCTTTTTGGGGAATCTCCCCACTGATTTCCGCAGTGGTTGCACCAGTCTACACTCCCATCAGCAGTGGAGAAGTGCTCCTTTTTCCTCACAACCTTGCCAACATTTGGTATCAGTTGATTTCTTGATGGCAGCCATTCTTTCTGGAGTGGGATGAAATCTCAGTGTTGTTTTAATTTGCATTTCTTGAACGACCAGTGATGTTGAGCATGTCTTCATGTATTTATTTGCCATTCGTATTTCTTTCTCTGAGAAGTGCGTGTTCACCTCAGATGCCCATTTTTGGACTGGGGCTTTGAATTTTGGGGGCTTGGTGTTTTTCAATTCTTTATATGTTGTAGATGTAAGTCCTTTGTCTGAGGGACAGCGGGTTAAAATTCTTTCCCATTCTTTGGGCTTTCTTTTCACTGGGTTGGTGATTTCTTTTGAAGTACAAAAACCTTTTAATAAGAAGAGATCTCAGTTGTTGATTCTTTGAAGTGCTTCCTGTGTGGTTTGTGCTTTGTTCATGAACTCTTTGCCTACCCCTATGTCTTCAGGATTTCTACCTACCTTGTCATCTAGGAGATTTAGTATTTCTGTTTTAATATTTAGATGTTTGATCCATTTTGACTTTAGTTTAGTGCATGGTGAAAAACATGGGTCTAGTTTCAGTCTTTGGCATGTGGAAAGCCATTTTTTCCAGCACCATTTATTAAAGAGACTATCTTTCTTCCAGTGAACATGATTAACCCCTTTGTCAAAGATAAGTGTCTTTGTAGTTATGTCTGGATCTTCTAATCTATTCCATTGATCCTCAGGTCTGTTTTTTTGCTGGCACCATGCTGATTTTATCACTGTAGCTTTGTAGTATAATTTCATGTCAGGGATTGTGATGCCTCCTGCCTTGTCCTTGTTGCTCAGGATTTCCTTTGTTATTCTAGGTCTCTTCTGTTTCCAAATGAATTTTAGGAATGATTTCTCCTGATCTGTAAGGTATGTTAATGGGATTTTGATCAGAATTGCATTAAATCTGTATAACAGTTTTGGGAGTGTGGTCATTATCACAGTGTTGGTTCTTCTTAACCAAGAGCAGGAATATCTTTCCATTTTCTGACATCCTCTTCAATCTCCTTTTTTAGAATACTATAGTTTTCAATGTATAGGTCTTTTACATCCTTTGTTAGGTTGATTCCTAAATATTTCATTGTTTTGGATGCTATTTGGAAAGGTGTCATTTCCGTAATTTCTCTCTCAGTGAGTTTATTGTTTGTGTACAGGAATGCTATTGATTTTTTGAGTGTTGACTTAGTATCCAGCTACATTGCTGAATTTACTTATTAACTCTAGTAGTCTTTCAATAGAGTTTTGGGATCTTCTACATTGAGTATCATGTCATCTGCAAATAGCGATAATTTAACTTCTTTCTTTCCTATTCTTATTCTTTTTATTTCTTTCTCTTGTCTAATTGCTCTGGCTAATGTTTCCAGAACTATATTGAATAGGAGGACATCCTATTCAGTGATAGTGGACATCCTTGTCTTGTTCCTGATTTTAGAGTGAAAGCTTTCAGTTTTTGTCCATTTAATATAATGTTGGCTGTTGGTTTGTCATATCCCAGGACTGCATGTGGTTCTTGTCCTTGGCCCTGTTGTTATGGAGTATTACATGTATTGATTTGCGTATGTTGAACCATCCCTGCAGTCCTGGGATAAATCCCATTTGGTCTGATGTATAATCTTCTTGGTGATCTGCTGCATTCTATTTGCCAATATTTTATTGAGAATTTTGGCATCTATGTTCATTAGGGAGATTGGCCTACAGTTCTCCTTTTTGATTGGGTCTTTCTCTAGTTTTGGTATCAGAGTAATACTTGCCTCCAGGAATGAGTTAGGAAGGATTGCTTCCCTTTCAATTTCATTGAAGAGTTTGAGTAGTATTGGCATTAAGTCTTCTCTAAATTTCTTATAGAATTCAGCTGTAGATCCATCAGGACCTGGGTTTTTCTTTGTTGGTAAGTTTTAATCATATTTTCAATTTCAGTAGCTGATATTGGGTTATTCAAAATTGTTATATCTTCTTGATTCAGCTTTGGTAATTCATATGTTTCTAGAAATCTGTCCATTTCCTCTGTGTTTTCTACACTATGTGAGTAAACTTTTCAAAGTAGGTATTCATGATCTTCTGAATTCCCATGGGATCTGTGATAATTTCACCCTTTTCATTTCTTATTGCATGAATTTGAATTTCTTTCTTTTTCTTGATAAGGTTGGCTAGAGGTTTATCAATAGATCTAAGTCCTTGGTCTGAAGGACAACTGGTCATAATTTTTTTTTTTCATTCTGTGTGTTGTCTTTTTGCTCTGTTGGTGATTTCTTTTGTTGTGCAAAAACTTCTTCTTCTTTTTTTTTTTTTTTTTTTTCGGCACCAGGGATCGAACTCACAGCTTCACGCCTGCCAGACAGGCGCTTACACCACTGAGCCAAACTCCCGGCCCTAGCTTTTTGAGGCAGGGTCACACTATATAGCTCAGGCCGGCCTTGGGCTGGCATTGTAGCCCAAGCAGGCCTCGGACTCACAACGCTCCTCCTACCTCAGCCTCCCGAGTGCTGGGATTAAAGGTGTGCGCCACGATGCCCGGCTGTACAAAAACTTCTTAATAAGGTGAAATCCCATTTGTTGATTCTTTGTAGTATTTCCCATGTGGTCAGGGTTTTGTTCATGAATTCTCTGCCTACATCTTTGTTTTCAAGATTTCTACCTATTTTTTTTTCCAGTAAGGTTAGTGTTTCTGTTTTAATATTTAGATCTTTGATCCATTTTGATTTTAGTTTAGTGCATAGTGATAGGAATGGGTCTAGTTTAAAATTTTGGCATGTAGAAAGCCAGTTTTTCAAACACCACTTATTAAAGGAACTATCTTTCTTCCAGTGAACCTGTTTGGCTCCTTTGTCAAAGATAAAGTGGCTGAGTGTGTTTAGAGTTGTGTCTGCAACTTCTATTCTGTCCCACTGATCCTCAGGTCTGTTTTTTGCTGATACCACGCTGATTTTATCACAGTAGATTTGTAGTATAATTTCAAGTCAGGGATTGTGATGCCCACCATGGAAGCTAGTCTTAAAATGGCTAAAAACAATGTGAAAGTAGAAGATTTGCATTTGAGACTTCCTAGGGCATTAGTCCAAACTCAAGGCTCTTTTAAGTCATAGTTCTTTTGCTCAGAGAGTAATGAAGTTGGCATTATTTGTAGTAACAAAAGAAATCCAGTAAGTTTACCAAGAAAAGACAAATTCTGTTCCAAGAAAGAGATGAATCAAATATTTAATTCTCTTCACAGTTTCATGCTGCATCATTTTATTTCTTTATGTGGTACTTACTGAGCACTTAATATGATCCAAGTACCATGCTAAATGCTTTTCTGAATAGCTACCCCAATCCTCCGATCTTCAGGTAAAGGCCTTGATTCTCTTCTTCTTGCCTTCTGTCTTTGCTTTCAGATGGACAGGCTTGTACACTCTTGTTAATCATTTGCTTGGGTCTTGAACTCTTGGGCAAAGCATTCCAAGTATGGAAAGAATTCTACCGATCGTTTCCTACTGATCATCTACCTTTTAGTACCCTCTACAGCTGCTAAAAGGCCAGCTTTATTTGTCTATGGCATCCTCCAAGGAAGACAGATACTTTCATTTAAAGCATGAAAAGCAGTAGATGATGCTGGAGCAGAATGGTGAAGGTGAGGGCCAGGGTTTCTAGGGTTCTGCAGTCAAACTCTGCCTCGCTAATGACTTGAGGATGGAGCAAGCTCCATTCTCAGCAATGGGCAATAGGGCCTTCTGCCCTGAACCCTGTGTTGTTTCTCTTCCCATGAGGCATGAAGTCCAGAGAGCTGGAGGATCTACCTGCCTGGAACCCCTAGTCTCCTTTTTAGTTTACACTTCCAGACTAGATTCTACTGCAAAAATTGGCTGACATCTTTTGCAGGACCCACAGGGACTTTTGCTTCCATTTATTTCTTCCCCAGAACACTGCTGGAATATGCACTTTGACACCCAAGGAGTGGCCAATAGGAAACTGTAGAGAGGCGGATGTGGAAGACGCGTGGGCAGGTAGATGTTCACCCGCTGCATGCACGGCCCTTTGTGCTTCTGGGTGGCTTTGATGGTATATTAAGGGAAGGAGGTGAGTGTCATTTGTCTTCTTGCTCTGGCCCCACAAATATCATGAGCAGCTCTTTATCTAATAGTTGTCCTTGCCCACCCTCTTCAAGCCTCTGTTTCCTTAACTTCATCAGCATGACAAGGATAGTCACATCATTGCCGTTAAAGTTAAAGACCATACATGAAAAAGGTGTGTTGCTTGCCAGCATAGTTAACCTTTACTAAAATGTTGCTATCTTAGCATTATAATAAGTTTAAAAGCACAGTCTGAATGCAGAAATAATGTAGCATACTGCTAATGGGAATTTTCAAAGGGAGACTTTCCATCAAAAATTACATTATATGAAAGAAGAAACATCAGTGTGGAATAGGATTTCTAAATGGAAACCTGGCATATGAAGTTTTCTCATCTGTAAAAAGGGAGTAAAAATAGTCGTGTCATAAGGTAGTGAGCTGTTATTAGGAGGTGATACATGCAAAACAATTAGTGTTCCTGGCACATGGAAAATGTTTATTGAGCATTCCCCTTGATAAGCATGATTGATATGGTAAAAAATGAGCCCATATCAATAATGCCTAATTTGTTGATTTCTACATCTGATGACAAGAAAGAGGTTACATATCATGACCCTGAGCCACAGTGCCTGGGTGTATTGACTGTGTTTCAAGAGACAGAACTTTTGCATGGACATTTAACTGTAGTTATATTGTATAAGGCAGTATGAGGCATTTCACTTTAATTAAAATCTTTCTACTTGCAGTCTTTTTAAGAGAAACATATTTCTATACAAAAGCAGAAAACAAATAGTGTGAGGGAGAGGAAAAGGTGTCAAATTTCTCTGAAAGTATAACAGGGAAAATGATAAGGAAATAGTTGATATTTTATACACTACAGAGATAGCTTGAAAATAGTCTTGGTATGGAGACATCTTCCAAGAGCAGCCAGGCTATTGTTTCTAAGCTCAAGAGAAAACTCTGTTTTCAAAGCATCATTTTAGAAGATTTTTTTCAGGCAAATGGTAGGTAATTTAATTCATACATTGTTATAAGAGGGTAAATGGGGTTTGGTTTCTACAGGAACTTTTCAGGCATCTCGAGGAAAAGGAACCATCTGAAAATTTGTTGTATACATGGCATAAATGACAGAGGTTGACGTAGATAGGGAAGAGGAAATCTCACCAATTATATATCAACAATAGTAAACACTTTTAATACTTCAGTGCTAAGTGACTCTGGAAGCTACAAGTTGGAACTAAACCAAGAACAGCACCCACATTAGAGTCTTAGTTGCTGAAAGTTTTCATGAGTGATAAAATATTGACTTGTGTTGGGTTCCCTAGGAGCAGAGCTACATCATTTTACACAAGCTATATTTAGTTCAATTGTATGTACTCTGAAGATTCAAGGTAGAGTTGGAGTCTTTCAGGAATGCACAGCTACTCCATACAGACATGCTACATACTCGGATGGTATTTGGTCACAATTGTGTGAACCCTAGTACCAAATCCATGGAATTTTGCTTCACCTTCATGCTCAAGAATGAGTTGAGAGTCATGACTGAGAGACAGAAAGAGGGAGAGCACTTGCATTGAACTTCTGGAGTCAGGCTATAGTAGAGGATCCTCCACTGGCTTTGTTAGAATTAGATGGAAAGAGAAGGAAAATCCTAAGTTAAGGCAGGCTGCTGGGTAGGTGAGGTAGGTTGAAGACAAAAGCAGCTTGGATCCGTCCCACTTCCTTCTTCTGAAATAGAGTTTAAGAGTTTCAACCTTGCATTCCTATCAGCCTGTATTTGATATTTGCTGATGGAACAAAGTCAACATAAATGGAATTCCATGTTTCCAGCTTTTTATGCTCTAAAATTCCTTTGCTCAAAGTATCAAGTAGTCCCTTGATTTCAAAAAGCTATCTACATGCTTGTACCTGTTTATTTGTCAGCTACTGATATCTGTGTATATTAGAACAAGACAAATCAGCTATAGCATTTCTGATGTTTATGCTATGCATAAACAAAATTGATAAGATGCATACCTTGTATTTTATAATAGAAGTAACTATGGTCACTTTTCCCCATTTCATTTGTACATACAATACAATGAACAAATTGTGAGTTTTTAAAGGCTAAAAAATCAAATGTATCCAAAAGTTGTATTTTACTTTAAGTTCAAAAACAAGTTCAGGAAAAGAAAACAGACTCCAAATTTTATATTACTTATAATAATTTTTATTCCTAGAGAAGTTTTTATTGGTTATCAGGTAACAAATATAGAAGAGAGACTAGAGTAATATTGTAGAAAAATATTGAAAACTTTTTTATATTAAAAAGTTCTCTGTCACAAGCATACCTGAAAAACAGGAGACAGAAACCACAGAACTTGATAAAGTGAAATAATTTTTTCAACATAGTCACTGTAACATACTAACTTTACTTCCTCCACTGTGGATTTGTAAATTTACTTGTTATGTAAATATTTTACTACTTAAAAATTAGCTTAAATTTTCTATTTTGCTTTGTGTTCTGTTGTTAACTCTACTCACGTTCAGGGCACAGGTTCATGAGATGTGTTTGGCTGTATATTCATTTATTTAAAGTTCAAAGACCTTTAGGTTCTGCCTTAATCCTGCATGCCTCCTCCATCATCACATAGTTATAACTGCTTTGCAAATGTTACTGTATGCTCCCTGCCACTTATCTTAATCAGCTTCCCCCTTGCTGGGATAAAACGCCAGACACCTACAGTTGAAGGAAGAGAGGTTTATTTTGACTCACAGTTTCAGAGGGCTCAGTCCATGGTATGCTGGGTCCAAGTATAAATGGCAGGCAAAAGGGAATAAGAGAGGGAAGTTGCTCAACCCATGACAGCCAAGAAGCAGAGAAAGAAAAGAAAAGCCAGAGCAAGAGATATATTTTCCAAAGGTAAGCTGCTGGGGACCCACCTCCGTCCTCCAACTAGGCACTACCTCCTAATAGTGCATTCAGGTATGGATTAATCATTGATGAATAGAGCATCCTCATGTTCCAGCCACCTTCTGAAAGCCAAGCTCTTAATAAATGTGACTTTGGGGGGACATTTTAGATCTAAATTATAACCACTCAAGCATCCTAGAGCAAGAAAGTGGGGAAGGTCATTGGGCAGGGTTAATAATCTTACAGAATTACCACAGCCTCTGATGAGCTGAATGACTTTCTTGAATTAAGAAATGACAGCAAGTATGATGCAAAGATAGTCAAAATGTCATGAATATTGGGGGTGGGCCTTTTGAATTGCTTTTAGGCCTTGAGACCAGCCCATGAAGGGAACTGGGCTTTTCCTCTGGAGGATCAGAGAGTTTCCCAATTACCAGACACATAAATAAACCCATCCTAGGTCAATCAGTCCTGGCTGACTACAAGATCAAGGACATGAGAATACAGCAGTGTCATTACAACTGATCCACACAAGAACTGCCCAGTTTATCTACAAAATGAGCTAAATAAGTTGTGGTTGGTTTAAGCCAGTAAATTTAGGCTGGTTTAAAGAAACCTGATACAGCAGGTTTCTTTACTCATTGGCGCATATTATTTCTAAAGTCATTTTATGTTCATAAACTCTGATTTATTCTTAAATGTCTTGAAAGGTGAGTGAAATTTTGTCCTATGGTATAATAATTGAATCACTGTAGAATTTTTCTTTTGAAGTATTTTGTTCCTTAGGACTTAACAAGTTTTGTACCCTGCTAGAGGTGAAAACTCCCAAGAAGGATTGGGGTAACCTTTTTGCATCATTTTGTGGCTTGATTATCTTTCTCTCCTTCTATTCCCTTCTACCCTAAGGGGATTATCTTAGTTACTTTTCTCTCGTTCCTGAGACAAAATAATTGACACTCAAATTTAAAGGGGGCAAGGTTTATTTAGTTCATAGTTTGTAGAGGTTTTGGTCCTTAATTGATTGGCCTCAAGGCAGGGTGGATGACACAGAGGCAACTGTTCATAGCAGAGGAAGACAGCAAAAGCAGCAAGAGAACATGAGAGAAGCCTCTTTCTGTCCCTTAGATTGTATAAAGTCTACTGGGACTAGGGCGGTACCAATCTCATCAGTGGACTGATTCAGTAATCACCTGTCCTTAATCCTAGCACCCTTAATCCCAGGATTGCTTTACAAACCACACACTCTAGATTCAGCCACCTCTGAAAAAACTCTAGGACTGTGTAAGGCACTGGGGGGATATCTAGACACAAACCACAACAGGGATCTTAGTGAAGAAAGAGCCTGTCCATCCAGCACCTTGCATACTCTGTCTGTGAATAACAAATAACAGGGGTTTATATCAGAATCAATGCTCATCAGTGTCTGTCATAGAACTCACACTGAGCTGGGCTTGACTGGTTAGTTATGTGACCTTGTAAAGAAAGGACGTGATGGGTGGAGTCCAGGCTTCATCCTGAGATTTGAGTTTGGTACAAAGGAAACAAATTACTGAATGAATGTGAGCCCTTGATGTACCGGATGTGGGCCCTTACCTGCCTGACACCAGTGTTGACTTGTCAGCGAATGCATTCCACCTGGAAGAGTCAGCAGGGGAACCCCGAGCTTGGCCTGGCTCTGACTAAAATTTCCAGACACACACCCACTATTGAACAATGGAGCTTGCAAACGGAGGAGATATTTTGATTTTTAAGCCAATAGTTCCAGATATTTACTTCTAAGATTTCCTTGAAGATGAGAAGAAATCAGAAATCAGAAGTATTAGAGCATGAAAAAGAGAAGCAGGAAGCATGAATTCTTCTTGCTCCAGTTCTGCCAACCATGAGATATGTGATCAAGATACTCTCCTTTGTGAAGGACATCAGTAAAGTGGGGCTGACCCGTGTCCTTTCTTTGGGATTTTAAGGTATATGTATGGGTCTTATTCAAGTACAGAAGGGCACAAAGAGAAACTGTGTATCTTAGAGCAGCACTTTAACAGGAGTCTTGTCAACTTGCAGTTCTGTTCAGGAAATCTGAGGGGCCTGAGAATCTGAATTTCTGTTAAGCTTTCTCATGGCACTTATGCTCCTGGGCCCACTTTGAGTAACAAGACCCTAGAGGATATTTTTTTAAAAAGTTAAGGTCCCTTAATTCCATATAAACAGCAATGTTTGTTGGCAAGCTCACAGGAGCAAAAGATTTGAAAGGCACAAACCATTTCAATCTGTTTTTGAAAGCTCAGAGCATAAGGAACCAACACAATAATTTTTCTTACGGTCTTGTAGATGTTTAAAGCTAATTGCAGCACTGGAGTCCCTTCTGGTTTTGTTGAGTGATGCCTGTGGAGAGTTACCTTTTTTGCTGCTGTGATTTGGGGTGTGCATTGGAGATGAATGTCTTAAAGTGTCCTCTGATGGCTTTTCACATATAGAGCTGCACATTTCACAGGCAAAGCTAATTTCAAGTTCTCCAAAATGACAAAATGCAGGAGATAATTGGAAGCTTGTGTAGCAGTTGCAAAACAAAATTCAGGATAATTAGATAACTTTGAAAATTATTGGTAGGATTGGGCGATAAAAAGTAAATATTTTAAAAGATAATATCATTTTTCATTGTGTAAGTGTTTTAAATTTCAATTTAATAATATGTCCTAAATTGAGAGTTTAGATATGTCAGTCTGTTGTATTTTATTTATTCTTTTAGTTGGGGAGGGTAGATAGTGGTGTTATGAAAATCTAAGAAGTTATTTCACCACAATGATGTAAAATAATTCTTGGGCAGTTTTTGCTGCCCTGTTGCAATGTATCCAAGGTACTAAAGGAATGAAAGAAGACCGTCCTTTCTATGACTTTTGAAGAAAAAAGGAAATGTGGGAAGATGTGATCTCGGTTTGTGTTCCCAAGGAAGTTCCATCAATTTTTACTATTTCCCAAACATCTAGGAGTGATAATTTTTCCCACTTCTTTAGCAAAGCGCAGACAAATTACAAAACAGGTAGACAGGCTGAAGCAAGACAGCAAGAAATGGCAGGGGCTGCACTAAAATGGAAAGCGTGCAAGAGTATAACCTTTATGTAACCTCCATTTCTTGGATGAAATTTCTTAAATTTTTATATCTTGACATGAATTTAGCTTTTAAAGCAGACTATCATACGGGTCCAGAAAAACATGCCATAGATTACTGTCTTAGAGAAAGGGTGACTGTAACTGGAAAACTACTTCTGGTATTAGGACCAGATCTGTACTTTGGTAAGTCAACTCACACACAGAGAGTCAATACCTTGACCTGCAGCACAAAAATCCAGACACTGTTTGTTCAGATAAAGACAAAATGTTGCTTTGCAATGTGAAAAAAATGTGATCAATAAACTTAGATTCATCATATCTCACACTGATAAGAAACTTGCCAGAATCAGAAAGAGATATTCTCCTAAAGACTGGAAGAAACGTAAGGCACTCAGAAGTCTTAGATAAAATTACCTGTTCTCAGAGAAAAATGTAAAAAATTGTACATAGTATGTATTTCCTGACTTTGCACATTTAAGATTAGAGTGCAGAATACTTCAGTCTAATCTGAAAATATTATGTATGTTTGAGTACTTCCAAAAGGTTTTAAAAAGGTAACTGAGGGTAAGGTGGGCATAGGCTGGACTGGTTTGAGGGTAGTAGTATACAGAACTTTGAAACATCTTCTATTATCTATTTCCTGCTCAATGTCTCACAGCTAGTGGGTGCATTTCTGCTGCTCTGGAGCTGATCAAGTTTGATAGGGTTCTTTCTGAGATCCTGAACTCCTCCTGGCTTCTGTGTTTCACCCCTGGGAAGGTTCCCTGTGGCTTTTAGGTTGTGTTTTTTGGTCCTCAACAAAACAGCCCTAGAAAGTTCCCAGAATCAGTGTTTCTGTGTTACCTTCTTCCTCACAAAATGTGCTCTTCATAGTCTCCAATAGAAACTGAATAATGCTCGGGTCTTATGCTTTATCCTCAAATGTACAGCCATGCCATGCCTTCCTTCCCATCCCTGCTGCCCTTCCTCTAGGGGAGGACCTCAGCGCCTTTGCCTGGACTGTTTGTAATCATGAGCAGTGTTTATCCAATGCCCTAGTTCTTTATAGTTCTGCATATCAGGCACCACCTTCAGTTATCAGCCAATGTCAATTACCAGGTTGGATGGATGTGTGATTTTCTTTCGTTCATTCCACCTTCTCTTAAGATGTTTTGGAACTGTTAAGGTCTTTAATTATTTCCCAAGGGCATTAAATACCTACATTTATTTTAATAATTTAAATATATCTGAATGTCATAGCAGTTCCAGAAGGCAGATATCAAGTGATTACGTGTTTGCACCATAGGTCTATATTTGCCATTGTTGAGAGCACTATGAAAACAAAGGTGATTGAACACTCCTAGTTTTGTATGTTGATGATAGAAAGCTAACAGCTCTGTTGGTCACACAGTTTCGTAGGTTACTTTGTAAAGCAATATGCTCGTTCCAGGTACCTTTCCATTTCCAGGAATCTACTGTTCCTGTTACCAATTCATGATGGTGATAGTATGTTTGCAGCCTTTCTATTTTCAAACTCTTCTTCACTCTAATACAACTGTAGACAGATTTACTAGCTATAGAATACTTGATGTGTCTCATACCTACTCAAGAAACCTTTCACTGATTCCCTACTTTCTATCAATAAAGAAATCCAACAGTCAAGGTAATTCCCATGCTCACCTAGTGACTCTGGCAACATGACCTCACATTAGATATGCTCTACATTATTGCCAATACCTTCTGCAGGCACGGGTTAGACCCAGTCTACCCGATCTTCACCTTGTCCAGAGAACTTAGTAGCACTTTTTCTCCACAGATGAAGCCGTTTCATCTGGGGACTCCATGCCTTGCTATATTCTTTATCCTCTATGGTTCAGATGGGTCTTTCTTTTTTGACGAAACTTTGACAACTCAGCGCTATCCCATAGCCTCCTCTCCATCTGACTAAAACAGTATTCATCAGTAGATCCTCAGTAAATAATAATAAACCTCTGCTACACTGAATAGCTGACATTTTTCTTAAATATCCAGCTAAATCCTTTTGTTCTTGGGGGAAGGTAGAATGCTTTGCAAAACTGATTTCTTTCCTATTGTATTCTGAAATAATGTCAAACTTATAGAATAATTTTCAAACAAGACAAATATCCTATTTGCCCTTCTCTTAGATGTGTCATTTCTTCTTTAAATATAAATTGTGTGTAAATAATATTTCTGATCAGTTTGGAAGTTTATAGCTCTTTTACTCCTAAAAGTTTCACAGGGCCAAAGGATTTTTTCATATATAATCACAGTGCAATCATCGAAAGCAGAATGCTAATAGTGATGAAGCTCTCTTATCCAATCTACAGATGTTAATCCAGTATCGCCAATTGCCCTACTTATTTCTTTTACAGCAGAAGAAAGAGAACTTTGACCCAGATTCTAAGGGTCACTTGATACATTTCATTGCTGTTCCTCTTGTTCTGTTAATCTGGAATAATTTCTCAATCTTTCATACACCTTGAAATTTTTTATTTTTTATTTACTTTTTGGTACCAGGGATTGAACTCAGGACATTGTGCTTGCCAGGCAGGCACTTATGCTGCTGAACTATCTCCCCAGTCCCCACCTTGATATTTTTAAAGAGTGCAGACTAGTTACTTTATAAAATGCATTGCTTTTGGATTTGAGCTTCCTTATTGTTGATTTCAAGTTATGCAATTTTGGGGACAAGAACATCACAGATGTGATGCTAAATACTTCTCAGTGCATCATATCAGGAGACATTTGATTTCCACTTGTCCTGTTAATGATGATGCTTTTAGTCATACTTAAGGCGGTGTCTACTATCCTTCTTCACTGTTAAAGTACTAGTTTCCCCTTTGTTAGATGAATGTATTTTAGCAAATACTTTGAGATTACACAAATACCTTTTCTTCTGTTTTTTAAACATAATTTTAGACTTTCAAAAAACTGCAAAACTCGTACAAATTTCCAGTACATCCCATATTCAATTTCCCTTTCTGTTAGCAACTTACTGAAACAGTGCAACTATCAAGATGAGGAAATTAACATTAGTGCAATACTCTTAACTGGACTAAGATCTTAACAGAATGTCATCTCCTTCCTCTATGATATTGCTTTGTTGTATGATCCAATCCTATGCTTTATTTGTTCTGCTACCTTCGTCTCCAATCTATGACTGTGCCTCACCCCATCTTTTCTTGTCTTTCATGACCTTGACACTCAGGGTGAGTGCTGGTTATTTGTTTTCAGGCTTTCTTTATTTAGTGGTTATCTGCTCTATTCTCCTGATTAGACTGAGGTCCTGCATTTGTAGCACAACCTCACAGAACTGCAGAAGTGGCACTGTGTATTTGCCGTGCACATTATCGTGTTGATTTGTTTGCTTTCTGCTGATGTTACTCTTGCTTATTTGGTTACGTGGTGTCTGCCGAGTTTCTCTGTTATAAAATTACTCCCCCCACCCCGTAACTGATCAGTATCTTAGGAGAGAAACTTTCAAATACTTGCAAATATATTGATATCGCTTCTCCTCAAACTTTTCCAGGTATTTATAGCATATGTTGGTGTATTTTTACCTGCAGAAGTTATCACTACAGTCTTTGCTCAGTGGTGAACTTGTCAGATATATGTTTTTTTCAGTGAACTTTCACCCACTAGTTTTAGCATTCACTGCTGACTCCTGACTGGGAGCATTATTACTATGCTTGGCAGATGGTGATCTAGTACATTTTCCATCTCATTTCTTAATGATAACAGTGAACTTTTCAGGAGCATAAACTAGAGCTAGTAAATTCCTACGTTCAGCTATGAACCCATTAATTCTATTTTATGAAGCTCTAATGCTAGACTTTAATATCTAGGTGATCATTGAAGTCACGATGATTTGGGAGAAACTATAACCACAAAAATTATTAAGACAAATTGTAAATTAGGCATGGAGGTACATGCCTGTAATTCTATCACTCAGGAAGCTGAGGCAGGAGAATCTTGTTTTCAAGATCAGCCTTGGCTACATAGTAAATTCAAGGCCAGCTTCAATGGAATAATGAGACTCCATCTCTCCACCCCCCAAAAAGGACAATTCTATGGGGGCTATATCACATCTTTGTAATTTAAGAAGCGATTTACACTTGGATGTCCAGCATAATAGAAGTAGCCACTGATCTTTGTTTAACACCTTATAATTTTGCTCAGCAATTGTTAAAGCACTTTGGAATATCTTAGCTGGCATGTCCACAGGCTGCATTTTATTTAACGAAGCATGCAAATACCTGTATGGAGAATTTTTCTATTTAAAACTTTTTAGATAGGGAGGTGGTCAGGTTGAGTAGCACTGGCTTTCTACCTAATAAACACCCCCGACATCAGTGACAGTCATGGGAAGTGCACTGTGGCTGCTCCTAACCTGGAGGATGAGTCTCTCAGGAGCACTCAGGTGCTTGGGTTCCTGTGTCACTGGGGCTTCCCCTCCCTTATGGACTCTCAGGGCTTGGCAGGATTCTCTACATTTGGATGGTAGCAAAGAAGAAAGTGGGACCATTCCTTGAGAGGTTCTTGCACAGACAGGAAGCCCATACAGTCTTCTGTTTGTACTACATGGGCTGGAACTCAGCTGCTCTCACTGTAAGGGCAGCTGGGAGGGAAAAAGCTTTTCTGAAGCACAACAGTGCCTGTTGCAGTTTTGGTTCTTGGAATTAATCACATGGCGTGTGAAGCCCACAGCACGGCTCAGTGGTAACAATGTTTTGTGCTGACTGCATTAGGTGTAGTGGGGACATCTGTGGGGCGTAACCTCAGCCAAATTTACAGGAAGAAGGCTTCCTGGCTCTTCAACTCATGTTGTCTTTGGAGCAACCTTTGCATTTCCTCTAATAGCCTTCCTCCCTTTAAAGACACTGTGCCTAAGAATTTTGTATTTTACTCAAATGAATTATTAAACCAAATTATTTCTCTGCCCAAGCAGAATATCCACACCTTCAGGAAACCATCTGTAATCACTCTGCAACCCCAAAACAGCATGGAACAATCTGGAAGAGGTGAAGGGTCAGAAGCATTTCTAGGGTGCAAATGTAGAACAAACATTAGGAGTATATTAAGGGCCATTGGAGAGAGCCATCTTTTTCATGTCATTTCTTCCAGGAAAAAAAATGCCCATGTCAAAGCCCTTTAAATCTTATCGTGAGCTGGAGACCCAGTGGAATTTATAAAATGCATTTCCAACAGAATGAGTAACTCAGGCTTCATTAGGCAGAACAGAAATGCATGCACTCTGAATTTCTATCTTCTTCAAGGTAAACATCTAACCCTACTTTCTGCATAGTGAAGATACACTGATTACCTCTATCACATCTTGAAAGAACCCCAAGACCCTAACGATGATACTCATACTGGGAATGAGAACTTTCTGCATTTCTTAGAGAATGTCCCCAGAGAAGCACAGCAGACCCAAAGGGTTGTGGGAAAATCTTTGTTACGCTTGATCCTTTATTTTGAACAAATGGGGTTCACACTGGGAATTGCCTAAGATCATGCCGTCATTGCAGCCTGCAAGGTCAGTAAGTGGACCTCACGATGGAATATTTTTTTTAAATCAGAAAGAAGTCATTTCAAACTCCTATCGCTGATAAAATTAGCTGTCTGTGAATCGAAGGATAATGTGCTGGAGGAACGTAATTCCCTATGATTGATTCTGGTTGCAAAATTGTGTGACAGCAGCAGTTTAAAGCCATTCTGGCTCTACCTTCACCCTCACTGCAGTACCTTGCCAACCCCACTCTCCGGCCGGTCAGAAAAATAAGAGAACACTGCTTTCTCTTCTGAGCCATTTCAACACCTTTCATTTAAAGCAGGAAAGCAGGGGCTCCTCCCTTCTGGTCTCATCTACCTCCAGTGCTAGAACTGATGTGAAACATGAGTGTTACAGTTGGGGGGTCAACCCCCACCCGACCTTCCAGTTTCCACTGAATCATGCCATCAACCTGCCCTTCCTCATTATTAATATTTATTGTTCCTTGAACTCACAAGCAAAAGTGGCTCATACAATAACTCTAGCAGTGCCAAAGCAAACAGACACACTCATGCCCTCCACTGCATAGCGTTTGGAGACACAAGTGATACTGTGAAAAACAAAAAGCGAAACAAATACAGAGTGGAGGATGCGTGTTTCCCCTTTTGTCCTATTTCTTCTGCTATCTATTTGACTCATTGAAGAAAACATATTTGAAATACATGTCTCTGTTGTTGAAACACTGAAAATACAGATGGTTCAGATCTTTCAATAGCTCCTGAAAAAAAGTAAGCCCTTCTTTTAAATTATAATACAAGGATTTATAATTTTTAGGTCTTGGTAGGCAAATAATTCAACTTGATTTTGGGGGCAGTTCTGGCAAAAAGATTACTTTTGAATGTTACTGTTAAATCTCAATACGAGAAGAAAATATAGAAGGATTAAGAAAGTTATTTGATCGGGACTGAAAACATTTTCTCTTGTACTAGAACACTTTATATTTATTACTCAGTTTTAATTTAGAATCTTAACTTATTGCATGTTAAATTTGGGTTGGAGGCATCCCCTAAAAATGCTTTTCTGAAAAGGCAAAGAATTTTGATGCACAGAAAGAGTCAAGTTGGGCCAGGGAAATAGCTCAGTGCCATAGGTGCCTACCTGGCAAACACAAGGTCCTGAATTCGATTCCTGGTACCAAAAAAAAACTATTAAAAAAAGAGTGAAGCCTAGCTAGAGACTTAAATAAATGACTGTCATATGAATGAGGGAATGAATGAATGAATGTGTTAAGGATGCTTAGTTTCTATTCTTGCCTTGCTCTGCTCCACTCCACCTCACCAAATCTACTGCTCTAGCCTCTTCTCCCACCCAATTAAAAAATACTTTGTTTCTAACTTTGTCTATCTGGTGAATATTTGCTTTTGGGGAGCTGTTCAGTATTTCTTCTCTCTTCTTCTGGTAAAAATTTTCATGTGCTTCTTGAAGATCTGTTCCTCTCCATAGTCAGGTCACAGGACTGGGTAGAGCTGACTCCGTCCTCGTATCCCAGGGCCGTCACAGGAGCCATCGGATGGACACGAGACCCCCATCCACCCGGTCATGCTAACCCGTCTAGCAGGTCTGGAGGAGAGGGGAGGAGGGTGGTTGTGCAGGAGGTCTTGTCTGTTCATTGGAATTGCTGAGGGCAGTGAACTGGTCTCGAGCTGTGGAGTGCCATTTTACTGCCGTGGGTTGTGGTGGTGTTTTTTTTTTTTGGGGGGGGAGGTTGGAATCCATAGAACAGGGGTATGATTCCAGGATGTTCTAGAGATAATACTTGAGTTCCTAAAATCAGTTATTGGCTATTGAGTAGGTAACATACTTTATTTTTCTTATGCTGATTAGATTGGGGTTGCTGTCAATTTTCAAAAAGGGTTTGAGTGAATACCTCTGTGCAAAACACACACGGGGGATAGGAGATAAACTAGACTCAGAGGAGGGTTTTCTAGTATACTTTCTTCATTTCCACCATCACAACCAATGCTTTTGGCAACTTCCTTGGTATTTTCATACAAAGTAAATGCTGCACACATCGCTCCATACATTACTATTCTCACCCAGAATGGAGAATGTGCCAGCTACCCTTCAGGCTCTGAGTTTGGAAATGTTCGAGCTACAGGTTAAATTGTGAGTTAATAGCCCTCCCTCTTGACCGCACTTCGGCGGAATCCTGTCTCCAGAGAGCGGAAATGTTTCTGGCACTCTCCCTCTTCCTGAGGAAGCGTGTCTCCAGCCTTGCAAAGTCATCAGACCTGAAAAAAATCACCGCAGGCTGTGATAACAGAGCAGATCCCGCCCCCCCCCGCCACTAATTACTCTGTCTCTCTGTGCAAGCCACTCACTCGGCAGTGTCCCCAGGACTGAGTGATTGGCCTTTCCTGGCACAAACACAGGGTGTGCTATAAATGCCGGCAGTCAGGAAACTTCAGGAAAAAAAGGAAAGCGAGAAAAAGAGGTGTTGTTTTATGTTCTATTATTAATAACATGATAACTTTTATTACTTCTTACTTTATTTCTCCTCAGTTTGACTCATTTCCGGGAGATGGCGTTGTCTAGGGCCCTCTTGTCATATCCTGAGTCCAGGCTCCTCGGTTCACCAAATATATAACCTTAAAGCTTCCTATACTCTATTTCCCTATTTGTTAAAACGTCAGTTGAAGTTATTAGAAGTATTGATGTATATCTCATGGTGATGTTGTCAGAATTAAGTCAGATAACACATAGCATTTAGGGCAGTGCCTGCATGCGGCATGATCTCTGCAGAGCATGGTGTTCGGTTGCTGGGGAATTTCTTTCTCCCCTTCTGCCTTTGGTTCCCAATCTGTCCTGCATGGAATTCAGGCTAGACCGATCACACCCTTTGGCTACTAGAATAGGCAATTCCTCACAAAGTATGAGTTGGAATGTGTTAAAAAACAGGCCCTTTATACTAGATATATATCCCTTTGTCCCTGTGGATATTCCCTGCATCCTGGGTTTAGTATTGAAGCCCCTACTGGAATGTAACAACTCCAACCTGCACACACTTTGAAGATTCAACCAATTGCCAGCAGACAGCAGATTCTGGGAATATGAGGCACAGAATGAGAAAGTGGAGGACAGACCAAAACTTAGAGATGCATTTTGTCTCTGATTTTAGAAGATAGAGAGAGAGATAGAGAGAGAGATAGAGAGAGAGAGAGATAGAAATAGACATAGAGACAGAGATAGAGATAAAGATAGAGATAAAGATAGAGGTAAGGAGGGAGGAAGAGAGAGACACACAGAGAGAGAGAGAGAGAGAGAGAGAGAGAGAGAGAGAGAGAGAGAGAGAGAGAGAGGAGGTGTTGAGAGAAGGACAGGATGCCACCTGGATAACCATATCATCAGCGTGAACTGGCGAGCGGCAGTTGATAGATGTCAAGGTGGGGGCCCCACTGTCTCTCAGGGATGCTGCTATGGGGACCCAAAGATTGACACACACTCTTGATGGCAGGAAGCCTCTCCAGGTGTCACATGAGAATAGAAGCTGATTTAACTTGAAACCAGAAGAATTTAAAATAGTAAATTAGACACACAGTTGATGGGAAGTCTGAGGTGCCAAACAGAAGGTGGTGCAGAAATGCAGAGATCAACTGAAATATGATTCTATTATCGTGCATGGGGTTAGGGCACAGAGGAAATGCACTCCCAAGGCTGGGAGCTGAGGCCACCAAACAAGAACTTAAGCCATATAAACAGCTTCTCTGGCAGGGACCAATGCCCTACAGTTGCTTTCTGCAACACCTATGACAGAGAAGGATGTGGGACATGGCAGATGGATACAGAAGTGGCAGGGCTCATTTCCAGAACATACTCTAACAGTTCCAGCATTCCCCATGGATACCAAAGCTTTTGAATGTTTAAGTCCATAATGTAAAATGGTGTTGTATTTTTGTCCAACCTTCAAAATACATCCACATTCTTTAAATGGTCTTTAGGTTAGTTATAATAATTAATACAATATAAATGCTGTGCACATAGTTGTTATGCCATATTGTTTAGGGAACAGCGACAAGAAAAAAGTCTGTATGTGTTTAGTATAAAATATTTTTTAAAATAAACTATTTAAAAAATATTTTCTAGCCAGGAGTGGTGGTACACACCTTTAATCCCAGCACTTGGGAGGCTGAGGTAGGAGGAGCATTGTGAGTTCAAGGCCGCCTTGGGCTACAACGTGAGCACAAGGTCAGCCTCAACTACATAGTGCAACCCTGCCTCAAAAAATCAGGGCTGTGAGTTTGGCTCTGCGGCTGAAGTGCCTGCCAGGCAGGTGCGAGATTGTGAGTTTGATCCTTGGTGCCACATAAATAAATAAATAAATAAAAATTTTCTAGTCATAGTTCATTGAATCCTCAGATTTGTTTTTTTTTTTTATTTAAGAGGAAAAAAAGACCCAGAAAAGAAAAACAAAAAGCAAAAGAGACAAACTAACAACAACAACCCCAGTACAATAACAGTATAGGTTTACAAAACAAGATGATAGGAATTTGACCATGGTTTTAACATTGCATATTGTTACCTTCAGAAGGGTGGCTTAGATTACTAGATATAGACATGTAAAATTGACCTCATCATATAAATGTTAACTGTTCTTTTCCAAGAACTAATACAATTAGTAGTATAGTCATTTTAGCTATCTTACAAATACATATATACAAATTTAGGTCCTTTTCCTTTTCCCTTCCTTCTTTCCTCCTTTCCCCTATCCCAATTACTTTTCCTCTTTGAGCAGTTTCTTACCCTTACAAAGTATTTATTGTAGATTTTGGGTCACATATACTTTTCCAGTTTCTTGCACTAGGGAGACAATACTGTATTTACACATGTGAGTTTGATTTATTTCACTTAGAGTATGGTTTCAAATCACATCCATTTACTTATAAAACTCTCAGTGCAATCTTTCTTGATAGCTGAGTAGTACTCCATTGTTTAAAAATACCACATCTTTTTTATCCATTCCTTGATTGATGGGCACTTGGGTTGTTTCCAAGATTTGGCTATTACAGATTGGGTTGCTATAAACATGGGAGCACATATCTTACTGTGGTATGATGTTTTCAATTCTTCTGGGAAATTGTCCAGAAGGGTGATAGCTGGGTCAAGTGGAATCTCTAATCCTAGTTTTTTGAGGAATCTCCACACTGATTTCCACAGTGATTGCACCAGCCTACACTCCCCCAAACAGTGCATAAGAGTTCTTTTTTCCCCGCAGCCCCTCCAGCATTTGTTATTTGTTGATTTCTTGATCTTAGTCATTCTTTCTTGGGGTGAGATGCAATCTTAGTGTTGTTTTAATTTGCATTTCTTGAATGACCATTGATGTTGAACATTTTTTTCATTTATATACTTGTCATTTGTATTTCTTCCTCTGAGAAGTGTGTATTCATCTCAGATGACCATTTTTGGATTAGTTCCTTGAATTTTGGACCTGTTTTTTTAAAAATACTTTTTATGTTCTAGAAAGAAGTCCTTTGTCTGAGAGACAGTTGGCTAAGATATTTTCCCAATGTGTAGGTTTTATTTTCACTCTGTTGGAGATTTCTTTTGACATGCAAAACTTTTTTGTAAGAAGAGATCTCAGTTGTTGATTTTGGGAAATATTTCCCGTGCAGTTTGATTTTTGTTCATGAACTTTCTGCCTATTCCTATGTCATCAAGGTTTCTAACTACTTTGTCTTCCAGCAGATTTAGTGTATCTGTTTTAATATTTAGATCTGTGATCCATTTTGACCTTACTTTAGTGCCTGGTGATAGACATGGTTCTAGTTTTAGTTTTTGATATATGGAAAGCCAGCTTTTCCAGCACCACTTACTAAAGAGGCTATCCTTCTTCCAAGGTACATGTTTGGCCCCTTTGTCAAAGATGAGGTGGCTGAGTGTGCTTGTATTTGTAGCTGTATCTTCTAATGTATTCCACTGACCGTCAGGTCTGTTTTAATTCTACTACCATGCTGATTTTATCACAGTAGCTTTGTAACATAATTTCAAGTCAGGGATTGTGATACCTCCTGCCTTACCTTTCTTGCCCAGAATTGCCTTTGCCATTCTAGGTCTCTTGTAGTTCCAGATGAATTTTAGGGACAGTTTCTCCAGCTCTGTGAGGTAGGCAAGTGGTATTTTGATTGGAATTGCATTAAATCTGTGTAATAATTTTGGGAGAATGGCCATTTTCACAATGTTTGTTCTTCCTATCTATGAAAATGGAATACCTTTCCATTTTCTGAAATCCTTTTTGATTTCCTCTTTCAGAGTAATGTAACTTTCATTGTATAGATCTTTTACTTCCTTTGTTAGATTGATTCCTAAGTATTTCACTTTTCTGGATGCTATAGTGAAAGATGTAGTTTCCCTTATTTCTGAATCTTCAGCTTTGAAACCTGTGGATAGATAAGGCTGGCTGAGCAGATTAGGAATGGAGCTAAGAATGACTGGCAAAGAGGGAAATGATGGTGCAGTACTGAGTAGAAGAAGGAAATTACTATAATCATAGAAGAAGAGTTTGCACTTTCAAAGAATCTTTATTTTTGCAGAGCTTACTGGGGATTTTGTCTAGGTTTTTAGTCTATGCGGTCTTCGAATTTAAAAATGGGACAATCATTCCTCAAGCAAGACTAATTCTTTACCTCTTGGATGATGAGTGATGTTGTCCTAGTCTATGGGTCTGTTCAATATCTGCCTGAAGGGTCCACTGATGAGAAATGTCTCTTGGTCAAAGATTGATGGTTTGACATAGGAGGAGGGCAACAGCTTCTCAAGAACATGAACAGACTGCTCACCCAGAGCAGTCACACCCTGAGTCACACAGTTGAAAAAGTCAGACAGAGAAATCAGAGAAATTCCATGGTGCAAAAGGTCAATGAGACAGACATCCCAGCTGGAGTGCTGAGCACTGCTCAGTAGCCTCGGGAAGCCATTGAACGCATCTGAGGCCAATGTCTTGGCATTTCTTTCAGTGTTGCTGCACATGATTTAGTTTTCATCATTATAACTGGAACTGTCATGAACACAGGCCTGAGACACAGGTGCTTGAGTTAAGTATTCTTTTGGTGCATGACCTAAATAAGACCAATTTATCTTCTTTGACGCTATTCTCCACCTTTCATAATGAAGCCATCATGCTTCTCTTCTGCAGCAGTTGGAAGGATCACCTATATGAATGAAATGTGAATTTGTTTCTTGAATGTCTTCCATGTACTTGATCCTGTGTTAGAAATGGTATTCTTGCCTTTGAGTGGGCTCTGAAGAGTCTAAAAGGACAACCTATATGTGAAAGTGGTCTACACCATACAAGCTCTGTGAATGGAAAGCATCATTGACAATGCTTAGTAACTCAGCTGGGCTTTCTCATAGCATCTACAATCACAATTAAAATAGGTAAGTATTCCTTTTGAAGAAACCTCAACTACAAATCTCAAACATCAGTGTCTTTAACTGAAGGCTTCCAGAAGCAGCCAAATGTACTAGGCATGCTACTGGCAGGTGTAAAAGCTCACTAAGGAGAGGAAGAAGAAATAGCAATTAATTGAAGGAAGAGTAAAAGACAGAAACAGAATATTGAACACTGGAAACATTTAAAGTAACTCCCAGGGCGACTGTATCAGAGCGAAGACTAAACATTTTAGTACAAGAACTGTTCTAGTTTTGCCATTATTACATATAAAATTATTTTTCAGGGCAGACACAATGTTGAAGTTTTTCTTTACCCACTAATATCAGAGAGGATAAATCTCATCAACTGCAGGATGCAAAAGTCAGGCATTTGAGAGAGCAAAAAGACCGGAGACCCGCAGAGACCCTAGAATAGAGTCCATAACTGTACACTCTGATGCCATTCCTAGACAATTAGTGCTAGTATCCAGACGTTGTAGCAAATATTGAAAGAGCAAAATCCTTAAATTACGGCCTTGACTGCATCTATGAAGAGCAGGGCAAGATCCCCAGATATTAAACTTATATTTGTGTGTGTGTGAGTTCATGCACACACGAGTGTATATGTGAAGCATCAAATTTGAGAACTGCAGATAGTTATGTCTCTGTAATCAGTATTAAAACCTGAATACCAGAAATTGATAATTCTAGTGAGATAGGTGTAGGGTAAATAGGGTAAATGAGTCAAAGGATGATAAAGAAAGCAGTATCCAGCAGACCAAGGACAGAGGTATTTTCTTAGATATGACTGACTAAAAATTTCAGGAGTTCTGTTGAATATTGTAATTAATGTTCTTTTTCACACTGTATTAACTAATATAATAATGTATAACAATATATAACTAATAGACATTGTAACAATTATAAATAATAAAACTTCCTGAAGTCTTACTTTTGTGAATACTAAAGGAATAACAACTAAATTTCACTGTCACTGTTAGCTTCCTCTTGCTATAATTACACTGTATAACATTCACAGAATCTCAGTTGCTGACAGCAATAAACATCTAAGTTAGCTTATGTATTTGGGGGTCAGCTGATCCATGCTGGGTGCAGCAGATTTTGGGTGGGCTTGTTTTTCTGCAGTCATGTTTGGCTTAGACAGGCTGCTTCAACAATCTTGGTCAGACTTGCACCGCTCTCTAGGAGTTGGCTTGTTTAGGATGGCTACAGCTGAGATAATTGGGAGCAACTTGGCTGAACTGCAAAACTCTGTGGCATACAGCATTAAACATTTAGATCACAGAGCTGTGGGTCAGTTGAGTGGTTCTGGTGATGGCTGGTGCATTACTTATCTACTGGTTCCTAACAAAGTATAGAAAGTAAGTGACTTGAAACAACGCACCTATATTTATCACACACTTACTGTGGTTTGAGGATCTGGGTGTGGTTTAGTTGGCTTCTCTGCTTCCAGGTCGCATCAGGCTGCAATCAGGACTGCCTGGGTGTGAATTTTTTCTGGAGGGCTGATTAAGGAAGACTCTGTTTCTAACTCACACAGGTTGTTGACAGAATTCAGATCCTTACAGGTGTAGAACTGAGGGCTTTAGTCCTAAAGATGTCCCAGTCTGTTTCCTGTCATGTGGACCTCTCCACATTTCGCACTTGGATGTTTCCTTCTCTAGTAAGAAGATCTTGTGTAACTAATGTGATCATGTGACTGATATCCTGCCACCTTTGGCAGAGTCTCATGATTAGAAACCCATGACTGGTCCTACCCACACTCAAATTGAAGAAATTGCAGTAAGACCAAGAAGTGGGAATCACTGGGCATCACCTTGGGTCTATCTGCTCCAACTGAGCTTACATACATGTCTAGGGATCAGTTAATTGTCAAGAGGTCTGGGGAAGCATGTTCACATGTTAGGCAGGGATGCAAGAGTGAGAGTGGAAACGCGAAAGTGGTATTTCAGTTTTCTACTTGTATCTCATCTTCCAAACTAAGTCACATGGCTCAGAGACAGAGTGGGAGGGCATGGCAAGTTTCAGTGAAAAAGGTTGTAGAGTCAGGAACGATGAAGCTCTGCTTCCATCCACACCACACTTACCTTCCAATGCATATTCCAGGAAGTCAAAGCTTAGCAAGTCTCATGCTTCTCTTTCTCTGCCCAGTATTTGTTGAACCAAGTGTTCGTATTTGGTGTCAAACAAGGGACACAATCCTAGTTGCATCTTGTGTGTGGGCACCCCCCCAAGACTCTCTGCTGTTGCTCACTTCCACGGGGATGAGAACGTGCTTAAGTCTCTTGCACTACCCTCGCAAGAATGCATCTGAGCAGCTCTGCTGTCTCCAGGACTCTCAGATTCAATAACCTTTTTCTTCAGATCAAAAGAAAAGAAAACGTTTTTTTTCCCACTCTATATCCTATTCCTTATCTCATAAAATCATTCATGAAATTAGTTTCTGTACACCAACCCTGTCTTTCGAGGACAAAGTCAACTCATGGTGTTCTACTCACCTACTGCCGTATATTAGATACCTGTAGAGATAGCATCTTGAAACTCTCCCAATTTAAAGAGTGCTCTAGAATGTGTTAGTAGGGTCTAGTGCTTCTTAACACTGGCAGTACATTAGAGTCATGTGGGGAGTTTTTAAAACTTCTGATGACCAAGGTTGCCCCCAAGAACAAACTCTGGGGGTCAGTTCCAAACCTGGGCGTTTTATAAACTTCTCCAGATGATTTTAATGTGCAGTTGTAACAGAACCCCCTCCCCCAGCCAGTATACTTCAGTTTGTTAATTGCCCAGGTAATAGTTCCTGTGTCTTAGAAATGGCTGGTCACTGTGGTACATAGCTGGTTACTATGATGCACATTGTATAAACCAATCCCCAACTGACAAGCCATTCTGCCACTGTATTTTTTGCTTGCTTATCTCGTATAAGCCCAAGACCACCAGAGACCAGGGCCTGATGATCTGGGACTGATCCTGATCAGTGCCCATTGATGTAAACCTACTTCCAAATTCTAGATGTTGCTTTGGTGTTTCTGCTTGCTGTAGCACAGTTAAGATTAAGAACCTCTATTACAGATGGACATGGAGACTAGAGTGTCTCAGGTAACAATTGCACTTAAGATGCAAGAGCTCAAAACGAGTAGAAAAGTTTATTTGTGTTTGATAATGGCAAAAAATTTGTCTCTGTCAAGATTTTAGCAAGAGACTTTTCTCTGTCTTTGTAGATGGAATTACATTTGCTTTGAGGCATCTTCTCATCTAGTACTCCAGAGCCACAGATGAGAAAAACAGAATTCCAAAGGAATTTATTTGCTTGCCCAAGATCACCGAATTAATGTGTATATAAAGATTGAATTTCAGATCATCTTTTTTTTTTCTATTTTCAAAACATGAATCTGGAAATTTGTGAGCAGTAAGTGAAGTTATACAATATTTTTCATACACACAAAACTACAGTTTCATTTGTTTACCAAGCTCAAAACTAGGTCCTTCAGAAGTCAGTGGAAAATTCTAAAAAAGTAAACTAAATGGAGCTTTCTAGGATCAAACTCCAAAGAGGCTATTTATTTCCCCTGGCCCAAAACTGACTTTTTGATACTTCTAAAGTTTAAGCATAAAGTTTTAAAGTATACATTGAAGCACTATTTATTATTGAAAACTTTACCTTTTTTATTTTTCAGTACTGAGAAATTAAACCCAGAGCCTTTGCACTGAACTGCATCCCTAGTCCTTTATTTTTATTTATTTGTCTTTTACGTTTTGAAGTATGGTCTCACTAAGTGGCTACGGTGCCCAGGCTGGGCTTGAACTTGAGAGCCTCCTGCCTCAGAATCTGAAAGTGCTGAGATTGAAGGCCTGTGCCCCGACTTGCAGCTTCACTTGTCTTTAATTTAGACAAACAATGGTTAGGAATGTTAAGAAGCAAATAGAATTGTTTGAAGTTTTTCTATGTATTTAATGTTTTCGAAAAAGTTTCTTCAAATGGTCTATAAATATAAAATTAACACCCGTGCTTAAAATGGTTGCTTCTCAAGGAAAGGAAGAATCCAGGTGAGTACAAGAAATGTATTGTTCCCCGTGCTGTATGGAACACAAGAGACTCAGTCGTAAAACTGTGCCTCTTAAATGGTCAGAAGTCCCAGAGTCACCTGAGTATGGAAACAGACTCCTGCCCCAAACCTGCAGTTTCTGAATCTGTGAGTCTAGAGCAGGATATTAACCTTGACTTTTTTATTTCTTGTAAGGATCTTCCCAGAGTTTGTCAATTCCTAGAAAGAGAAATCAACTCTACTGTCAGCCCCCATTCAAATGCAAATCAATCAATTCAAAGCCCCAGCCCTACCACTTTTCCTGCTCACACTTGATCACTATCCACCTACCCTAACCCCCTAGAGCTGAGTCCCAGATAACTACTCTCTCTCCCTAATCCTGAGCCAGCACAGCCTTCCTCCTCCTGCCTTCCCATGGGATCCTCAGCAAAGGCGCTCCCATGTTTCCCGCAGTGCCCGGGGCCTCCTGACCCTCTTTGATGTTTCCCTACTAGGCTCTGCCATGGCATCCTGTGTCCCCTTCTCTTGGAAACCATGCGTAATCTTTTCAGTGGCAACTGGCTCCTGATATGTTTATCTTACCATACTTAAATAACAATAAAACCCGTACTAATGAGCGTGGAATGTAAGTATTTGCACTTGGAATATGTCCCCAGGTGACACAGACGCTGCTCAGTGTGGGGGACAATTTGGAGAAACACTTTCCCCAAAGCATTAGAAAGCTACCATGGTTCTGTCTGTCAGTGGAGGAAGGAGGCTGACGGTAACAGGTGGATGAAGGGTTCCAGTGGGAACACAGAAGCATGGGGGGTTTTGTGGGTTTACTTAATCACTATACTCCTCTGCTTATTAAATCATTTTTCCATTATTGAAGTCCTCCTACGAAAGCTGTGTTATTATTATTCTATCCCAGTACTGGCATCTTTGTTAGTTAGCAGACAATTCAGAAAGGGGTTAGGAGATTGGTTTTACCGTCTGTCCAGCTGTGACTCTGTATTGAGCTGCATGCCCTCAGGAATTCACTTCTCATCTCTAGGCCTCAATTTTCTCTTCTGTAACTTACAGACAGCAGTGTTACCTAACAGTATTAGTCTTTTTTATTCCGCTGTAACAAAATACCTGAAACTGGATGGTGTATAAACAACAGAAATTTATTTTTCACAGTGCTAGAGGTTGGAAAGTCCCAGAACAAGATGTCGTTAGGACTTGGAGTCTGGAGAGGCCTCACTTTTTCACAGCCTCTACTCACTGTGTCCTCCCGGGGTGGGAAGGATGAAGGGGCCCTCCAGGATCCCTTTTCCTTGTGATTCTCTTCCCAAAGGATCTGCCACCAGCTGGGGATTTCTACATATGAATTTTGGCTAAATGCAAAGCAATAGGCCCATTACACAACCTCACACAGGGTTAATATTAGGATGAAATGAACCAAATGCCAAGGAAGTGCATAGCACAGCCCATGGCACATAGTTAGATTTCAAAACACAAGCTATTGTTGTTGAAGCTATTTTGAGGATAAAAAATAGAATTACAATCAATTTCATTGTCTCGCCATTTATATAATATAATTTTATGCTGGGAGTTTTCAATTAAGAACAATAGTGCACAATTAAAGGAATCTAAAAATAAGATTCTACTGTATTGGTTGTTCTACAGAGTAGACAATCAGAAACTCCAGATGGAACTTTCTGGGATTGTTCTCTGAGTAGAATATTATCACTGATGTGATTTTATCTCAGGATTTTATGTCAGAGTAAAGTCACCAATTTCTGGCTGTGCCTCAGTCTCAGCCCCATGATGCAGAGGTCACACTGTAACCCCACCTAGTGTGGCTACATGGTTAGATCAGTGGCTTTGCAAAAATGCCTCCTTCCGACCCAACACATCTGCTGTATACCATGCTTTTGAAACACGCCCCCTCCCCTCACAAAAATTTCACCAGAAGTTACCTCTTTGGTGGTCCAGCAGAAAGACTGGAAATTACTATTTCTCTGTCTATGCCCATCACTCTCATAAAAGACAGAAATGCTGTTCTTCTTGTCTGTGCAGACAAAGTCAGTAGAAAAAATATTTAAATCCAGCTGGGTCAAGATTAAATTTAGTCCATGTGTTTTGAGGAGCATCTTTCACAGTAAAACCTCAGGCACATCTGATTTTCCCTTTGAGCTAAAAGCTCGGGGGAAAGGTTATGCATTTCAGTGGGAAGAAAGAAAGTTGAAGAACAGTAATTTAAGGTAAACCACTGAGCATACGGAACAAATAGGGGCAGGGTTACAGTGAACGGGATGGTGTGTGGGAGATTTCCATGCTAAATGGAGGCTGGAGGTATGTGTGTAACCAGTGTATCCAAAGTTTAGGGTCATCTTTTAAGACTTGGATGATAATACAGCCAATACTTTTTAAAAAATTAAGTATGGTAGAATAAAACAATATCAGATTGCCTTGTATATTGTAAGTGTGTGTGTGTGTGTGTGTGTGTGTGGTCTGCAAAATACAATCCGTTTGTTTAGTAGATCGTGGTTAAAAATAAGTTTTAAAAATATGGTTTTAGATATTTCTTAAAATGATTTATTTAGGAATCTGATCCAGACTAGAGCTGAATAACTCTGAATTAAGGACAATGGTATACAATCAAAAGAATCTAAAAATAAGAGTTCAACACTTGCTGTTTCATAAAGCAGAAAGTCAGAATCCCCACATAAAACACCCCAAGACTGTCTTCAATGAGGTGAAAGTGCAAACACTGTGATCTTACCCCAGGGCTTTATGTCAGAAGACTCTGCCCCATCCCCGTCCTGTCTTCAGGCCCCTGATACAGGATGTGCCCACAGCAAGACCTGATTTTCACTCCATCTCTTTCTGTTTTTTGGAGCGGAGGACCTCCTGTGGCTTGCTACCTAGAGAGAGCAAATACCACTCTCTAATACTGCGTTATCTTTTTCCAGAAGAGAAGCAGGTTCCAGGCTCACAATGTAGAGCAGGAAGGGTTTCTGTTTATGACAAGAACTGCAGGTTTTCTGTTTTATTCTAACAGAGCATCTCATACTTTACTTCTACTTCCACTTTGTCCCACAAGGGTTTAATTGTTTTATTTCCCAGTGATTTTATTTAAGCAAGAAATTGATGTTGAGAAAATATATATTTTTTATTTTAAAGAGAAAAAACCCCAGAGAAATCAAGAAGCAAACAAATAATTAAAAATAATAGCAAAAGCAAAATGATGACAACAGCAACAAAAAACAATGGCGATACTGGATTTCAAAACAAGATGATAGGAACTTAACAATCGTTGTTATATTGCATATTGTTATCCATGAAGTAACTGCTCAGGCTATCAGATATAGGCATGCAAGATTGATTAAAGAATGTAATTTTCCTGTGAGCAGTTTCTTTCCCTTTTACTCTATCTATTGTGACTTTTGGATCTTATTTACTCTTTCAGTTTCTTATAATAGCGAGACAATATGGTGCTTACACATGCAAGTCTGAGTTATTTCACTTATGAGCATGGTTTCTAGTTGCATCCATTTACCTATAGAAACCTCGAGTTTATCATTCTTTATCGTTGAGTAGTATTCCATTATACAAAAATACCACACCTTTTAAATCCATTCTTCAGTTGATGGGCATTTGTGTTGTTTCCAAGATTCACCTATTACAAATTGTGCTGCCATAAACATGGGTGTGCATAATTGCTGTGGTATGATGTTTTCAGTTCTTTTGGAAAAATATCCCAGAAAGGGAATGCTGGGTTGAATGGAACCTCTAATCCTAGTTTTTTGAGGAATATCCATACTGATTTCCACAGTGGTTTTACCTGTCTACACTCCCATCAACAATAGAGAAGGGTTCCTTCTTCCTCGCAGCCCCTCCAGCAATTGTTATTGGCTAATTTCTTGATGTTAACCATTGTTTCTGGAATGAGATGATATTTCAGTGTAGTTTTAATTTGCATTTCTCAAATGACAAATGATGCTGAACATTTTTTCATGTGTTTATTTTCTATTTGTATTTCTTCATCTGAGAATTGTCTATTCATTTCAGATGCCATTTTTGGATTAGGTCCTTGAATTTTGGGAGCCTATTTTTATTTTTATTTTTATTTATTTATTTTTTTTTGCGGCACCAGGGATTGAACTCACAACCTCGCGCCTGCCAGGGCAGGCGCTTAAGGCACTGAGCCAAACTCCTGGCCCTGGTTTTTTGAGGCAGGGTCGCACTATGTAGCTCAGGCCGGCCTTGTGCTAGCGTTGTAGCCCAAGCCGGCCTCGAACCCACAACGCTCCACCTACCTCAGCCTCCCGAGTGCTGGGATTAAAGGCGTGCGCCACCACGCCCGGCTACGGGAGCCTATTTTTTTAAAAATACTTTTTATGTTCTAGAAAGAAGTCCTTTGTCTGAGGGTCAGTTAGCTAAGATATTTTCCCAATTTGTAGGTTTTCTTTTCACTCTGTTGGAGATTCCTTTTGACATGCAAAAAATTTTTAGTAAGATGAGATCCCAGTTGTAGATTCTTTGAAGTACCTCCCATGCAATTCAGTTTTTGTTCATCAACCCTTGTTCTACCCCTCTAACCAGTAGGTTTAGTGTTTCTGTCTTAATTTTTAGATCTTTGATCCATTTTGACTTTAGTTTAGTGCAAAGCAATAGGCATGGGTCTAATTTAAGTTTTCGGCATGTAGAAAGCCAGTTTTTCCAACACCACATATTAAAGAGCCTGTCTTTCTTCCAGTGCACGTTTGGTCCCTTTGTCAAAGATAAGGTGCTGAGTGTGTTTGTAGTTGTGTCTGTATCTTCTGTCTGTTCTATTCATCCTCAGGTCTGTTTTTATTCCAGTACCATGCTGATTTTATTGTAGCAGCTTTGTAGTGTAATTTCAAGCCTGAGATTTTGACGTCTCCTGCTTTGCCTTTGTTGTCCAGGATTGACTTTGCTATTCTTTTATGGTTGCATATGAATTTTAGTAGTGTTTTCTTCTCTAGATCTGTAAGGTAGGCTAATGGTATTTTGATCAGGATTGCATTTAATTTGTGTAACAGTTTTGGTAGAATGGCCATTGTCACAAAGTTGTTCTTCCTATCCATGAGTTAGAAAATATTAAACACTATCACTATGGTGAATAATGTCAAAAATGGTCTGGGATGTGTTGGGGAGTTTGGCAATCATATACTGGAATGTCTTTGACTGTAGCACCATCTCTAGGATCCTGGTTGGTCACAGGACTTGCCCTTAGCAGCAGGATGGGAACCCTCTTTAGGGAGCAGATCAGACCAATTTCCATGAATGTTCCCAGATTTCATGTGTGCAGGTGACGGTTGCGTTTTTTTCCAGGAAAATGAAGAAAACTCCCCAAGAAGGTCCCCTGTGCTGTGTACCCTTTCCAACGCACTGGGATTTTTACCCAAGATAAAATCCCGGGTCTCAGAACCATTGATTTTCTTATATTGGCCATACTATTCTAAAGTGTGTGTGTGTGTGTGTGTGTGTGTGTGTGTGTGTGTTCCTTACAAATGAACATTGTTTCAGGAGGAAAATCAAACAATTCAATGGCAAAACAGTATGGAGTGTGTATTTGTCAGTTTTCCATTGCTGAGATAAAATACCTAACACCTGAAATTTAAAGGAGAAGTTTAATTTGGCTTATAGTTTAAGAGGTTTCAGTCCATGGTAACCTGGCTCCAAGGCAGAAACATCATGGTGGAAGGGCATGGAGGAGGAAAGTTGCTTACCTCATGGCATCCAGGAAGCAGACAGCAGTAGAAGGGCCCAAGAAGAAGAGGCCAGTGATCATATACAGTCCCCAATGTCAGGTTCCCATGACTCACTTTCTTTAACTTGACCTCAGTTCTTAAAACCCTGAACTCATCAACAGAATAACTCACTGATGATGTTAATACCCCCATGATCCAATCATTTCTCTAGGCATTTCCTTTTCCAGTTAAGTTAATGATCCATCAAGAGTAACCAGCACAGGGACAGACACAGGTATCACTCGGGGCAGGTGACTAATCTCACATACCCAGGTTCAGAGACCCCTTCAAGATCTGGCAGCATGGCTTGGCCATGTCTCTATGGCAAATTATGGAGGCCTTGGTGTGTAGGGAACTGGAGGAAATCAAGCAAGGTCTGAGGTTTGAAGTGTACATGGGCCTGCCCTCTTTTCTCTGATGGATGAGTCTAAAAATAAAGCATACGGCAAGTGTGAACATGGGCTTCAGTTCTCCTTCCTGCTGTAGACAACACTCCTTTTAATGCAGAGCAAGTGGGACAGCAGGGTGAAGTGGGAGTTGCCTCTTTCCTGTCTGATTTTTTTGTGTGTGTCAGAATCAGGGCTAATTTTTTCCTCTCCTTAATTGCTTGGCATGGCCATGACTGTGATTCCCAGCCTCCTGACTACTGTGAGAGCAAGAGGGCTGCCAACACGCCCACCTGGGTACTTATTAAATGCACCATGCCATCCGTCCCTTCCCTGTGCACATAGATTGTTTCCTGTACCAGGGTAGGAATCTCATGGGTCCCTTGTGTTGCAAGACTCAACTTTCAGCCCGAAGTTGATGAGCTTTTTCCTCTTCCCTAATGCATCCTTCTCTAAGCATTATAATTTGGGAGGTGGCGAAGACAACTTTGTGGGAGGAGGTGGCAGATTTTGAGGGCAAGGCTCAAAGTGTCCTCTGTGCAGCACCGACTCTTTTGCCTGCCAGTTTGCTGAAGGAGGAAGCTCAGACAGAATGAACTACTTGGGTGATTTATGCCTCTGGCTGGCTTTTCAGGGCTGGAGAGAAAGAGAAGGGGGGACCAAGGGGCTCCCATTACAAGTTAAATATAGCCATTCTTGGGCTCCTCCTCTTCCTGCTCCTGCCTCCTCTTCCAACAGGGAGAGCTTTTAAATGGGATTCCCCTCACCCCGCTCTATTCCCTCTCCAACCTCTCTCTTCCTAGGCCCATTGGTGACGACAGTTCATTTGAATGGCAAGATTTTTCTGAGCTGGGACAAGCGAGATACAGGAAATCACTACTGAAAGAAGTCTTTATGCTTCATGTCATCATCACCTTAAGATGAGGGGCAAACAGGGAACAATGACGAAAGCCAAAGTCTGAATAGCAAGGATGCCCAAGAACTCATAGAGACAGAACCATTTGCCTACCGAAAGCGAGAATACTGCTGGGGTGGTGAACCTTACTTCCTGAGGTTACATCAGTGGACTACAGTCTTTTGATACATTGTCACATTGCTAATGACAGTCGGGGAGGTGGACTAAAACACTCCCTCTCCCCTCTGCTCCAAATTCTTGACACGTTGCTGCCTTGTATAAGTATGTAGCCAGGATTATGTAGCGAAGAAATGAACTCCCCTAGACTTGAAGTGAAGTAATAGCTTCTCTAATTTTGAGTCAACTACACTGAGTTCAAACACAGAATGATTCTGTTTATAGCAAAGGTACTCTGCCTTCAGGGTTGATTTCCCAAGTGAGCAGGCAGAGATTTCTCTTCTTCCTTATCTGCTGTGTCAGTGTGTGTGAGTGGCTCTAGTCTCTGGAGAATATCATGAAGTGACTCCAGGTTTCTCTTACCCAAGTGTCTATACTGCATATATTTGATTAGAGGTTCTGAAACTGTGGTCCTCATACCAATATCACAAGTATCAGTATCACCTAGGGACTACAGTTCTTGGCTTTCACTGAAGTACTCTAGGATCAGGAACCCTGGGGAAGAGGACCAGGGGTTGGTGCCTTAACCTGTCCTCCAGGTGAGACTGAAGCACAGTCAAGACAGAGAACTTGCGGTCTGATAACTCAGAAAGCCAACTCTGTCTCTGTGTTTTATATTTGATAGTAAAGGTTCTAAACTTTAAGAAATTTCTTCTATCAGGTGGTTCAAATGATTTTTCTGAAGAATTTTTATGAGGCATGTCTTTGTTACTTTTTTCTCTTTGTTGAGACAAAATACCTGGTGCCCAGCATGAAGGAAGGAAAGGTTTATTTTTTACCCTTCTTAGGGGTTTCAGTCCATACTCAGCTGGCGGCAAGGCAGGGTGGCATGTGTGGGGTCAGCCGTTTATGGCCACTGCAAACAGCAAGCATGAATAGAGCCAAAGAGGAAACACATGCCTTCTTCTGGCCCTTATGCTGTATGCTGGCTCCACCCCTGGGTGGCTGCAACACTCATACCACCAATCCCAGTGCCGGACAACAAACCAGTTAATAACGCCAGACTCAGCTGCGTCCATGATTACATGAGACTTGGGCGGGCCATCCAAACACAAACCATAGCAAGGTGTCTCTGTTACAATCGTGGAAGGAATTAAGTAAAACTATAGCCAACCTCATGGAACCTACCCACTGTTAAAGGACCTAAAAATGAATGTATGTGTGTATGTTGCATCTTATTCCTTTCAATGATGTTAATTTAAAAATTGAAGAAACAGGGTCGGTGATATAGCTCAGAGGTACAGCACCTGCCTGGCAAGTGCAAGGTCCTGAATGTGATTCCCCATACAGAAATAAATGAATAAATACATAAATAAACAAATTGGAGAAACATTTCTGAATAAAGATGTAAAATAGTGTACTCTCAGGAAATTAGATAGTGACAAATTAGAATTCAGAACAATTATATATATTTATATTTATATTTATATTTATATTTATATTTATATAGCAGAACATTTGCACTAAGATATATCACCAGCCTTGATTTGAGTGAAATGAGAAAGACAAGATTTTTTAATGCAGAGGTAAATCTAAGTGATACATATTTTCTGAAACATGAGCACTAGGACACATAACCATTGCTATGAAATAAATCTTTAGGTAATATCATCACCAGGAGATTTTTTTGAAAATTGCTTGCATAATGAGACCTACCAGTAATTCTCCCAGAGCGACAGTCCTAGTGTTCCTATGAACAGCCCTAGAGGTGCTGCACGTTTGAAGATACAGGGCTCTTTAACCTCCAGTGTCAAGTACAAATGCCACAAGTAGAATAAATCTGGAAGCTATCACCTGTCAGAAAGACCTGCCGCCCCCTTACAAAAAAAAAAAAAAAAGACTTTAGGATAAAGTGGATAGCTCTGTACATTAGACACTGGAGGGCATCTTCCTGAAATCAGTGTTTCATAATGTTTTCTGAATTCATTAGCAAGTGAATAGTTTGGGTGATCAAGAAACCCGGACCAGCCCTCCCAATGCTTCTACTTCAAGCTGTCTAATTTTGCTAGGAACACATGTTTTCATACAATTTTCAATCACTGTGAAAGAGATAAAATTGTTTTTGAATTTTCTTGATGCATAAATAAGGGCCATTTATATTCACATCTCTGGAAAACAAATGCAGCATTTGACTTGGCAATTATTTTATTCTCCACAGAATTAAGCTGTGCCTAAGATCTCTTTTGGCACCTGTTCATTTTCATTTCTCAGTCACACTTTCTTAACAGAGGTTGCTACACTGGGGTTTCCTGTGTTGAGAATTCATTGGGGGCTTACTAAACTTCTTGCTGTCTTCTGATTTGCCAATTCATATCTAGAATCTGACACTTTCCTTTCTTAACGTATCTTCTAGGTTATTGAAGCAAGGATAGTAATGGAATCTGGAAACTGAATTTTCAGGCTTGAAAGAAACCTTAACATTGTACAACCCTGTGACTTTGCAGAGGGAGAAACTAAAGCATAAGTAGCTGAAAGTTGTGTGAGGATTCATGGGGGAAAAATCCAACCAAAAATCTTGGGATCTGAAATCTCCATTGTGGTCTCCATCCATTTTGGTTTCCGTCCGTTATGGTCACTTCCATGATCGGCAATTAACACGCTATTCCAAATAAAGCAAAGTGTCATTCCCAGTATCTGCTCTGCTCCTCTGTCTATGACTATCAGTGCATACATCATCACCGAATGTTCTTAGACTCATCGACCCAAGAAAAGAGTTTCCCATTTTCTGAATTTGTAGATTATTTACTTGACAGTGACTAGCCTTGAGAACAGATTTTTACATTACTTAAAATAAAACTTTCCCATTGGTTAGACATTATTTATTTCTCCTTTTTAAAGAATAAAATTTCATTGCATTTATTTTAGAACTTGCTTTTATAAGGAGGTAAAATAGTCTAATAATCCCCCATAATCCACTCCAGATTCAACAATTACTGAGGGTTTGTGATATTTGTTTAAGCTACTCCTTTCCCTCTTTATTTTTTTCCTAAATTATTTTAAAGCAAATTCCAGACATTGTTTCATTCCACCCATGCATTCCTCAGTACACATCTCTAATGAGTTATGGATACTTTGCTATGTAAACCTAATGCTATTATCACAGCTAAAAATTATAATTACAAGGTCATTGAATACCAGTAACATTATAATTTCTTTGATTGCTGCAAAAAATATTTTTAGAGTTGCTTTCTTTTATTCATTGTCAAGATAAGTTTAGGATTCTATGAAACACTGCGAACAGAAAAAAAGAAGGAAATAAGAAGACAAAGATGTAAATTTACTTACTAAGGAGGGTTTTCCCAAATTCTCACAGCTCTAATCTGGATACCATTCAGTGTGACAGGCTTCTCACTGGGTTCCCACAGCTGGTTAGTGTTTTGAATTCCAGCCCCATGAACTCATCTCAGGCTATGAGGACTAATGCTCAGCCCCCAACCTCCAGCTGATATCTCTGATGACAGAGTAATGGGGAAAATGCAGGCATTGTCTGCCTCTTTCTAAACGCACTGTCATCTCCGTAATTCTTCCATCTCTTCTGGGAACAAGTGAATCTAATGCTTCTTGGATTCATTTAACCCATGATGGAAGCAAATATAATACCATTCAAACTTCTTTTATTGAGAGACCAGTAAAATAAACTGTTGCATGGTGGCTGAGCCCTGGACTCCTCAGTCATACTTCTTTAAATTCATGTTTTTTGTCTGGAAGCCGAGCTTTGAAAGGTATATACAAACACAAAATAAAGAGAGGCAGAGCATGTATACAGGAACCACAAATAAGTGAATAGTTAATATAAGCGCTACATTTTGGTTTTGAATTGCCTATCTGACTCATAATAGACAAATTTACTTATAGAGTAAAGGTAGTCTTCTGCTTATAGCAAACAAACAAACAAAAAATTCCATAAGGAGCACTCTCCAAATCAAAGCTCCTCTATTCAGAACATTACAGACCCTTCCTTAGATGCCTTATGGGTGCTATTTTAGGGATTCCATGAGACCTTTCCCAGCATGTCAAAGATTATATGGTACTCACTTCATGGAGTCAAAAATTTGAATTTTTAAAAATTATCCTTATCTGGGCACAGTGGTGCCCACTTATAATCTCAGCACTTTGGGAAGGTGAGGCAAGAGGGTCACAAATTTGAGTCCAGCCTGGGCAATTTAGTGACTTGGTGAGATCCCATCTCGAAATAAAAATTAAAAGGAATGGGGCATCCCAGGGATGTTGTGCAGTGTGCAGGCCCTGATTTCAATCCCCAATACAGAAAAAAAAATTTTTAATGTAAATATCTTGTCTCTTTTCCATCTGCATTGGTTTATACCTCGGTGTGAATGAGAATAAGTTGTGAGAAGGCTGGAGGAGAGGTGCAAAGGCCATACTTTTCAGAAGTGGATGGTTGCATTTTGGAAGACTGGACATAAAGAATCTGGAATTTGTTCTCACGGGGCTTTACATTCTGGTTGGAGAGCATGGGTCCTCAATGTACACTTGAAGTCATGAGGAAAATGTTTCCAATCTTGGCAAGTTAGTACAAGAACAATGTTAGACAGTTTCTGTTGGTAGATACTTAGAAGGTATCTATGGTGAAGAAATACTGTTTAAAAGGATGGACAGTTGAGTAGGAAAGTGAATGAGCACAGGAGCTGAGCATGAGGAAGTTCTAAGGAAAGTCCTGAAGAGGGTACTAAACTGGGCCTCACGGAGGAAGGCAAAGGTGATGTTTGTGACAAGAGTTCTCAGGCGAGGCCTAAGTCCTGGGGATCTGATGGGTCATAGCTGGAAGTTTAGGGCTTAGGGCTTGGGTGGTACAGCATAGATCCAGCAGATTTATGGGCAGAATTTCCATGTTGCAGGAATTCTCACACTCTTGTGGGCATCAAGATCACTTCAGGGATTTATTACAACTAAAATTGCTGCCCCCACCCCAAGGGTTTCTGATTAAACAAGCCTCGGTTGGGGGTCTGAAATTCTCGATCTCTACCGAGTTCCCGGGGAATGCCCGGCCACGCTGGTTCAGGCAACCATACTTTGAGAACCACTGCTTTAAAGTGGCCACTTCAGGTTGGTGTGGTATTTGCCCATCCTTTGCAGCTACCCAGAGAAGGTGCAGCAGTTTAAATGGCAGGGGTTTTGATTATCACACTTCCATCTTTCCATGGATGCTTTGCTTTCTGTCTTCCTTAGAATGAACCTGAACCTCAGTTTGACATCTGCTCCTCAATGTGGAGAGAGAGTATGTAAGGCCCGCTGAGTCCCCATCTCAACTCACTCCCTCTAGGTTCCCAGATGGCCTGTGGTTTGGGAGCCGGAGGCTACTGCAGCTGCGGCAGGAGTTGTAAGCAGCAGTCTCTCTCAATATTTCTAAGGTGAAAGGGGGCCTGCCTTCCCTGCGCCCCCATCCTTCTGTCAATCTGGGGCTCCCTAAAAATGCACTTCATCTTCCCAGACATTTATACAAGAGTAAACCATGTTAACAGGCCAGCGGCATTGTTGATCTCCAACCAGGAAGCATTCCAACCGTTAGGAAACATGGGTGAGCAAATGTTTACGGACCGTGTAATTAATAGGATGCCTTGCCCTGTCTATCGGCCCTTAGTACCATATTTCCTGTTCAAGGCAGTGGAAAATGAAAATATTAGTTGCTGTTTGACCAAAGGAACAAGTGTCTTCCAAGTGAACACATGATCTATTAGCAGTCCCGCAGCGTCTTCCCATGGGAACAGACATTTTACTTTGTTTTACAGCTAATTTCTTTCTTACAGTAGGTTCCCAGACACATCAAATGCCTTCCATTGGAGGCTGAAGTCAAGATTTATAGTGCAGGCCCATGCAATTCAATGTCAAACAACTCTGATAACATAAGGGCTGGAAGTCAACCATTTTCTCATGGGTTCTCATAAAAAAGTCATTTTAGCCAAATTGAGTTTGAATAGTGGGTGTGTCTCTGTGAGCTGATAGACGCTCCCTACCCATGGGCCCCTGGGAAGAAGCTGCCTGCTTTCTTTTGCTACAGTAGCAACAGAATATGCAAAGGAACCAAGTAATTCCTGGCTGATATTATTTTTGGAGAATTCCACAGTGAATTTTGTTGCTAATTTTTTTTTCTTGGACCTCAAAGGGAGGAAAAAAAAAAAAAACCCAAGTGCTTTTCTCTCTGAGGGTGTTTTGTATCTACCTTTTCTGTACTTGATTCCTCTTTCCTGCTCCATTGTCAGCCCAGCATCGCTCAGTAACCTATGCATTCTGAGAGTCTGTTTCCCTAGAGCAAAGCTACCCTATGTGCCCAGAAGGGATTGAAAAAGATGGTCCTCCTTTTTGCTCCTCTCTGGAAGTTCATTGGTTTGCAAACTCTTGCAGATAGGAGGCTGTTGGGGAGCACTTAAAATAAGTTTCATTTTTACAACTGCAAGGGAATGGGAGGTGAAGTGACCTCTTCAACAGTGACAGCCAGTTAGGAGCGAGGAACACTGTCCTTCGGGAGTTTTAACCAGCTATAGGGCAAGAAGGGAGGGGAAACATTCTTGCTTATTGCTGCCTGGTACATTCTAGGTTACAGTGTAATTGACTATGAGGAAGATGACCATTTAAGACCCTCAGCAGGTCTGACGTCATACTGAGATGATCTTCAGACTCTTGGAAAGAGATCTGCGCTGCCCTGCAACTGATCATCTGTGGAGAGAAGCTGCCCAGGACTTGCTGAAGAGGATTGAAAAACCAAGAAGATGAGGATTGCTTTAGAGCATGGTGAGACACTGTGCATGTGTGCGTGAGGGTAAGGCTCATTTGGGAAGCTGGGCGTGGTTATTCACCTGTGACTTAGCACAGTCCATTGCTTCTCTTTGCAAAATACCCAGACCCAGTGTGGTAGCTTATTCCTATCATCCCAGCACTCGCAAAGGCTGCGGTACGAGGATGGCGAGATCAAGAGCAGCCTGAGAAATTTAGCATTTAGCAAGATCTTGTCTCAAAAAATAAAGAAGGAAATAAATAAGGCTGGAAATGTAGCTCAATTTCAAAGCCCTGGGGTCACCCACCAGTACAGAAAAACAAACAAACAGACAAACAAACAAAACAAAATAAACAGTTTGGACATAGTGGTTCACACCTGTAATTCTAGATATTTGGGTGCTGAGATAAAAGAATCACAAATGTGAGTCCAGCCTGTGCAGTGTGCAAGACCCTCTATTAAAATAAAACATAAAGGGCTGGGCACATAACTCAGTAATAGGTTTACTTGGAAAAAGCAAAGCTGTTCAACCCCTAGTATGTCAAAAACAAAAAAGATAACAAATATCCCCCCCCCATTAAGGGATGGGAAAGCAAAGAAAAAACAACAAATCATAGTAAATTCCAAGATACGCTTTTAATTCCTGAAGGTCTGTTTCTGTTTATTTTTTTAGTGTACAAAGCAAACACAAATATAATAAACACACACATTTTGTGAAGAAACTTGGATGATGGAGGCTTTCCAAGCCACAGCAGTACCAGGGGAAGCCAGAGCTCAGGCCCTGATAAGGCTGCATGGCCGATAGTCTCCTCATGGCAGCCGCATTAGGTGACGCTGACACTAATGATGATGAAGACAGAGCTTGAGCTAGGGATCGAGGCCCGTTGCTTCTCACGCTGAGGTAGTCCGCTACCTAATCTGAAGTAGCAGCTGTAAGTACTAAAGGCAAGGGCAGGGGGACCCAATCTCCCAACCAAGCTGCTGAGGGCATCTCTTCCATGCTGTTTATCCTGGTATAAAGCAGTCCTGCCCCAAGTCCGCTCTAAAAGTAACAGCATTAGCGTAGTCCCATTATCAGCTCAGCATCTCTCAGTAACCCACGCACCCTGAGGGTCTGTTTCCCTAGAGCAAAGCGATCGTTTGTGCCAAGAGAGGATTGAAAAAGATAGTGGTCCCTTTTGTTCCTCTCTGAAGGTTCCTGGGTTTGCAAACTCTTGGGGATAGGAGGACCTTGGGGAGCACTTCAGATAAGTTTCTTTTTTACAACTGCAAGTGGATGGGTGGTAAAGTGACCTCTCCAGCAGTGACAGTCAGTTAGGAGCAAGAACATGGGTGTAATGCTCTCCGCTGGAGGCTTTTAGAGATACAGAGTCTCTGGTCTAACCTCAGAACTACTGGGTCATAACTTCTGGGGAGCGGGGCTCAGATATCAGATTCAACAAGCTCTCCAGTCACCTCTTGCTTACCCTAAAGTTTGGCGAGGGGCTTGGAGCAAGGCACTGGGGTGCGTGAACTCATCCTTGGTCATCGGAAGTTTGTTGGGACTATATAGGAGGACTTGTTGCTTGAGGGTTGTAGTTATTTATTTTATTTTGTTTTCCCTTAGATGCTTGGTTATACAAATAGCTGGAAAAGAACCAATCTTTTCTCCTTTGTTCAAATGAGAACTGATTTTAGACATTATCAGTTAACTCTAAGTAACTGAATGAAGTCAAGAATTCAGATGCATCTTTTTCAGCACAAAAGAATACACATGGAAATTTTTTGATATTTTAGGGTGCAAAAAGTCAGTGATGGAAAAATTTTTTGTTTTTCTGTCAGTACCGGGGATTGAACTCACAAGCTCATTCCTGCCAAGCAGGTGCTTAAGCCACTGAGCCCAACTCCCAGCCTTGACAGAAGAAATTTAAATGCTTTTCCCTTTGCTATCACCAGTCTCCACCTGTAGGCTTAAAAAAGGGAAACTTCTTATCCAGCTAATCAGCGCAAGTTCCAAAACTTGGCTGTTTCTTCTAAGAATTTGATTTCTCTGGACAAACCTCATGTTGCCTTTCAGATTTCACATCTTCTCCTGTAAAAGTGGAACAATAAAAGCTACCTTACTGCAAATACTATGGGATGGATCTATAAGGTCAAGTAAGATGCAGCAAACAAAATAGGTGACCTCAGGCTTAGCCAGTGGTGGCTCTTAGGGAACGAGGCTTCACAGTTACAGTGATGGTTGCTGTGATGACAATGCTATTCTGCTGCACAGACTTAACTAAGTCCAAAGGTACCAGTGTTTCCTAGGTATCCTGTTTGAGGTTTCAGCATAAATCTTATTGAAATATAACCTAAGTTGCAAAGGATACAGACCACAAAGGTACAGTGCCATGATGTTGATAGCGTTGAACACAAGCTAGTAATTAAATTCAGAAACAAAACAGGGTTTACACTTTTTCACAACCAGATCTGGGAACCTTATTCTCAGCCTTATTCTCAGGCAGGGCCTGACTTCTAGCTCCTTGGGTCTTAGACTAGTTTTTTTTCTTATTTTTAAAACTTTATTTAAATGAATTGTAATATAGTACATGTACTCTTTTGTGTTTAGCTTTTTTTGCTTGTGTGCATGTGAGAGAGAGACCCCTTTGATAGCATTTTAGTGTACATTAATTCTACATTAAAATGCTATTCTCATTGCTAGATAGTATTTTATTGTAAGGATGTACCATAGTGTCTTTGGTGAACAAGTGTGCATATATTTGCTGGGAATATACCTGGGCATAAAATGGTTGGTTCATAGGATATATGTGTGCCTAGTTTTAATCAATGCCACCAGTTGTTCAACGTGTTCAAAGTGGTTGCACACATCTTCTTTTTCCTCAGCAGATAAAGCTCTTCCTTGCTCTAGTTTATCACAAACACTTGATATAGCCTGTCCTTCTTGGAGGCAGATGTAGAATTTCACTGAAGTTTTAATTTGAATTTCCATGATATACAGTCGAATACATTTGACCTTGCTACTTAGCTAGGCACTTTTGAGAAATCGCATTCTAACTTATTTTTGTTCATTAAAACGTGTTGTCTTTTTCTTAATTATCTTAAGCATTTTTTGTATATTCTGAATATCAGCCCTTTGCCAGATATATTAATTGCAAATTCCTTCTATTCTGTGACTTGCCTATTTTAACCCTTGGTGAAATGTGAATGAATTTTCATTTTCATAGAATTACCAGAAAAAATATAACATTGCCCAATACATTTAGTTTTCAGGAAAACAACGTTATAATTTTTGGCGTAGGTGTTCCCCACATATGGTGCAGTATTGCAAAGGACATCTTTATAGTAGAAATAGGGACTTTTTTTTTTTTTTAACCAATTAGAGCATATTGATTTCGGAGCCACATCTAACGTCAAAGGATTTTGAAATCTTTTTTTTTAAATTTAATTTAAACTTTCTATATATTCCAATTAAAGTATTTCTGGTTACCGCTGAACATATAACAAACTTTTATTAGTGTGAATCTGTTCAATTTTGACTTTTTCCTTCTTTCATCGTGAAACAGGTGCTTTAGTATTCAGTGACAAATTTTAGCACAGGTTGAAATGGAAAACGATTTAGCACCTTGGCTCTCACCTCTGATAACGTTTCTTGGGCTTCTTCACTGCTTTTCTCGAAGTCAGTTTCTCTCCCTGTCTTCCACTCACCGCTTCATGCTCACCGAGGGAGTGGGTAGCTTGGAGGTGAAGTGCGGGAAAAACCTCTGCTGCTGTGGCTGGTGCAGGATGAGAGCTGTACCAGGACCAGGAAAGAGGGGCTAGGGCGAAAGACTATAAATGTGCTGCGGAGCTGGGCTATGACAGCCTGCAGGAAGCAGAATCAAGGAGGCCTAAGTAGAGGACTCGTGAAAGAGAAGGGACACAGGAGTGTCCTGTTTAGTAAACAGAACTATTTCATAACATGATCAGCTCTCTGCTAGATTCAAAAGAAATCAGAGGAGTAAATAAAATTTAAATTCTATGTGGCTTACGGAAATGGAATTGTCAGTTAGAAACTGGAAAGAGCATCTTATCAATGTGTGACTGCTGTGTCGGGAGAGTCTGGGGGGTGCACCCTAGAAATGTGGGATCCCAAACCTCTCTCCAGATCTGCTTGGTCAGAATCTCTAGGGAGAGGACCAAAAATCTGTATCTCAACCAACCTTACAAGTGATTCCGCAGCATTCTGATGGCAGGGAAGTACTGGGCTACTCCAGATTTTCCAAATTTTAGTGTGCATCTGATTAGAGGGATGATTAATGTGCAGTCTGGTCCCCTAATCTGAGGTCCATCTAATAAGCTTTCTGATGAAGCTAACACTGCTGGTCCATAGTCTGTTCTTTGAGACACTCAGGTCTGGAATGATCTCCAAAGACTTTTTCATTTTTGTGGACAATTGTGCTCATGAGGTAGTTTTTCAGAGCAAGAGACAGAACTGTTTCATATCTACTCCACTGAAGGCTGTGTTTATAATTTTAAAATTTAAGGCTATTCTGGGAAAAATCCGCATAGGGATTGATATTCTGATTTTAACTGATTCTCACACTAGCAGAATGTATATATTATTTTTCCCCCAATCAAGAATTTTTAAATACCTGTAAACTGATGCATTCTTGAACGTTTGCACACACACACACACACACACACACACACACCACACAACACACACAGTACATACAGTTTCTTAGTGGCAGTAAGGCAGTACAGATTCCTGAAAGTGGAGGCCACAAAATATCTTGGCCCCACCCTACCTCCCAGTCCTGCGGAATCCCAGCCTACACCGCATTTAAATAAAGCAAACCCCAGACTCTTAGAGTTCAAGATACAGGAAGTGGCAGGAAGCTCCTGGCAGGCAGCCCCTAGGCCTGAAGTTTGACTTTGGAATTTAAGCACACAACTGTCCAGAAAATTGTCATGGTGAGAGGAGACTGGCCTGTCTTCCGCTGGGGTGTATATGCATGCCGTGTGTGTGTGTGTGTGTGTGTGCGTGTGTGCACGTGCGTGTGCACTGGGTTTCCAGGGAAGAGTAAGAGAATAGGGTCAACTTGATACTGCCCACAAAGATCTGTGGTCCAAGGTCCTGGAATAGGAAAGAGACATGAATGGGGGAGCAGGATGGAACACAAGTTCATTTTATTATTTTGATGATGACAATGATGATATGTATTTTGAGCATTTTAGGCAACCACTTTTTTGAAACTTTATATTTATTTCATTCTCACAGTAACATCGGTAACTGGGTTCTATGATTAACTCCACTTTATAGATAAGGAAACAAGTTACAGATTGGTTAAACAATTCTGTAATTCTGACAAAATCATACTGCAATGAAATACTGGAAGCCTATAGCAAGCCAGTAGTACAGTTCTAAACCCAGCTTCTCTGTATTTCTCTGTGCCTATCGAATCAAATATGGGCTGGAATCTGTTTCACTTAGTGTGGGGGTCACAGAAAATGTCTGGAAATTTGAAATAAGAATGTTCCCCCATAACACTGTCACTGATAAAAATGGTCTCAATCTTCCTCTTGCAACACATCCCTTGCAATATGAATTGGCAGCAACTGCCAGCAAGAGGTGAAATCTGTTTCCTTGCCCTTGGAATTGTGAATGACCTTGCTACTTGCTTTGGCCAATCAAAAGCTAAACCTTGGTTTCAAGGGACTTTACATGCTTCTGTTGATTTCTTGAAGCACTCACTACATCATGAAACCTAGTAAAAACCAATTTGCTGGAGAAGAGACACACAGCCCAGTCTCTTCCATTGCCTTAATTTACAACTGTCTAAATATCAGCGAGTAAAGCCATTCTAGCCTCCACCTGACTTGCCATGAATGAGTGTGGCCAAGGTTGGTGGATTTCTGCCCAGAGAAGTGCCTAGATCAGTGATGGCAAAGGTTTTAGAGCTTTCAATTGTACGAACAGCCCACTGTGACATGCATGCCATAAGTTTGCCACTACTGGCCTAGATGATGACTATAGCCTTGTAGGTAATTATTGTTGTTGTTTCAGGGCAGTAAGCTGGGGTTAATTTCTCGTAAATCAAGAGATAGCTGATACATTGCATGGCCTATGAGAAATCAGCTAAACCCTATGGTGTCCTGGCAATACGGCACAGGTGATACTGTCCTCTGAACATTTCACAATTTCCTTCATCTTCATCTTGATGTAATGCAACGTCCCCTTCAGCTTTGTTAAAAGCATGGTGTGTACTTTCTTCATATTACAGATATTTATTCAGTGTCTACCATCACCCGGGACTCATAATGTGAGTGTGTCATGAACCCACCGTGGTGGATCTTGTCTGTATGCCTGATCTTGGCCTCCCATCATTCGCAGTGGAGATTTCTCTCTTTCCTCTGCCTTCTAAGGGATGCATGGTAATCCACCAATGTCTACATGTGGTTTGCTTCTTTGAAGCTTTAATTAGTGGCGTCTTGATTCTTGAGTGATTTAGGAGTAGTCTATGAATTTGACTTTCCAAAACAGACACCCTGAGGGTGTGAAAAATGCCCACTCATTAAATTCAAGAGGAGCAAAGAGGTCTTTATGCAAACACCCAGGAAGATAGGACATCTTTTTGACACTCTCTCTCACTTTGGTAAACAGATAAATGACTGGTTGATGACAGACAGATGGGTTCTTTTCCACCGACTATAAAGTTTGCCCAAACATTAATAATGTTAATTTGAATTCTGGGTAGAAGAAAATCTAATCTGGTAACTATGATGTAGGTTCTTTTAACTGCTGGGTGAAAGGATAAGGTTTTCTCTCTCCTAGAAAGGGAAGAAAAAGGATCCCAGTTGTGTTGGTAAGTGCCTCGCCGAAGCTCTGCGAATGCCACATGTGTGTGGTTTAGCTGGCGACCGTGGTGTCTGTATGTATGTGGTCATAGATTTGTTATAACCTCTAGTCTGCCAAGGCGAGACCACCAGTTCCATTTTAATTTTAAGTTAACCTCAGGCTGGAGCCAATCCACACTGCCTGAACATAAACGCTGACACTCAATCCAATCAGCCTCGGCCCCACAATTTGTTGTTTTTCTTTTTCTTTTTTTTCCGAGGGAGTTTGAACATTTGCTAGCAATCCAAAACCAACACTTACACAGGACATAGTGATTACATAATCCTTTATAGGTTCTTATGCTTTCACAGTGTTTTGAACTTTGCAGTGGTATCAAAAATGTCTCAAACTGAGAAGCAATTTCTAGATGATATTTTTGGAGGTAGGGCATCAAGTTATACTGTGGCAATCATCTCAGTTCTTTTTGAGAAATACAAAATCAATACCCAAATAAATAAGGGGTGCATCTGTGAAGAATGAATTCAGACAGGCTTCTGTTGGCAGTGTCTTTTTAGTTTTAGTTTTGCAGTGCTGGGGAGTGAACACAGGGCCTTGGACATGCTAGGCAGGCATGCAACCCCTGAGCTACCCCCACAACCCTACTCTGTCTATTGAAATGAGAAAAGGGAACCTGTATGTGTCTACAGACTGTCTGTGCAAATGGCGATGCTACATGAGAATATATGAATTACCTCCTCCTCTAATTTTAGTATTTTTATTGAAGGCAAAGAAGAAATGTGCCTTTCAAAGCTATTCAAATATGGTAGTTAATCTTACAGGATTTTCATCCTGAATTCTTAAATCTGAATTAAAGTTTCCTAATTCTAAGGCATTTGAGCAATTGTGAGCTTGACAAAGAGTTGGAAAATTTGTACTCTAATAATGTTTTGTGGCAAACACACATGGTGGTCTATGTTCGTTGGTTCAATTATAAAAGATACATGATTTAAATATATTTCTACACTTGGAGTCATAGTTGTTTTCCAAGACTGCCTGCCCTCCTTCCAGAAACTTTGGCCAGTACGTTTGCATAAGTAACAGTTAAACACTCTGTGAAATTGCCAGGGATTCTGCTCTTTATTACTAACCAAGCTTCAGAAATACCACATTGTCATGAGTTTAAAGTAATTTCTACTGGGCTGATGAGAGAATGCTGTAGTTAACAACTAAAGACTTTGGGAATCTTGTGAGTGATGCTAAGAAGGAAGCCAATATTTTTGACTATCACATCCAAATTCCTCTTAAGAAGTACATTTAGTCCCTATAGATTTGCTCTGAGATGGAAGAGGTGTGAGCTGACAAGGGTGGAGTGGAGGAAATACTGTTTTTGGACTCATCTGATGATCTAGGTGAGAGTTCTGACCCTACCTACGCATTTCCAATGGAACAGTAGTTGGGCTTATTAACTAACTCAGATGTAACCTAGCTTCCGTTTCCTTATCTGGAGGATAATATGCAGTCATTTTATTAATGGGACAGTGGTGAGGATTATGTAAGATGATCCAAGCCTAATGCTTGGTATGGACTCTTTGATTACCTCCCCACTTCTTGCCTCCATGACAGAAGATGCTGCAAACATCCAGCATAGTATGCTAGTACTTTCACTGCCTGTCTTTCAGCTCAGGTTTTTCCCAGGTTCTCCACTCCAAAAGCACCTCATTGCTGGTCATGCCATGCACTGTTATACCTCTTGGCTAGTGCTGCTCCCTTTGCCAGAAGAGAGCCTCCCTCTCCATTCGATGGCAATCTTCCACATGTCCTTGGTTAAGGCTTTGCTTAAATATCACTTTCTTTCAGAAACTTCTCCAGATGTCCTTCAGCCTTCATCTACATTGTTAACCTAGAGTCCCTAGTCTTCCGTTAGCAGTTATCTATGCATGAAGACAGGAGATTATCAGAGGCATCATTATCACTCTGACCAATTCATCTCTACGTCTTTCTACTTCACCACCTGTGTGATCCCCAGGTTCACTGTATGTTCTTTCAATCAGAGTGTAAAAAAATTATTATTGTATTTGGGTAGTCATGTTCAGGTTGGCTTGACAAGGCATGTGCACGACCAAATTGTTGAACTTTGCTGATAACAAGAAGCCTAGAATTCCAAGCCAACTTCTTCCTTTAATAGATGAGGAAAATAAAGCCAAAAGAAAATGATAGGCTTGACAAAGTCAACATAACTTGGTAATTCAGAGAAAAATAGACTTGGTTTGTCTGACTTCCAGCTCAGTGGCCTTCCAACAGCACAACAGCCTTGGTGGGGAATAGTTGACTCAGAAACCAGCATCCATTTCCCTTCTTTTGCTGGTGGCTCTTTGATTTTCCTTTGGGGAGTCATCCTTGCTCAACTTTGGTCTTTCTGGTTCAGCCGAGAGGGATATTTCTCTTGCCCCGGGAGTGGGCACATGATCCAGGCCAGAGGAGAGGACAAGTTTTATACCCTTGGCTACAGTGACTGGGCTATGATAGGCATGAAATTCAGCTCTACTCAATGAGACATGATTCATGAATTTTTGCTTGAACTGCAGAGAAGACTCAGTGCAATTGTTAGCCAGGATTGAAGATGGTGCTAATTTTGATCTGCTGGGGATCATGGACAGGTTCATTTGAGAGTAAGACCAACACAAGGAGAGGGAAGCCCAAGAGAGAGAAAAGAAAGGGAGAAGAACTAAGCAAGGAAAATGGGGGACATAGAGTCTAGATTTGAGTCTCTGGAGTCAGATGTACTTGAAACAGGATACACTGAAATTTTTAGACACATGAACCAATAATTCTTTCCTTACTTATGCTAACTTGATTTGAATTTTCTTTTACTTGTAATTGAAAGAGCCCTGAATTACACATCATCTAACCCTCTTTATTGTTTCTAACTTCTAGGGAGCTTGTTAATACTAACATATTTCTTAATACTCTCAATTCTTGAGTTTTCTGGCCTACTCCAATGCTATTATCTTTCTGAGCTTGTTTCTTCATATTTAAATTGAGAGCAATAAATCCTACCTCATATTTGGAAAGATAAAATACGTTTGTAAATCGTGAGTGCTGACTAGATGGTCAATTACTGTTATTTGATGAGCTATACTTTGACATACCACACTTGAGAATTGGATAACACGGTTATTCTGTGTGTTTGGGTGTGTGTACATGCATGCGCATGTGTGTGTGTAGTGTTGAAGGATTAAAATTTTAAAGGTACATTGCAGATCTGCTATCAAAATGCCTCAATAAAGCATAAAATGTTAATATAATTCATCCTTATAGCAAGTTGGGGAAGTAAGCTCTGGTATCATTTCCCATCCTGTGGATAGAGAAAAGGAGGCGCTCATAAAATAAGGATCTGCTCCATTGTCAGACATTGAAACACTCACAGCATTTAAAAATTGAGCAGCTCTTCCAGTGCCACATGTGTAACAGCAGGGAAACTGGATAGGACCTGTGCTTCTGGTCACACTGTATTCTGTCACTTTTGCCATAGTCTGTGGGCTTTAGTCCAAGAAGGGAAATGGCATCACCTGAGAACTTCTTAAAACTGAAAATTTTCAGATCCATCCCTAGAACTACTGAATCAGAATCTCTGGGGGTGGAATGCAGCAAAATATGTCTTAACAAACCCTTTAGGTAATGCTGATTTAGGCTAACATTTGAGAACCCCTGCTGTAGGTCATCACATTTAAATTATGCCCCTTGTGATAGTAGTAGAGTCATGCATTTGACAAGTGATCTTTGAATGCCTGTTAGGTGATAATTACCATTCTACTTGCTGTTGTCACCACATAGAAGAAGCCAGAAGTGTTCCCTGGGAAATAGTGAAAGATATGAATCAATACAGAATCCTAGCTGCCAGTTCTGATAATTGCCAGGAAGAAAAGGAGAAGTTTGACAGCAGAGCACATGACAAGGTATGAGTCTGAGGCTTGGAGATGAGGAGGGTGTCATGGATTTTTGTTCCTCAGCAAATGGCATAGGAGAGTCTGCAAAACAGATGGTTCTTGACTTTGGCTGCACTTTTCAATCATCTCAGAAGGGTTAAAAATGCCAGTCCTCAGTCACATGCTGACCAATCAAATCAGAAAGTCAGTGTGGGACTCAGCCATCAGCATTTTGTTTCAATTTCCCCTGGCAATTCTAATATACAGCCCAGGCTGAAACTTGCTGTGCTTAAGGCAGTCTAGGAGGTGTTTGGTTAAGATGCAAGAATGGAAAGCATGAAGCTAATGTCAGGACAGAAGCTTAGAGAGAGCAAGTAAACAAAGTCAAAAATAACTGAAAAGGCATAAGATTTGCCTGTTCAGGGTACATTCATTTAATATATTATATGAACTACATGGATGAATGCTGCAAATTAGTTTCTAATACAAGCTATACATACAGGCATTCTGAGCAGAAGACCTGTTAGGAAGGTCCAGGTGGAAAATAGATGATGAAGAGAGAGGTGAGTGTGGTAGAGGAGCCTGCCACTTATTTACACAAAAATTTCAATCAACTCTTACGGCGTGACTACTAAATCCCTTGTCTTGGTTGCTCTGAAGGCAAAGCTGAATTTGCTCAGCTTTTCCTCTCTGTGCTCTCAGGATCTGCTGAAGTAACACTCCTAGGAAGGCAGCACTAATTTCAATATAAAGTTGTAATATAATTATGCTCATGAACCAACAGAAAATACCTATAAAATGCATGAAAAATGGAACCGGTTCTGCTTGATGTCTTATTTTCAGTGTTATTTTAAGTAACAGGGTATAATTAGTTGAAGAGAGAACATTGTCTCAGACTAAAATGCAAATGATGGATTGCATTTTGGCCCCCATTAGTAGTTTCCCCTGAGTCCACCACATTCTCAATAGCGAGACTACAGCTGTTCTCCTTCACAGGAGGAATACGGTTTCCTTTGCTCTGCACTGGCCTTGTGGTTCACTTTGACCAGAGAGTGCAGAAGAGCTGGGGGGAAGCCAGTTGTAAGGCCAGCCTTCAAGAAATCTTGCATAAGTCTGCTGGCTCTTGTTCAGTGAGCCCCTTGAAGGACGAAGAACTACAGCACAGTTTCTTGCATGGCCTTAGTCAGCAGCTTGTCACTTGCTAGCCCCAGGGCTACCTAGATGACTATGGGGACCACAGCCAAGATGGAGGCAGGCCAAAATAGGAAGAAGCATCCATGTGACTCTAGCCTAACCTGGTGGCCTGCAAAATTGTGAGCCAAATAATGGGTATTGTTTAAAGCAATTATATTTTGGGGTGGTTTGTTAGTAATAGCTAACTGAGTAAAATAAGATTTAGGAAACTTTAATATAATTTCACATAATACATTTGGTGAAATAAATCAGGAAACTGTCTAAATAGTAAGACATATGAGAATAGTGCTAATTAAAATAAAACCATGAATGTTAATTACACCTTTTCTTTTGCAGGAATTAACCTCTGCTTTTTAAAAACTGTTACATGCTTGTCACATTAACTCAGTTCAAACTGAAGACAAGAATGTTTCCAGGTACCAAAAAGTTGTCTGTCTTGATACAAATGACAGCATGTAAAGAAATATGCTGAGTTTGTTATTGTGTAACATGTTTTGTTTTATTTTTATTTTTTTTTATTTTTATTTTGGTGGCACTGGGGATCAAACTCACAGCCTCAAGCCTGCCAGACAGGTGCTTAAGCCACTGAGCCAAACTCCTGGCCCTAGTTTTTTGAGGCAGGGTCACACTATGTAGCCCAGGCCGGCCTCAAACTCACAACACTCCTCTTACCTCAACCTCCCGAGTGCTGGGATTAAAGGCATGCGCCACCACGCCCAGCTGCTTTTCACTTTTGAGTAGGAGATTCCAATGTATATTTTTGTTCTATTAAAAAACAGTCACCAAATCTTACCTCCTAATTCAATACCACAAATCACTTAAATTTTTGAAACAGGACACACAAACAAGTTACTTTGTTTCCTTTATTCTCTCTCACTCTCTCTCTCCCTCCCTCCATCCCTCTCTCTTTCTCTCTCCCTCTCTCCCTCCCTCCCTCTCTCTCTCTTTCTCTCTTTCTGTGTGAATGTATTTACTTTGTTTTCAGTCTTGGTAAACTCAAGGGAAAGAACAAGGGGCAAAACACTGATTTTTTTCATGAAATAGCTCCAACACATCTCCTGTGTGGGAATTTCTTCCACAGCCCTAGGTCAGATGCCGTTTTCTCATGAGCTTTTCCCCACAAGCAAGGAAGCTGAGTAACTTGTTGGATGTTTGTCAGGAGAGCACAGGAAAACTTGAGAAACATGCTCAAAACTATGGTTAGCTGTTACGGTGGTGGTGGTGGTGGGGGTCCTGACCCATGATTGTATATTCTGAGTTCTGCCATTTTAAATATATTTGTATACATGTTATGTCTGTCTTTGAAGAAACTTGCATTTCATGTGCTATCGGAATTCTGATGTTGGGAAATAGAAATAAAAAATTTAAATTCCATTTGGATTGTTAAAACCAGTTATTTGCTAGTTCAAGAAACATCCACTTTCAGTAAATGAAGAGGTCTCTGCTGAGACTCGCATTGTTTTGCTGGCTGGGGTGTAGTGGTTCTCCCCCTGTCCACTGTTGCCAACATTATTCCCACTTTCTCTATAGTGAAGCCTTAGGGGACGTCTTAGCTTGGAGCATTGGTTCATGGGACCATCTCACATGCTCCCGGGAGAGTGAGGATCGTAGGTTAAGCAAGCTGATTTGGAGTTCAGGAGACCTGACGTTCATTCTTGCCTTCCCACTGTTTACTGAGTGATCTTGGATAAGCCACCAACTACTTTCTGTTTCATTTAAATAATAAGAACATTGAAGTGGGCAAGCTTTTATTTTCCTTTATAGCAATTTATTATGGAAGTTACTCCGCAAAGTTGCACAATGAGGCCACCATACCTACGATTTTCATTTATTTCATTTCAAGAGTTCCAACAATAGACTAAAGAACTTTAAGGTTGGTTTTCCTCTCCCTCTGCCTCTTCCAACCTGGCTTTAATAGCTATCTTTATGCTTTAAACTAAAAAATCATTAATATCTTAGGGTCCATAACCAGGTAGTATTTGCAGTTGAATGCTGATTATGAAATAATTTAGCATATTTCCATTTTCCAGTGAAAAACTTGATGCTGAACAGAATGTGCTTCTGTTTTTGGTAGCGTGGGGCTATTCATACATCTTGTGACTCACGGATTCTGAAATTTCTTATCAGAGGAGCTGGTAGACCTTTTAGCAACCCCATTAAGCCATCTGCACAGAAATATATTCCTGCAAAGGTTCCATCAAGGAATTTCATTGTTACCAGAGCACAAGCTACCCTTGTAAGGAAAGAAAGTACTCCTTTTTCCGGAAAAGATTTCAGATCAACTTTGGCTAAGGTTAAGCAATGATTTATGAGTTTCAGCTAACCCATTTGTTAAAGCAAAATGAGTTTTCTATTGATTGGATGTCTTCCTTGATTACATTTAATCTTTGGGGTGGATTCTAAGGGTGCAAGAAAAAGAGATGGTGAGAAACATGGTTTTTTTTTTTTTTTTTTTTTTTTTTTTTTTTTTTGTCTCTTCCTCCCTTGGGAAAGCACGGGACAAAGACCTTCCATGGCGTATGGTCCACCCTTCCTTTCTGGAAAGTCTGGTGTATCTCATCCTGAAGTTCCTGTTATCAGACCCACCTTCACTGATATGAAAAAATGCTTATCAGAACAATAATTTCTGTAAGAAACTAACCCTTTGTGCTGCATATTTATCTCAATCATCTTGATATGACAGTGGAACTGGACCTCTTATATGGCAAATTCTTGCAGTGTTTATCTTCACTGTTTATTACATTCACATTCTAAAGTTTGTAAATCTTAGTAATTACAACCTAATAGGATTTGGGGGGATCCTTTCTTTATACTAAAGTGTGACAACTACACAGAAAAGCTAACAGGTCTAAGTGCACTGCTTCATGCATTTTAAAAACTAAATGCATGTACAACCAACCCTCAGACAATGAGGAGTCTCTTTCCAGCCCTCTTGAAGCTCTTTTCCCCCTTTTTTGACCAAGAGCAACCTCTCTTCTGACTTCTCACAGAATATTTTTATTTCACCTTATTTTGTTGTTTTCTAAAATGTATCACACAGCATGATTCTTTGGTGTCTTTTTTGCTCAGCATTGTGTTTGTGGGATTTATTGCCATCATTGAACATGGTGATAGAACTTTATGCTGCATGGTTCATCTTATGTATCTAAACCACTCACTTATCTATTCCACTGTTGATCTTAATGTACATTTACTAATTTCCACTTTGAGCTATTAAGAGTCACACTGCCGAGGTCACTGTAACGCATATCTTGTAGTGGATGCATGGGGGTCTCCACCCGTTTCTCTTGAAAGTATTTACAAGTGGCAATTTCCAGATGATGGATAGGCACTATTCTGAAAGTCTAATAGTAGAGTCAGATTGACAGAACTGACTGAACTACAGAATCTAGAAGTAAATTATTTGAAACATGAACATGTTGTTGGGTAGGAGAGGGAGTGAATATTGTGAAGGAATACAACTCTTTTGTTCATGGGAAAAAATTCTAGGTCTTCTGACCAAACACGCCGGTTCCTATGTGTGAACAGCAGGATGTTGGAAGTGTGCTGACATGACCATTTTCTGCAAGGCTGCTCCAGACCCAGGGTTCTTGCCACATAAATTCTTCCATCCGACACCTTGAGAGGGTTATGAGAAGTGGCATCAGCTCTTCTGTGTTCTTTTCCGGCTCCACGTTGCTCATCCCTCCCTGTGCCCATTTGAGGTAATACACCGACAGTTGTCAGGATGAATCATGCGTTTTTCTCAGACGCAGGGAGCTCAAGTTTGTGACTAATCGACAAATCTTCTGGACACAGGGTGAGCCACCAAGAGTCACCCTTGTCCAGGCAAGTTCAGGCACCTCTGACAGCCGGAGGGAAAGCAAGCGTTGGCAGGGGCGTTGAGTTTTATTTGCTTCTCTGATTTTGAAGCCGCATTGTAACTTTCTCTCACCTATATTTATTTCCTTTAAAAAGTGGTGTTAGCTGACTTACAGTCTGCAATGCTTGTCTACCTGTTTCTGCATGTGTTCCAGAATCTAGGAGGAATGGGCATAAATGGAAGCCCTCAGGGAGCTGTGAATTCCAGGCTAATACGATTGGTCTTGAGCGTTGTCTTCTTCCTGCCCACCTTTCCGTGTCTTAGGACTCCTCACTCCACTGCACAGATGTCACTGAATTAAAACAAAGGAAGACTTGAAAGCATGAAAGATAAACGAGATGCAATGAGCAACAATATGGGTCTTTGGGTAGTAGGTACAGATGATCTCCATAGATGTTAGACTTCCTTGGAATTCACTTTATCAATCATCCCAAGTTGATTTTCCCAGAAATTACTCTAGGGCTGTATTCAGGTGGTTTAGTAGGTTGCCAGCACCAAGCTTTTTGCAATCACCTACATCCCACTGGTTCAGCAACATTGCCATGGCACTGGCCCTTGCAATTACGAAAGCACATCTGATATTCCTGGCTACAGGTAAAAATTTCCTGTGTGAGCTCTAGGTGACATCTTGAATCCCTAGAATTGGCACTTCACTTTGACACATCCTGCCTCACGGTCACTGGAGAAGGCCTTGTATTCTCTGCTTGAAAGAGAGAAGTGGGAGTTTAAATTAATTTCAAGGGACTGGACAGTTTCATTCTCACCTACAGAAAGCTCCATGTTTGCAGTAGTGAAACTTTCAGAGACTCAATTAAGCCCAGACAGTTTCATTCAGCTTGTTTTTAATTGCAACTGGTTATTTTTTTCTGGCATGAAGCCACCCAGAATTTCATCTTTGAGTTTCCCAGATAATCTCCAACTGTTTTCCCAGTTTTTTTTTTTACTGATACTAGAATTCCACTAGAATGAAACCAGCTCCCTTCTTCTTCCTTCTCCTTCATCTCCTTCTCCTCCTTCTTCTTCTCCTTCTGCTTTTGCTTCTCCTCCTTCCCTTTCTTCTCCTTCTCTTCTTCCTTGTCCTTCTCCTCCTTCTACCCTTTCTCTTCCTCGTCCTCCTCCTTCTTCTTCTCATTGTCTTCTTCTTCCTCCTCCTTCTCCCCTCTTCCCCTGCCCCTCCTCCTCCTCCTCATTCTCTGTTTTTGCATCTATTTGAGGGTATGAGGACAGAATGGAATCCTCCTACTGGATTGGTGGAGGTTAGTAGGAATCTGCCTCATCAGTCTATGAATTATCTCCAGAGTCCAAAATTATTTACTGTAGAACCGGAAGGATCCAATAGGGGAGGCCCCAGCCTAATGTTCAGTGAAGATGATCCTTGATTTACAGTGAGTTTGCACCTAAGAAATAAATCTACTATAACTTGAAAATATCATAAACCAAAAATGCATTTAATACATCTGAGCTACCAAACATCATAACTAAAACTAGTCTAACTTAAGTAGAATACTTACATTAGCCTACACTTGGGAAGAAGGTTTTAGTTTTGTTATTGGTTTCAGAGGTTTCAACCTATGGTCAGCTGGTTCCAAGGCAGGAACGTCATGGAAGACGGGCATGGGGAAGCAAATCTTTTCACATCCTAGTAGATACGAAGCAGATCCCCTGAAAGAAAGCCAGCAAGAATTTCCCTCCCTGTGATCCACCTTCTCTGACTGGGCCTTGGTTCCTAAGAGCACATTCAACTATAAACATCTGTGGACTAATCTACTGAAGAATATATCACCCCCAAGGTTCAAGCACATTTTCCTGAGTCGCATAATCCAGTAAAATTGACAATTGAACTTAACTGCCACATCCAAGTTCTTTTCTCTCCAGGAGTGGACTGAAAAAAGAGCTACTGTGAAGGATATTCGAACTTCATATATGAAGAAAGACAACTAAGTCTCTAACCTTTCCCTTCAACAGGAATGTATTCTAAAATTAGTTCTCTTTCTTGATTTTCTACATGAAGTTTCTAACTGCTTTATAAAATCTTTCTTTCATAGTTGCTTCCAAACAATGCTTTGTTTTGATTCTGTTTGGTTCTGGAAATTTCTCCAAGGGCATCCTTAATTATGGGCCTCTCTCTAGTGTATATGACAACATAAAACTCTGGGCTACAAGTGGAAAGAATTGAATTCAGTGGAAGGTTGTCTTACCATTGCTATGTCAACAAGTGGTGATAACTATTCCATAGCTTGTCTTCTACAGGGCAAACCAAGGGCGAAGGAGTTGCTTCCTGAAACAGCACATTCATGTGTGAATTGGGGTGATTGAAGAGGAGAAATAATGCAGCAACAAATCACCCTGCTATAACTTTCAGGCCAAATTTATGGAAACGTTTGATAACTCTCCATTTAATTATTGAATGATCAGCTCCATATGTCTATCAGGGTTATATTTAATGTAATCTACCTGAAACATGTGCAAGAGTTTTTGAAATGTATACTTCTTGAGGATGTTACAATGTTGACTACTCAAAAAATAATCATGCTTCCAAAACACCCCTTCTGTTTATGGCAAACATAGAGTAGAAATTTAACACTTCCACAAAATGTGTTAGATGAAAAGGATAGTTGGTAGTAGAGGACTTGATGTTAGGAAAATACTTACAATATAATCAAATGTATTGAAACTTCAGAAACACTTGTTATATACATGAGTGAGGATTTTAAAGGAAAAATAGTCTAGCAGAAACCTCTGGCTATAAATTTCTCATATAATTTAGGAGGAGGGGTAATTACTTATATCTGGAATGGTCAGGCTACACTTCAATAATGAGTGTAAATATTCAAACTCCATCTCAACCTAATATTCCATTTCTTTGAAAGAGGAAATCTTGGGAGTCCATGAACATCCTTGCAGAAGAGAAGGCAACACAGTTGTGCATTGGTGATCAGCCACTGGTGTGGTGTCAAAACTGTTTTTCTCTTTGGAATTTGAAAGCTTCATTCCCCTGCCATCTTCACAGGCACAACATCAGCCTCTGGGTGGATGCTGGGTGACGAGGTCAGAGACCGGGCTCTCCCAGCCCCACTCTCAGTCACTGCTGCACTGTCCTCTCTTCCCCTGCTGCACCCAGCTGTCTTTACATGGCCAGTCCTGGAGCCAGCTTCAACCCAGCGGCTCTGGAACCCTGCCCCGTCTCCATCACATTTGTTTGTTTCTTCTCTCCCTGCCAACCAGATTGAGCTTTCCATTAGGGTGAAGGAAGGATAAGATCCTTGTATCAAATCCATCTGGTATGTTCTGAGTTCTGCATCACACTCATTTGACAAGTATTAAGATTAGTTCTCTCAGACAAGTACTTAGTTATTTTTTAAAATCCTTTGATCGAAGTAACATTGGCACACAATAATGTGTCAGAAATGAAATGTAGAGTTTGATGAATTTTGGAACTATATACAGCTATCTCACCAATTAAGATATATGACATTTTTATCAGTCCAGAAAGTTCCTGGGTGCCCTTTGCAATGCAATTCCCCATCTGTGCCTTAGGTAACTGCCGATCTGACTTCTATCACTACAGATTAACTTTGTCTGTCCTAGAAAATCACACAAATGGAATCATACAATGCAAACTTTTGGGTCTGGCTTCTTTCACTCAACATAACATAAACATTCAGACGCATGCCCTGGGTTAACATTTTCTTTGAAAGAGAAAACCATGGAAGAGTTTGAAACCACTTTAAGAAAAGGAGGCAGTTTCACTGCTTTGCTGTTTTCATCAGTAGTTTTCTCTTTTGTATTACTGTGTAATATTCTATTGTATGAATAGATCCAATCCTCTATTGATGAATATTTGGGTTATTTCTTTTTTGGGACTCTTATAAATTAAGCCCCTATGAAGCACACATCTTTATGTGGCCATGTGTTTTGATTTCATTTGAGTCAACACCTAGAGGTGGAATTGCTTGGTCATGTTTAATTGTGAAAGCAGCTGCTGATTGTTTTCTAGAGTGGTGTTCATGGAAAATCTATCGGGGTTTCAATTCTTCCTCATGCTTGCCAATACAAAGATGTAGATCATAAGTCATCTTAATTTTAGCTACTAGGTTTACATGGTATCTCATTGTAGGACTTAAAAAAAATTCTGCTATTCCCTTTTGGGTTTTCTTGCTGGTAATTCTGACCAAGGCTCCAGCTGGCTTAGCATGTAATGCAGGAGTACAGAAACTGTCCCAGTATGAAATGAACAGAGGCCCCTAGCTTATTTCCACGTCCCGTTAACCATCAGCCTGTGATCAAAGGGTGCTGCTGCTGTTTCCCTCCTGCTTAGAGATTTCATCTACTTGAATACTTCATCTTTCAGTGTTTAAATTTCTTTAAAGAATGAAAAAACTGAAGGAAGGCATTGTCTTAGTTTCTTACGGCTGTTGTTGTGATGAATTACCATAAACTTTCATGGTTTGAAACCAGAGAACTTTGTGTTACCACAGTTCTAGAAGCCAGAACTTCAAAATCGGCTTCCTTGCCCTGAGCCATAAGGTCTTGAGGGCCATGATCCTTGTGGAGGCTCCTTGCTTCTTCCAGCTTCTGGTGGCTGCTGTCATTTCTCGGTGCGTGGCCATGCGGCTGCACTCTGCCCAGTCTTGCTCTCTGTGCACCATAACTCACCTCAACCTTTCCTGTACAGAATCACTTGGGGTTTTATTTATGTGTCACTGGATAATTCAGAATAACATTTTCTCAAAATGCCTAATTTAATCACATCTGCAAAGACCTTTATTCCAAATAAGCTAATATGTACAGGTTCCAAGGGCTAAGATCTGATATCTTGAGGGTAGGGAGTAAACATTTTTCAACCTATTTTAGGCATGCAGTTTAAAGTTGGTTGTGTCTAAATTGAGGTTATTGATATTTTCTGAGGAAGTGGGATGACAGATGTTTGGGAAAAGAGGTAAAAGTGCATTAATGCTCAGATTTCATGAGCAATTTCTGCAGATTTCTAGGATCTATTTATGATTATCAGGAATAAAATGTTACAAAAATGGGAAATGAAGACCAAACACTGGTCTTCATTGTACTGTATTATTTCCTCAAACTTTTTTTTTTCCTGTCCAGCTCTTCTCATGGATTCCCTACATGTACAGTATTCTTCCCCTAGTGAATTTGGTAATATGACTTGCAATGGCCAGAGGAATTCAAGCAGAAGTGATAACATACATAATAGTTGATGCACTGTGTCAATTTGAGAAGTTTGGACGTTTAATAAAGTGACTTGGCGTGGTACCAGGGTCCTCACTTTGTAAACATCCTCACTGTGTGCAAGAGGAGGGCATGGAGATGGTGTGAGTGCTACATCCACTCTGGATGGGTGGGGGTGGTAGTCTGCTCACAATATAAGGAAGGAAAAGAGGCTTGTTCCCACCCGCTTTTGCTTTTGCTGTTTTTGCTGTTTTCTGCCACCTAGAAGTGTTGCCCTTGTGCCATGCCACCCTGGCTTGGAACCAGCTGATTATAGACTAAAACCTGCAAAAACTGGGAACTAAATAAACCTTTCCTTCCTTAATTTTGGGTGTCAGGTATTTTGTTACAGCAATGAGAGAAAAGGAAACAAAACACCATATCAATCTCAAACCAAGGCTGCAATGGCTCAAGGAGTTTCTCTTGGTCCCCCTGGAGCTGTGGTCTCCACCTTGGAAAGCTCTTGGTTCAGGTAGTCACTGCTTCTTCTGCCTGAGTCTTAGTGGGAAGCTTCACAGAGAAAACCTGATCCTGACCCAAAGCTGGTGTCCAGGCTGGTCTGGAGAGGCCTAGCTAAGTCCTTCTGAAACAAACTTACCTGATGATCATTAAGCATGAAATACATGTCTGTTACAAGGCACTGAGAGGTTACCTTGGCTCGGTATCACTAACACAGAGAGAACTGATGGATACATCATTTTTGAATATCTATTTTTCTACCTGACAAGTAGTATCAGACAGCATAGTAATGAAATTTCCAAGTGTTTATTACTTTCCTCTCCCTAAAGTCCTAGGTCACCCAGGAATCAGCCAGGTCCCCAATTTTTTTTCTCACTGTTCTTAGGAAATGTGTCCCAGAGAGTTTCTTAACTGGAAGTACACTAGTTCTAAAGAAAATATCAATCACAATACTCTCAGCATCAATGGCTTGCAGTTCCAGAAAGAAAAATAAGCAAAATCAGCAGTTCTCTTCTCACATTGAAATGGAAATCCTGATTTCACAATACCCAGGAAAAAATAAATGAAAGTACATCTGCCACCTTTTTTCCTGGGATCTGTCAAAACATACAACACCCCTCTTCCTAATTTTCTGATAGTTGCTTGATTTCAGAGCCTTCTCAGAAAAGAGACTGAGCGTGGGGCAAGGGTATCTGAGGGTTCAAACCATGGATTTGAACAGGATTTTCTCATCCATTGACTGCACTTTGTCTTGACTTTTAGGCAAAATTTTATCATGTGCAGTGCAAATATTTGTAAAATACGTGTCGATTTAAGAAAAACTAAGGCAAAAACAAACAAGAAACAAATGTAAAACAAACATACAGAACCCCAGTATTCCTCCAAGATTTTGCCTAATTTCCTCTATCATTTACGCCCACCAGTTTGCTATATGCAAGCTTCTTATCAGAGTCACTAGTAGCAAGTTATAGCAGAGAAATGCTTATTGCCTCTAAAATTCTATTGCATAGAATTTTTAAAGGAGATTGAATTTTGTTGAATATTAAAAAAGCAAAGGTACTGTAAATTCATTGTTCTCTTAAGTTAATCCCTTCCCTCAGTCCAATATTAGGGTTGCACTCTGAAATAGGCAAATACTGCTTGCGGAACAATATAAAGATCTGCTGATACAAAAACAGCTTTAAAATGCAGTGGTGCAGATAGTACTATAGATAGAAAGTAAGTTGGGAGGATGGCTTGCCTTAGAGTCGGGAGCGTGTATATTATCCTTTATGAGGTGTTTGGTGGAACATGACATCTTTTATGTCAAGCTTCCCTCACCTGTAATAGTGAAGGTCCAAACTTTGTTCAATTAGATGTATTTAAAGTCACTAAAATGTAGCAGATACAAAAGTGGTTCTGTCCCATCCATTTAAAGTTCCCAACATAAATTACTACTTTGCATGGTACACTTCAGGTCAGGTCTGTTTCGTGTCAATGCTAAGTGAAAATGGAAAAATAAAACCAGAGAAGATGCTAAAGTTCACTGATGTAGTAAAAAGTGAAAAGGAAAGCAAAATGACATTCCATTTTCCAAAAGGCTACCAGCTCTGCCTTTGATGTTGAGATTGGTCAATTACCACGGAACATAAAGATGTTCTGTAATCTTTAAATTGTCATTTCCCCCCATCCTGGAGATGGCAGTGCATTTCCTGTTTTAGTAAAGCAAGATAAATTAGGTTCAGGAGTCTCCTTGGAAAGGGCACTTTCATTCCATGCAATGCTGACTTTCTTCCTTTCTAGTGAATACAATCTTCAAGTCCTTTTACCTGCTGGTGTGTCACTGTCCCAGAGTATCACTGAGGTTCTCATGCCATTGGTCATTTTGTTCCCTTCAAAGACATCATCCTCTTTTTAGATGCTACTTTATGCTGCATTTAAGATGATAGTAACCTTTCAGCATGGACATGCTTATTTAAGTAACCAAAACAAGTAACACAAAAAGCATGGGAATTATTTAAAACGTTTATTAGTGTATAATCTCTAGTCCTCAGGAAAAAGGATGCACTTGCTATGGACCCTTGCTCGTGTCTCAGATCCTACCTGCTTGTTTAACACACATGCCAACTGCGGGTCCCGGGACAATCCGCCTTGCTTTAAACATTCCTGCGCACACTTGCTAAACACAGGCAGTTGAACCCAGCAAGGTGGCCCGATCTGGAGGGTCTAACTCTTCTGTGGGAGGCCAACATTCTAATTCTGGTTCCATCTGGTTTCGTTCATCTCTCAAAGTTTACATTATTTGGTTACAAACCAGTCAGGGTCAAATTTATTCACAGTTATTTCCCAGTGAAGTGGTGAATGTCATGATCTGCTTGATCATCTGGCTGGATTTCTTCTTTCTTTTCAGATGGTCTCCTGCATCCCATCTGCAAGTTAAATTCCTCTCAAAAGCCAGAAGCAATCTTGTTTTTCGGAGTTCAGTACCATGAGAAATGTACTATGAATGTAACTATCATGACCTATTTCTAGCAAGTGAATTTCACTTGTTTTTGACACCAGCCTAAACCTTCATGTCACTTTCCATTGTAGGTTCCTCTTGTGTCACCTTGCATTTGAGTCCCTGTTTCAACAATTGTCTGGTACCAATGTGTAATATGCTTGGATTCTACTGCAGATCCGCCCAAAGGCCTGATATCCCCCACTCTCAGGCTGCGCAAGTACAACTGATAATCAGCATCGTAATAGCCATTGACAGATGCATGCTTACCCTAAGGATCTAATGCTGAGTATATTTAATGTCCAAATCCTTCCCAAAGTTAGGACAAACACTTTTATATTACAATATGAGTGATTGTGTTCAATGTAATGGACATGTTATTTTTAAAATAAATTTAGGAACTTATTTTAATTGAATTATCGAAAGGTAGGTACCATTTCCAACCTGCAAATTCATGAATATTATTGCTTGGGATAATGATACGGGAGAAAATATAAACTGTAAGTTGACAGATGATTGTTTTTCTCTCGAATCTCTTGCTCTTGCAGACAGGCCCACAGGATTCCCAGCTTTCTTGGGGGACTCGTCTTCCTTGCCTCTTCCCACCTAGGAGGGGTGAAGTAGGGCCCAGTGGTTGCTAATTTTGGAGTTTCCTCCAAACCCTCAATTGGTTTTCAGCTTCTCTATGGCATGCTGACACTGTATTAATTCCTCTCTGTTGTTCATGTGGAAAGCGGCTTTCATTATCCTGGAAAGACTTTGCCTGACACCAGTAGGTGTTTCAATCATACCTTCGTTTAAAGGGTGAGGAGACCAAGATTTGATGAACTTAGCAGTGTGCATAATATTGCACAAAAAAAGGCTAATTAAAATATAGATCTGTTTGACTCAAATAGCTCTTTCTTGACTTATTTCTTTTCTGTACAGCTTAGTTGACCTCAGAGACTTGCCTGAATCCAGTCAAGTGTGTGATTGGCCTATGTGCTATGAAAATGGAAATGTACCTCCCATGAATAAATGGACATTTCTGCATCAGCAGGTAGAACTAACTTCTAGAAACCTGCTGCATCCTCTACTTCTTTCTGCTTACTGATCTGCGCTCTGTAAGCCTCCATCTACACCAGGTAGGCACTGCTGCCTTTTGGTGGTTAGTCTATTTTGTGATTCTTACAATCCTGATCTGGAGGCACCTTAGAGCCATGCTGACTGCACCTGTCAGGGTCCCAGCAGAAAAGAGGAAACAGATTTGTGTGTGTGTGTGTGTGTGTGTGTGTGTGTGTGTCAGGGGGGTAACTCAAGGAGCCACTGATTCTAGCTATTCTGTAGCATAGGTGAGAATTTTGATCTCCTAGTAACTCTCTTTGCCTGTAAATGATAATCATGATCTTTACTAATTGTTTAGTGTCCACCAGAAAATAAATGTTTAATCAATGGCCTAATTTCTCACTTACTTGAAAGGTTACTTTACTATCCTCATAATGAACTTCGACTATTAGTAAAATTGACCAAAGAGAAGTCTATTTATACATTTGCAATAGATGTCACAAATATCAGTAGGTGTTCATCTACATTTATGAAACAGAGTTGAGGCTGTGGCTCAAAGTTCCAGAGGCACAGGGGCTGAACCAAGGGGCCACAATTACTTGGTGGTGGGCAAGAAGAAATGAGTTTCCTACTTCACTGGGATTTCCAGATCAGTATTATTTCATACTTGGTTGAGTGTCTTTGTTCTAAAAATTGTGTGGTTTTCCACATTTGTGAAGCCAGAAACTATTTTAGTGAACTCTAATATGCTTAAAGAGCAAAATCATTTTCCTATGGAATACACAGCATTTGGAAGACAGTAGATATTTTGTAATGATTAGCAGAATGAATCAATGGCAGGCACCTTCTAAATACACCCAATGAAATTCTGCTTCCTTTTTTCTTCGTCCATGTTGCACAATGTTATCCTCAATTCAACCCTAAATCTATTTTCCCAGAAGTAGTGAGTGGTTTTCTACAAGTATGCTATTTCTGGGATCTTGTTTGGCTCTAGTTTATTTATTTATTTTTTTAAAAGAGATTTGATTTTCCAGATTTGAGTAGCAGCTGCTTTTTTCAATGATATACAGGACTACACATGCTTTTCCACCCTGCTTCTGTCCTCTCAAGCCCAGGGGAACTGACATGGAGGATTGTGATTAATGGCATCTGAGAATTTTCCTTGCCCTCCTCCACACTTTTGTATGATGAACGTCTTTCTTAAGAAACATCCATCTCCATCTTAGTTTCTCATGTTTTTCTTTGCAACAATTCTACTTAACAAGCCCCTTTTCCATTCCTTTGTACTGTTTCCTGTTATTTTACCATCCATGATTCCATCTTTTTCCACCCATCTGAACACATTGATCATTATTTTTCCTCCTTATAGAAAAAACTAAATTTATTGATATTCTGCTACGAGTCAAGTAGTGCCCCATGCCTTTCTATATGTTCTGTTTTAAATTCATAATCTTTTGAGATAAGAGTTTCTTTGGAGGTGGAAGCAGAGGTACAGTATCATAAATCAGTTTACACAGATTTACACACTGAGCTAGACCACCGAAGTCCTGCCTTACTCCCACATCTGTGCCCAGTGACAGAGAAAACATGCAATGTCTAGTTGACATTTTGGTAGTGAAAGGACCATCACTATTCTCATTCATCTAGTTGAGAAGCAGGTAAGGGCAAAGATAGAGTTAGAACAGCTGAAATGAACGGGAGAAACAGAAGGGAACAAAAGGTCAGAGGTCTCATTTTTTCTCCATCTACAGCAGGGTTCTTAAGATTGCTCTAGATGGTTAGTTCCCCCTCAATTTCCAATTAACAAATTCTAGAACTTTATTACTTTTCCGATTTTCTACCCAGTCCAGCCCTGTTCAATCCCAGTAAGTGACTCACCAAATATTCTGCTGTCAAAATAGAATTATTAGGCATCTGTCTAACTCTCAGCAAATGATCATGCATATATTTTCACATGGACAAATGAAGCTCTTTCTTCATCTGGACACGATGACCATAGTTTTTTTTTTTTTTTTTTCCTTGCCAGCCAAACTACTTGCTAAAGGGCTCCAATTACTTTTTTTCTCACCTCTGGGCACTCTTCACCACCCTCCACCTTAAAATTTGATCTGGCTCTGCCTCTCCGGTCTATTGGATGTGCTATTAATAAGGGCACCACCAGCCTCTCTGGGACCCCTTTCTTTGTTCTGTAACCCTTAAGAGTATGGATCATGCCATCTTTGTAACTTGTTAACTTTCAGGTCTCTCTGGTATTTGTACAACTCAATGCTTCCCTTGTACTTCTTCATGGGTTTGTCCTTGAACATTTAGTGGGGGCCATAACGCAAACATTTAGCAGTTGTCCAAGTGCTGATCTTGACTCTCTTTCCCGCGTAGAATTTACTATCATGGTTTCACCATCGCCTCATGATTGTAACTGTCCCTTCTTTCCAGCCTTAGATTTATGTGTGCCAAAAACTGCTGTACTTTTCCTCTTGAATGTCTGACAGATCCTTTAGTTTCCTTCCATCTTCTTAATCCCTCCTAGGCCCACTTTTCCTTCTGTCAAGCCTCTCTCAGTTCAAAATGTCCCTGTTTGTCTGGCTACATGAACCAATATCCAAGGAGCTACTCCTAAATATTTTTCCATTTCATTAAAACCAATCCTGATTCATCTCATCAAATCACCCATTCTCCTAGTCCTGCCTCATCTCTCTTCAAATTCTCTTCCACCCTTTCATGGTTTCCATACCATGTCTCACCAATAGCATAACAAAAGCCATTAAACTGATTGCCCTGCTTCTAATTCCCCTTTCTGTTACACTGATCCTTGCTGGAGTAAATTAAAAGGTAAAATGCAGACACACCTCTCATCGGCTTATAATTATTCAGTGACTTCACCTCACAGATGTGTAGAAGGACAGCACGACCTGCTCTGAGAGGGTCCCCCACTGACAGTGCAGACCACTTGCTGTCTGATGCCTCCTCACGCCTACCTTTCCTGTCCTTGAAGCTCTTGTTTGAGCTCTGCTCTGCTTGGAATGGCCTTTGCTTTCTATCTGTCCTTTCTCTCCCTAATTCCCTGAGTCACTTCTATATTTCAAGGGTCAGGAGAGGAATCATTTGTTCCATGAAGCCTTCCCTAAATCCTCAATTCAGGCCACCTGTGTCCATCACAGTATCTGGGCCTGAAGAGGTGCTCAGATGTGTATTTACATCTTCTCAAACTAGTAACCCTATCTCTTTCTTTCTAATTGCATCTCTTAATTTCAAGAAAATGTGGAAACTTTATGAACAATTCTCTCATCTTCTTGACCTTAGTTGATTTTTCATCTGTCTACACTGTACTGTTTTTCCCTGGTTAACCTGGAGTCTCCTCCAAAAGAGAAACAAAGTAACACCACCAAGGAGAGTAGCAGCTGCAGCACTCCAATAGATGTCAATGGGTAGGGAAGATATGAGGCATAGTAAATAAATCAAATTCTTGTTATTTATATTGATTGATGGCATAAAGAAATAGTAGGTTAAGCTTATTTTTAAGCAATTATGGGGAATCACTAGAAAGATATACATTAAAATGATGAATATGTTATTTGGGAAGGAGTAGAGGCATGAGGAAGAAAAATTGTATGATTTCTCTAATGATGTGTTTATTTCCATTATAAATATGGCTTTGTGGTCAAGGCTATATAATCTAAGATAAGCAATTTAAAAGAAGTAATAATAACTTTTTCAGGGATACTATAATTCAATGAGTTAGTATATATCAAGGTGCATTATAATTTGTAGTGTATTGCAAATACCTTAATATTATTTTTTGAGTTTGGATTACTCCCATGCAAATTCATAATGTTGTCCTCATTCACTACCTATTTTGTAATCAGTTTCTCTTTAAAATGTTTATCAATATCAGCACTTCCAGGGCAAATTGATTTTCTTTAATCCATACGACATGGCATTAGCCAAGTAAAATATATAACATTAATGTCATCAATCACACTCATCATTGGTGGAAAAAAAAGTGTATTTATTTGACAGGTTTCTTATAATGTTTCTAGTCTTTATAAGGAGGGAATAGTGGACATTATGGCAAATGTTGAAAGCACAGACAGCACTATTACCCTGTGGGTGATCAGTATATATGGATACTTGACTCCATTTCTAAGAAGCATTTGAAATGAGCCCAGAAATACAACTGCTGAATTTTAATACCTAAATAATTCTTCACAGGATATGGCCTTCACGTGAAATCAAGCTGTAAAGAGTACTGAGTGTTGTGGGATTTTACTGCTTAATTGATGTTTACACAAATGGCTCGGTGTCTTCAGGAAAGAGAAGGAAACTGTGTTAACTCTCCAAAACATTATTTTAGCTCATATTATCACATAAATGTTTCTCTTTTCCCCCATGTATAGAGTATATAAGGGTTTCTTTAAAACTTCAGGTGAGTAGGGCCAGGGATATAGCTCAGGGGCACAGCACCTGCCCAGCAAGCTCAAAGTCTTGAGTTTGATTCCCAGTTAAAAACAAAAACAAACAAACAAACAAAAAACTTCAAGACAGTAGATGTTAATTTCACACCCCCGGCCATGGAGAATATTCTGTGATAATTTTAATGTAGCCTTTACTTGATAATAGTTTCACTCTCATTATAAAAGTAAAGTCACATGCCTTTTTAAGACTTTCTCTTTCTGTTTGATGACCCAGTGTGTGGTTTTAAGGTTCATATCTGTTATACATAGCACTTTAATAGTGCTCCCTCTCTCTCTGTTTCTAGACGTATGACAGGTTCTGCACCAGTGATGCAATTTAGTCATTTAATAAAATAAACAAGACTTCTTCTTAATTACTTTACTTGGACCCCAGCTGGGGTCCATCTCAGACAATCTTCAGTTCATCAGATAAAGGGGAATTGTTTAAAACTGTTCTGAGTTTGTTATAAGCAACTGACTAACTTCTAAAAGGTTTATCTGTTTGTTAATATCTGATAAAAGTAAAATACTAGGGTAGAATCAAAATCAAATATATTTTGCTCTCAGTTCAAATGATGTATTTATTACCTTGGTGAACCCAAAGACAATTTTTATTTCCTATCTTCAGTTAGCTATTATTAAAAAAATTAAAGAATATTTTCAGGTAACTTTTACATTGAAGATTTACTGAGTCCCTAAAATCAGAGAATTTTTAAGCAGCACAGGGTTATAAAGTTCATTTTAGTGAAATAGTGAAATAGAGAGAGGTGAGGACAGGGAGGAAGACACAGATAAAGAAGAATAAATATAACGGGGACCACTGCATTATGTATCCAGGGTCCTTTTCACCTCTCTTCACACATTATTACATCTAAATATTCTGCCGAAAGAATGCCATTTATGGGGAAAATGGAGGTTACAAGGGCTCATTTCGAAAACATAGACATATATAGACATATTTGAACATTCACAAACAGAAGGCAATCTCTATTACAGAAAATTTAGAAAACCTAGAGAGGCAGAAGAAAAAGACCCACAGGGAGACATAATCTCTCCTCTAGCTGAAGCCCTGTTTTTTGTTTGTGTGTTTGTTTTTGGTTTTGGTCTGAGGATATGTTCACTCTTTCATTTAGTTTTTCAAGCTTTTACTTGTATTTTATTTATTTTTAAACTTTAAAAAATTATAGTCACTTTAGAATTGCATATGAAAATGTTTATTTTATGGAAGTATTTTAAATGTAGAAAAGTATAGAAATCGTAAATGTACAGCTTGATGAATTTCCATACTTTAAATCACGTATCTTATCAACTACTTCACAGCTGCGTGCGTTTCAGGCAGAAGCAAATACCCCCTGCTTACTCAGTCCCATGGTGAAGATGTCTCCCTCCGCTGTGACAAACCTCTTACTGGGGCCTGAGGGCAAAGAGGGGGTCTCAGTCACAGAGCTAGCAGGACAACCAGTCCAGATGCAGTCACCCTGGGAAGGCAGCACCGCCATTAGGGAGAGAGTTGAGAAAATGATGCCAAATAGTTAAACAACAGCAGTGAGGGGCGAGCACTGGCAGCCCCACCAGGGCAGTAGCACTGACAAACCCTGGATAAGAGGCAGCGCAGGTGAGGGCTGACCGAACAGCCCAGGGTTGAAGTAGCACTCTGAACTTCCGGTGTAGGATCATATCAACTTCTGGCGTGGGATGTTGAGACTCTTGGCTACTGAGGTGTGTGTAGACACAGGAAGTGGAGGCCCGACACAGAATAAACTGACGGGAATCTTGGCTAGGACAGGAGTGGAAACGTGGCAAGACTGGGAACTGGCTGACTTACTAGACAGACATGTGCTTCTGAAAGACAATCGAGGTGAGGAGCATTTAGGGAAAACAGCAATGACAGCAAAAAGAAACTCAGTACCAGCAACAGCAGCATGAATGTCAAATAACGGAAGAAAAATAGGATGAGATAGAAAGGATAATGAGGCATCGTAAATAAACCAAATTCTCCTTGTTTGTATCTGAGCATCAGTGTGTCACGTGAAGCACTAATGCAGAAATAAACAGAAAAGCTTTAGAATACAGGTAAAAATCAAGAATAGAAACAGGAATAGGAAGAAAAGTAGGTGATAGGATAGTAATAGAAACACAGAACAGAAAATTGATCTAAAGAACAAATAGAATAGAGATACTAAAAAATAGAAATAAATGGAACTAAAGAAATGATACAGAAATACAATAGAAATAATCAAAGAGAGTTGGGGATACAATTATTGTGAGCATTATGGGGAATATTTAAAAGAAAGAGAGAATAGTAAGTACTTAACCGTTTTTGGTCACTTTTACCACTTCTTATTATTCATTATAAATAATATGCAATTTCAGGTCCATTTTCTTCTTTAATTAGAAGAAATCAATTTAAAGTAGCTTTTTTTGTGAAAACTAATGTTTGTTGTAACTCTATTTTATTACAACGTGGACAAATAATGTATACTTTATAAATTGTAATTTTCAGGCATTTCCTAATTTTACACACTCCGTGTGTTATGGTTTAGAGCCAGAATGCCCACCCTCCCCCAATTATCATGTGTATGGGAGGCGATTTGATCATGGGAGTGCTGACTCATCAGTGAACTAATGCGCTTATGGGCTCCAAGCAGAGCGTACTGCTAGGAGGTGGGCCTGGATTGGAGGAGTGGTTCACTTTCTGATGCAGACCTGGAAATTCATAGCTCTCTCTGCCTGGTTCCTCCCTCTCTCTCTGCTTCCTGGCTGGTATGTGATGAGCAGATGTTGCCAGGCCAGGCCCTTGCACAAAGTCCTTTTGGCTTTCAATCTGGTTGACCATGAACTGACAACGTGAACCAGAATAAACCTCCTCTCGAAGTTGCAGTGTCAAGTATTAGGAAAGTGATGAAGGCACCATATTTTAGATTTCATTTTTGCGTCACACCTCAACTAGATATGGAATTCTAATTGAAAGTAAATCCCTGTGACTAATTTAGTGACTATATCTGTTGTTTCCTGGGTAGCTAATGGAGCTGTTGAGTAGCTGCTATTAGTATGTCATTATATTTAAAGTTTTTTTTGGTCAGCTTTAAGATTGTTATTATCTTTTCTACTTTCATCAACATATGTCCATAGATGGAACTATTTTATTAATCTTGTTCCACAATTAACATGGTATTTTACTGTGAGTTTTCATATAGCATTTCAGTATGGAAGTGTCTCATTAATAACTTGAGTATTGATGATCTGTTTTTTCTTCACACTTTTTATTTGAAACTACTACATGTTAGTGAAGCTTTTCAAACTCACTTGCATGTATCTTATTACCATTACTATAAATGAAATATAATTCACACAGTATAAAACACAACTTATTAAGGTAGTTTAAGTGACTTCTAGTACATTACCAAGGTTGTGCAACTAACAACACTAATTTCAAAACATGTTCAGCACTCACAAACTCTATCCGTTGGTGGTCTGCATTCTCTACTTTCTCAAACCTTGAAAACCACTTATTTACTTTCTATCTGGACATGTAACCCTATTCTGGAGAATTCATATAAATGGAGTCATACAACATGCAGCCTTGATCCACTCATTTATAGTACAAATCACTACTTTGCTACTTTTTTTTCAATAGTGTATGTTTGTAACACATAATACTGACATTTGTTTTGGGGAATTTGTATGTGTATGTAATGTATTTTGATCATTTTTCATTCCCATATACCTTTCTACTTTCTTCTGTTTCCTTCCTCATCTCCAAAATGTCTATCTTTTTGTTTCCTACCATGTCCTACTTGCTCTTTTATTTATACTTTAGATTTTTCATATTAGAGAAATTATGAAATATTTAACTTTCTGTAATTAATCTTATTTCACTTAAATTTGTGGTCTCAAGTTCCACCTATTTTCTTACAAGTGACAGGATTTCAGTCATCTTTATGACCGAATAATAGTCCATTGTGTATATATACCATATTTTTTCTTCATCCATTCATCCCTTAATAGCATCTAGACTGTTTCCAGAGTTTAGCTATTGTGAGTTGTGCTGCTGTAAACATAGGTGTGCATGTATCATTATGATATCATGTCTCCATGCTTTCAGAAATAGTATATCCAGGAGAAGTATCATTGTATGAAATGAAATTTTTATTTTTTCTGTAATTTTCTTTATTTGCTATTGGTCTTTTTGGTGTTTTTATCTATTTTTGGCTCAATTCAGGTAAGTCATATTTGTTTAGAAATGTATCCATTTTTCCAGATTCATCAACTTATTGGAATTTAAGTATTCAAAATGGTTTCTAATAATAACCTTAACTAACTTGATATAAACCATATATGACAAACCCACAACCAACATAATACTAATGGGGAAACTGAACCATTCACTCTGACACCAAGAATGAGCCAAGTATATCCACTTTTATCATTTCTGTTCCATGTAGCACTTAAATTTTAGCTGAGTAATGAGGCAAGGGAAAGAAATAAAAACAATGTGACAAGAAAGTGAAGAAGTCAAACTATCCATACTTGTGGATGATACAGTCATTTACATAAAAGAACAAACATCTCCACCAGAAGCCAGTTAGAGTGAAAAACAAATTCAGCAGTGTGGTAGGCTGTGAAATCAACATTAAAAAAAATCAATAGTGTTCCTGTGTACCAATAACAAACAAACCAAGAAAGACATTTGAAAAACATTTCTATTCACAATGGCTTTAAAAAGTTAAATACCTAGAAATCAACCTAACCCAGGAGGTGAAAACCATGGACAAGGATAATACTTCTTTTGATTTCAGGAATGTCGGTTGCAATTTCACGCTTTACTTTTCTAATTTTATTGATATGGATCTTTTCTCTCTTTCTTTTGATAAGTCTGGCTAAACACTTATCAATGCTGTTTATCCTTTCCAATAACCAACTCTTTGATTCTTTGGTATTTTGTATATTTTTAGCCTTGAGTTCACTGATTCTTTGATATTTTGTATTTTTTTAGTCTTGGTTTCATTTACTTCTGCTCTCATCTTTATAATTCTTTCCTTCTACTTACTTTGGATTTGGACTGTTCTGTTATTCTAGGACCTTGAGATGCCTGGTTAGATTATTTACATGGAATCACTCTGTTTTTCTAATCTGTGCACTCATAGCTATAAACTTTTCTCTTAGAACAGCTTTCATGTTCCCCAGAGAATGATATGTTGTGATTCCCTTGTCATTTGACTCTAAGAATTTTACAATTTTTTCTCTGATTTCTTCTTTGTCCCATTGATCATTCGAGAGTGTATTATTCCATTTCTATGTATCTGTTTAGTTTCTGTGGTTTCTTTTGTTGATTTCCAGTTTCATTCCATGTTGATCTGATAGGGTACAAGACTTTACTTTGATTCTTTTGTATTTATCAAGACATGTTTTATGGCATAAAATGTGGTCTGTCTTGGGGAAAGTTCTTTGAACTCCTAAAAAGAATATGTATTCTGCTGTTGTTGGATGAAGCCCTTTAGATATCCGGTAAATCCATTTGTTCTATGTTTAACTCTAATTACTGTGTTGATTTTTTTTATCTCGTTGATCTGTTTAGTTGTGCTAGTGGGATACTGGACCCCCTGATTATAATTGTATAAGTTTCTATTTGTCTTTATATGTTGAATACTTTTTTGTTTCATGAAATTTGCTGCACTGAAGTTCAGAGAATGTATATTTACAATTGTTATCTCTTTTTGATGAATTTTTCCATTTTCAATGTGCAATAACCTTCTTTGTGTCTTTTGACCAGTTGTAGTTTGAAGTCTTCTTCATCAGAAATCAGAATAGCTCCTCCTGCTTGATGTTGGGGTCCAGATATTTGGATTATCAGTCTCCTCTTTCACTTTCAGTGTCTGTGCATCTTTGTGGATGAAGAGTGTCTTAATTTTTGATCCAATTTGCCAATCTGTGTTTTATAATTTGAGAGTTAAGAGCATTTTCATTGAGTGTTATTATTAAAAGGTATGAGTATGCACTGATTCCTGTCATTATGTTGTTTTTTCACCACTTGATTCCTTTTGCTTTCCTTTCATTAATTACTTTTCTAATGAGACTTCTTCTTTCCCTTGGTTCTTGGGTGTTGTCCTCATGGGTCTGCTTAGGATTCTCATAAGTGTTTTCAGCAACGATGGTCCAGTGATCCTGAATCTCTTTAGTTTATCTTTATCATGGAATATCTTTATCTCACCATCAATTTGGAAAGGTAGTTTTCCAGGATATAGTCAGGCAATATGTTCTTTCTGAGTTTGAAAAAGTTCATTCTGAGCTATCTGGGGCTTTAAGGTTTATGTGGAAAAATATACTGTGATTTTGATGGGGGTTCTGTTATAGACAATTTAATACCTTTCTCTCACACATTTTAGTATTCTCTTTTTTCTGAGTTATTTCTATTATGATACATTATAGAGAGGTTCTGTTCTGGCTATGTATGTTACAATACTTCCTTTATCTATCTCATCCCCTAGATCTGGGAAAGTTTCTGTAATAATTTTAAAGATAAATTTTTATACTGTTAATTCTCTACTACTACCCTTCTCTCAAGTCCAAGTTCGTTCTTTCATATGCATCAAGTTCTTGGATCATTGTTTTATTCTCATTTTTTATTATTACTGAGTAAATGTTGCACTATATGAACCTTGTCCTTAAGCCCTGGTATTCTATCTTCTGACTGATCTTGCGTGCCACTGATACTTTCAATTGAGTTTTTATTTTCAAGATTCCTGATTGATTCTTTTCACAACCTGCAATTCATTACTGAAGAGGTCTTTTTATGTTCTGTAATATCTTCCTTGTTTCACTTAGCTATTTATTTGCATCTTACTTAAGCTTGTTAATCATCTTAGTAATTGATTCATTCAGCTGCTTGTCTCTTCTTTGATCTCCAATAATTTTAACTATTAGTTTTTGAGCTGGTCATCTGCTATTTCATCTCTTTCAATGTCTGTGTGATCAGCTGTTGGGGAGTTAAGAATTTTTGGAGGCATCTTGTTGCCTTGCTTTCTCATGACTTTTGTGTTGAAAGTTGTAGATCAGTTGGCACAGAAAGTGCTGCCATTATAGTGAAGATTTCTTGAATAAGTGGATTTCTTTCTGTGATATGCCCTTGGCATTCTGTCTGAAGTTATCTATTCAATCATTTTTGAAGTACTAGGATCATCCCTAGCATAAAATTATAAGAAGAAACAACTTACAGTGATAGTAACATCCAAAGTGCCAATCATATATCAACTCATGGTTTAAAAGTTTTTTCAAAATTTCTCAACTCTTTCAAAAACCCAGGAAGATAAATGGACAGTAATAATAAAGAATAGGCTGGGAAATATGGAAGAGAGAAAGAAAAAAGAAAAATAAACAAAAGAAAAATAGGTTTTGGTGATATTATTTTTATGCCCAGAAAGGATGGTGGAGGGAAAAGAGGCTTGAGAGGTTTTTGTATAGTGGTGGAAATAAGGAAAAAAGGAAGAGGACATATAAATGGGAAATGTGAGAGGTTTTATGGAGATTGAATCCAACTAGGAAGCTAGCAGGAACCCCATGTTAGAAGACTCAAGAAGCACCCATTGGTGAGAAAGAACCTGACAGGTCAATGTAAGACACTGTAAAAATAAAAATAATTGACATTCCTACCCACCTGTGTATACATACATGCCCCACAATACACTCTGAAAGGAAAAAATAAATTTTAATGGTAAAAGGAAAGAAGGCAGTAAGAAGGGGAGATTTGAGAGGGTGTGAGAGGGAAAATAAAGAAAGAAGAAGGTAGAGAAAAGTTACATGAACAGCAAGAAAGGCTACAGGGAGATTAAGTCCAATTAATGATGTAACAGAAACACTAAATTAATTTAGCATATCCTACAAAAAATATTGGCCTGGGAGAACTAATTTGGTATTATAAGATGTTACAGAAGTAAAATCAGTAAGTAGCGCTCATAAGCTTTAGAGATGTATATACACTACCTTAGCTCTTTTAGAGAGAAACTGTTGAGTTTTTTTTAAAGAATCAGACCCTACTCTGACATTCCTCCTAGTGTGATATTTATATTGGAGTTTAAAGTAGGCTGGGATCCTCCTCTGCCTCAGTTCAAAGAGGAGAGGCCTTGTAAAGCCTACCATGGGTGGAGGTAGTGGTGCTGAGTTCTACTTCTCTGTGGCTGTGGTTAGGAACTCAGGTAGCTTGGCCAGTGGTTGAATTATTTTCCAACAACCAATTTAAACTCTTGTACCTGGGAGTAAGGGGGCTGGAGGATCCAGATAGCTCATGGAGTAGCCCTCGCACTGTTGGGAGGGTGGGCTGACAAGGTGTAAAACTCACTCTGCAGTCTTGGAGGAGTGGCTGGCCAGTGACTGCACCCCTGTCTTCACTCACTGTGGGAGTCACCCCAGGTTCACTCCCTCTCACCGCACAAAGCTCCCACACCTTGCTTACTGGCCACTGCTAAGCTGAGACTGTCGCTGTTTTCATTCTGTCCCTTGGTGCCTTGGTGTTCTTCCAGCTCCGAGTTTGTTCTTCCACTACAGGGATGGGGTGTGTCTCCTGCTGTGGTGCTTTTTTTTTTTTTTTAACAGTGACCTTTATCCAGGGCCCACTCTTAGTTATTCAAGTTGGTTTCCAGCTAGTCCCTATAGCACAGGAGTATTACCAGTTTCCCGTGCCTAGTGGAAAGAATCATTCAAGATGGCTTCCCACCCCAATTCCCCTTCACTTACTTTTATGGCTGAATAATATGCTGTTAAATGGACATGTAGCACTGTTTGTCGATTCATCACTTGATAGACATTTGAGTGGTTTATGCCTTTTGGCTGTTGTGAATAAAGCTGCAATAAACATTCAGGTAAAAATTTTGTGTGAATATGTTTTCAATTTTCTTGGGTAGAATTTATGAGTCATATTGTAGATCTACCTTTATCTTTTTGAGTGACTGTTTTCCCAAGTGGTGGCCCCATTCTACATTCTTACCAGAAATGGATAGGGATTCCAAGTTCTCCACAATCTGGATAACAGTCATGAGTTTCTGTCATTTCAAGTACAGCTATTCTACTGGGTGTAAAGATAGGTATGATTTCTGCTTTTGATTTACATTTACCTAATGATCAGTAATATTGGGCACCTTTTCATGTGCTTATGAACCCTTGTGTATTATCTTTGGAGAAATATCTATTCAAGTCTTTGCCATTTTGAAATTTGATTGTCTTTTATTGTTGAATTGTAAGATTTCTTAACTCTTTACTCTGGATATTAGATTGTTTTTTTTTGTTTTGTTTTGTTTTTTTTCCTGGAATAAACATTTCTCTTATTACTGAATAGTATCAAAATTTTCTGAAAAATGGTTTCTTCCAGTATAGATACCAGACTCTTAATAGCTATAATATTTGAAAATCTTTTCTACTGTTCTATGGATTATCTTTTCACTTTCTTGATGATATTTTTGAAGCATAAAATGTTAAAAATTTGATTATGTCCAGTTTACCTAGTTTTTGGTTGCTTAAGTTTTTGGTGTTGTATTTAAGAAACCACTGTGTAATGCAAAATCTTAAAGATTTTACATCAGTCTTTCCTTCTGAGCATTATAATTTCAGGTCTGACATTTAATCTCTGACCTGAGTAAATTTTTATGTATGGTGTGAGGTAAGACTCCAAATTCTTTCTCGTTTCTATAGATATTAAGTTGTCCCTACATGTTGAATATACACCACTTTCTCTATTTTACTGTCTTGACACCTCATTGAAGATCTGTTGACTTAAATATGGTGGTGGTCATGAATAATTTCTCTCAGCTAACATTCGCTCTGCAGCAGCACTGAACCTGCCCCGCAGCTGTCTCAGTGGCCCGGCTCTTGCCTGTGCGTGTGCATTGGCCACAAATCTTTAAAAGAACTGAATTCAGGCCACCAACGCCTCTGCCTAGTTCAGAGTTCAAAATGTGGTTTAACAGTACTACGTTATTAGCTGATACTTATCTTGATTGATTAAAATATTATCTATCCATCCACCATCTATTATTTATCTCCAGTTTATGTGTTTATGGGGGTGTTTTTTGTTGTATGTGCTTCCTTTTGTATTTTGACTAAAAATGGCTAATGTGTATATCTAGTCCACGAGTTCTGAGTCAGATAACTATTGTATTGTGAATACTTCTAAAATATTAAAAGGAAAACGACAAGTGGGAAGATAGGAGGAATGACTGGTATTAAATAGAGAAAATTAGGATGATGTAATATGAATAATCACTGGAGATGCTTAATGGGCACATATGCTGTGAAACAACTATGAATTTTCTGTTGCACATAAAAGTAAACCCGTACTGTTCATAGTCCAAGGCTGGTTGGCTGGAAGGTTCTCCCAATTTTGGATGATTCTTTGGTGGCCCAGGAGTTGGTTGGTTGCTGGTTTTGCTTTAGCTAAGATGACTGAGACTTTTGATTTCTACTGGGCTGCCTCATGAATTTTCTCCTTGGCATGGGAGGAACAAAAGTGTCAGGCGGAAACTGTATCTGAACCCTCTGATAATCCTGAGACAATGATATTGGCCACTCTAAGTTGCATGTCTGTGTTCATAGTTGAAAAGTTCAGCAGGTCATGCTGAACACGCTGGGAGGGCACTGGAAAGTCCCATGGAGAATGGCAATGGTGTGTGTAGGTGTGTGAAGATTTAGGGGCATATTGTGCAATCATTTTAACACAGGTGTTAAGAAAATGAGTATACCATTACTCCTAAGCTACTAAAAGGAAGAGGAAAAGTGGAGAGGGTAGGAGGAGTATCTGGTGTGAAATAGAAACAATTAGCATGGCATAATATTAACTGTTGAAGCTTCTTAGTGACACATGGAAGTTTCTCTGTACTGTTTTATATATTTTTGTGTATATTTAGACATTTTTCATTATAAAAATTAAGATAAATTGTATCTTATCCTTATTGGCTATAAAAGTCTTTATCTAGTCCATTATGTCAAAGCTGTTTGCTATTTTATTAAGATCTTGTATATTCCTGTTATGCTTTTTAAATTTTTTCTGTCCTTTTTTATAGTTACGCTAAATGCTTTTACTACACCTGTGGCCTTATCCTGGGCTTTCCCTATAGAAACAGTTTTATAGAACATCTTGGTAAACCCAGGAGTAAAGCTCTTGCTCCAGCCTTCTTCTCATTGTGATAAATACGCCTGTACTGAAATGCAAATATTTTTGGAAACTGTATACTATTAGTCATTTTTGTTTGGCAATTTCAAAGAGAAGAAGCTAAATCCTCTGGGCCTGGTGGAGATTAAGGATCAGTGGTAGGACTAAGAATGAGCTATTTAGGTCCGATTCCATGACTTGTGTCTCATGGAAGTGGCTGCTGACAGTTCCCATGATCGCTAGTATATTAATGCTGGGGAAGCCACTGGGCCATCATGGGGATACAGTGGCTAAAGAGAACATATGGTGACTGCCTCACATAGGCGTTAGGGAGCTGACTACCCCTTTGATGTTCATTTGTTCCAGGGAACTGAAGGGACCTAATTCATATGCTTTCCAAATATTTCTTTATTTTTATTTATTCCCTGCACCGTTACATTTTTAAACATATTTATTTTAATTACATAAATGTACTAGAGACTTTGCTGTAGATACATTTTTCACTGACCCAGTCCTATGGCAAGGAGCTCATGTGATAACACACCAAGTAGTCAGAATATTTTGAAAATATATCCAGTACCATTGTTGATGTGTTAGAAGTAAGGATATAGTAGAGGTAGGCGAGAATTGACTATTCCTGTGTTCTGCCCATTCCCTTGCTTTGTAGCCACCTTTTGATACGCTGCTGAACAGGTTGACCTCTGAATCTTGAAGAGCCCTTTGTTTTCTCCTGATATCATGTTGGAATTTGAAAGAACACTGGGTCTTTTAGTTTACTGCATTCCACTGGGACCCTTCCAACTCCAGCTCATTAGAAACACCCCCGAGTCTGAGGGCTAACTATGATGTCATATGTCATAGCAATGTAGTAATTGTGGCAGGCCAAGGCAAAAAACGATTTTATTTTTGCTGCTTTGGGACTTTTCTCATATTGTTTCAAATGTAACTCCCACCCCTTAAGTAAAAATTATTACATGTAGATTCCCAGGTCAAAAAGAAACAATGGAAACTTGTTGGGTGGGGTCAACCTGTGAGGATCTGTGGGGACATTTGTTTAGATGACCAGCCTCTCCAGGTTTAACTCCATCTTTCTCTCCTTCACAGGTGTGTCTACTACTAAACACTGTATCCTAGAAGAAAGTAAGAAAGAAGCCTGCAAGGGGTGTGTAGGAAGATCTATGTTCCTCTTGTAAGTCATAGGAGACTAATCATTATATCTCACATGCTAACTACAACTGACCCCTTTTATACAAAGTCATGGGGAAATACTTGGTAGTCTGGAATAGATATGTATCTGTAAGTTTGTATCAAATAAAATTTTTCCATTAAGTAATATTTTCCACTATTCCAATTTGGGGAAAAACAGCTTAAGCAGTAAGCAGGTTAAAAATTAATGAGTGTATTTTGTATCTTAGACATCTTCCAGGTAATAATCTTAGCCAGTGCTTTTCCAACTGTTAATGAAGAAAATTATTATAGATCTACATAGAATACAGGAGATCCACTCTTTTGTGATCACAATGTGAATGCCACCAACAGATGACATAAGAAAAGGAAGAGCAAGGTCCAGAATTTCGTAGGAAGAATATTAACAAAACCCTTTCTTCTCATCTCCCTTTTCAGATAAGGGTTTGTTTGAAGATGATTTCTGAAATGTTGTTTGCTGTTCTTTGAAAAAATCATAAAGAAATCCATAGTTTTCATTATATGCTTAGCATCTTGTGGTGTGCCAGATGTTCATAATCCTTAGTGTTATTTACTATTACAAATGCGCAAAAATTAAAGAGATTATGCTGCATAGGGAGTAAATGAAAAGAAAGTTGCAAATGTTCAGGTAGTACATGAATACACAGTAGAAGTGAGATTCCATTCTCAGTCATCTAGTGTCTAAATCTCAGAATAAGATTTAACTCTCTTTTTTGTCTTATATGCATAGTTAAGCATCTGTTGCAAGGTACACAGGAATAGTGTATTAATTAGATTCTTTTGCAGTAATGCTGTGTAACAACCATCCCCAGAGTCTCAGTAGCTTACCCTTACAAGCATCACTAACACAAATATTTCTTGCTTGTAGATTTAGGATAGTTAGAGGAATAAATTCAACTGAAGTAATAAACAAACTGGTATTTCATTTAAGAATTGATGAAGAAATAAAAAATGATACCTTAAGAAAAACAAAATCAGATCAGGATCCCTTTGTGTTCCATTCTATTTATTTTTATTTCTTTGGGGTTGTCCAATGCATCTGACTTTTTTCATCCTATTGTTTGTCAAACACTAGATTTAAATCTAGACACAAAAATCATACCTAAAATAAAACTTAGCAGCATCTCCATCACTTCCTTAATTCCTCAATCATCATTAAATCTGTTGTTTTTCATTTCAGTTATTATTTAGGTTATGACCAAAATAAATTAATGTCTTAAAACAAGAGTGGGTTATTCAGCTCCTGATTCTCAGGGTCAGCAGCTTGGCCTGGGCTGACGTGGGTGATTTTCTGATGTTGGCCAGGCTTCCTCGTCTTTTGCATTTGGCTGTTAGGTTGACTTGGGGGCAGGGCGGTATAGGTTGGCATTGACTCAGGAGGCTCATCTGTACTGTCTGTGGTCTCTTGTCTCCCAGTTGGAGACTGAAGGGCTTCTAAAAACAGTATAAGTGAGCAATACCTCTTGAGGTCTAGACCTAGAACTTGCACAATGATGCTTTTGCTACATTTTTCTTTTAACAAAAGCAAGGATGAATATTCAAAGTCTGACAAAACACTTCCCCTTTTGACGGAGGGACTGAAAAGTTACACTTTAAAGAATGTGAATACAAGAAAGAGTGAAGGATTGTGTTCAAATGTAACACAGAGTTTTAAGCTTTAGGGTGATTTATTCACTACAAAATACCAAATGAACAATAGACCTGATTGGGGTGAAGTGAGATTTGGAGCATGTTGACCCTCAAGAAGAATGATATAACAGGCCAAAATAATGCGTGATGAACTAAGGCAACATGAGTACCAAGGATATACAAGGTGCTGTACAAGGAGAACCTCAGGGTTTGGCAGTGGAAGCATGTGAAAAGCATGCATGGTTCGTGAAACATGAGGACAGAAGTTGAATGAATGATGATACTATTGCTTAAAATCAGGGGGTGAGGACAGCAGGCTCAGTTGAGATTGGCGATAGGTGGAAGAGTTGAGGTGCTAATGGGTCATCCATGTGCCTAAGCCTAAGAGAAAATTCAAAATGTTTTTCTGAAGCTCAGTAGTGAAATTATGCCTAAGAATGTAGTTGTTTCCATGATATCTTGGCTCACAAATGCTATCTGTTTGCAACATTTTGGTTCTCAAAAAAACCATTTGTCTAAATTTTGCTTCTGTTCACAAACTCCACATCAAGTGACAAATGCAATGGTGACCATCTTCCTCCCATGGACACAAATGCAGACATCTTCTCCCAATTCATAAAGCAAATAAGTTTGTGAGCCAAGGTACCACTGTATTAGTAAGAAATGGAATGCATGGGGAAAATATTGTGCGGAGAGAGGATGTCCTTCCCTCATGCCCCAAGCCAAGTTGATAATTGTCTGACCAGTAACCAAAAAACTGTAGTCTCTGTATCACCTTCACCACCCAGACTCAGCCCATTTCATTTCATGGTGTGAGCTTATCATAAGACATTAAAATAAAAACCAACTAGGAACAGAAGCTAATACAGAAAAAATAGTCCTTTTGAACATCAACTGTGTGAGGGTTGCTAAGCTTCGCGCTATCTCATCAATGCTGACAGTAGTCCTCTGATTTGGTGTTCCTATCCCACTGTGTAGCGATTCTCAGAACCTCAGGGTTTTTCAGGTCATAGTGCGCATGGAATATGGTCCTAGTTGCCCTAACAGAGGCTACCGCTGGCCTGAGGCTATATGCATGAGTCCTGAAACCCAGCAATCTGTCCTGAAGACCAAGGACATCAATATCTTGGTGCACTTGTAATTGATATGTAGCCAATGGGCCTCAGTCTCCCAGTTGGGAAATTATGAAGTAAACAAATCTTGCAGAGTAAGTAGAGATAATTAAGTAGCAAAGTTGTGATAAGAATTCAATTCTGCTTGATTCCAAAGTTCAGATTCTTTCTAGTATTTTATGTGCTGACAATGGTTGGGTTTTAGAATATACACTACGGAGATGGTTTATAATTTGAATGAAAGCCTGAGATCGTGAGCTAAAGTATATGATATCTCCTTCATTTCTAAAGTTAAATTAGTATTATAACCCAAGAAATGGATTTTCTATACTGTATATTCTAAAATGATATTAACAAAGACTATAAAAATATTAAGGAAATGAGCTATTCATTTTTATTACCTAGTATAAAGACTTAAAGACATTATTTCAATGGCCAGCATATACACTTTGATGTTCTATTTTGAGTTCTAAAATATGTTTTCCATTCTAAAATTTCCATTAGTTTAATTATAATGAGCATATTTTTGTTCATATATTAGGTATTACCAATCTAGAGATTTTTGATAGCTCCAAACCTCTAGGCAATGAATTTGTCTCATCTCCTGGCCCAGCTCATATAGAGAAATCTGCCATAGGCATGAGCTGGGTCTAAATGGACTCAGAAAGAGGACATCACCCTGAGTCACACTTCCATCTCTGGTCTTAGCACTTCCTGCATTCTCTTGTGTCATCATATACATGTGGAGAAAGTGTGCTCACTCTATAATCCCTTCCTTCTCTTTTAGGAGAAAACACTCCACAATTCAGGAGAATACAGGGTAATGGAATTAGACACACCTGGGGTAGAACTATTGTTTTTTTTTTTTCATATGTGTGATTTGGAGCAATTACATAACTTCTATGACTTTCATCTGTAAAATGAGAATAAGAATACTCATTTCATACAGCTTTTGTAAGAATAAAAGTTATGGTTATAAAATAATTAAACTCCTGTCTTACATTTGTGTGGTTGAAATGGTGATGTGGAGATGCAGGTGGTGATGGTAAAGATAGAACGATGATGGTGGAGGTGATGGGGGAAAGCGAAGTGGTTCCCATGATGGCGAATGTAAGGTTAGCATGCGTACTAATGATGGAGGAGGTGTTTACAATAATGGGAGTGGTGGTAGAAGTGGAGGTTGAGGTTGTGATGGGGGAAATAGGAGGAATAATAGTATAATAGTAGTACAAGGGAAGGGTTTGCTGAAGTTGCTAGAGGTTGTGATAGAGCTAATGGAAATGGTAGAAGAGATGGAGGTATAAGTGGTGGAGGTGGCAAAGTTGGTTTTGGAGAAAATGGTGGATGTGGAAAAGGTGATAATGGTAGAGTTTGTGGAGGTGGAGATGGTGGTGATAAGTAGTATTGGTGAAGATGGAGAGGAGCAGAGGTGGTGACAGTAACGGTGGTGGTGTGATAGTGAAAAAGGTTGTTTGGGAATGTACATGGAAGTCACAGTAACAGAGGAGATGTTAAAGCTGTTGGTAACTGCAGAGATAGAAACAAAGCAGTGGTGGTGGGGTAAAGGGCGTGGTGGTGGCTGTGGTGGTGGGGAGAGGTTGGAAAGACAGTGGAGGTGGCGATGATGGAGGTAGTGATAGTGAAGATGGAGGTAGGGGATGATGGTAGGGGAAGTGGAAGCAGGAACAGAGGAGGTAGAGATGGCGAAGCAATTTGAAAATACCAGTAGAAAGCTGGGTGTGGTGGCGCATGCCTGTAATGCCAGCAATGGGGAGGCCGAGGCAGGAGGATTGTTTTGAGTTCGAGACCAGCCTGGGCTACAAAGTGAGCTCAAGGCCAGTCTGAACTGCATAGTGAGGCCCTGTTTCAAAAAGACAAGAGAAAAAAAAATCGGTAGGAAACAGAGAAGTGGAATACATGATAAATCTACCTTAAGAAATCACAACAATGATGGATGGAAAATGTCAATCCTAAGAAGCTTTGATGAAACAAAATGTGTTCAATTGACAGTGGGTGATAAAGTAGTACCCATTCCCTGTAAAACCTAAAAAACATATTATCTGAGAGTCAAGTTTAAATTTTGTGTGGTTCTCTATTTTCCTGGCTAATGGTCACCATCTCTGTTTAATTTTCTTTCCTTCAGGTACATTGTTGTTTGGATGGTCAGTTGTGTGTACGTGAGTGTGTGTGCGTGCATGCATGCGTGTGTGTGTGTCTGCGCGCGCTTACTCATGCGTGTAGATCATGATGAACTTGAATCTCACTTGTAGCAACTCGTCTGCTTCTCTGGCTCCTTGAGGCATGGCTTCCTGTGGTCAGATGATTCACTGTGCAAATGCTGTCCTTCCTGGGCCCTCCCAACATGGCTGTGATGTGCCAGTTTGATGCGGTGAAAATATGCAGGATGCAGCGCCTCTGTGATGCTTCTTCCCCGAAAACACACGGGGAACCCAACCTCCACCTCTGCCTCTCAGCCTCTTCCTTTCTGTGTTTAGTTGATTTATTTCATTCTTGAAACTGTTGCTTTCCCTGCTGCCCGAGGCATTGATTTTTAGGTCAGTGATAAATTCCACCCAATTAAGCCACATGTATTATTTTCCTGCACCACTTTCAAAACAGCATTGCTTCGACTGTTCCACCCGGCCGCTGGCATGAGAAGAGCCCCTCCTTTTTGGCACTCTGCTACCTTTACCAGTTCAGAAGGCCAGGGCCACACAGCCCAGCACTCAGGCTCGCAGTGACCCTAGCAACCTGCCAGGCTCTCCGTGGTTTCTGACAAGCCTGGCGTTAGGGCTCCTCTTTCACTGATTTGAAAAGTTCCACCCTCATTGATCCATCTCTCTGAACCACAAAACAGTCTGCGGTCTGTGGTATCTCCTTAGTGTGTGGGTGACTCTGGAAAACTTTCTTGTCCCAAATTGTGGGAAGTGTGTCTTGCCAGGACCTAGGACCTTTTGGGAAGTGTCCGCATTGTTTCACTTGAGAGTGCTTTATTGTTCAGAAATGGTCACTTGCTGAAGCTCTTGTTTCATCAGCCCAGCTTTGTTAAGTGAGTGCTCACTGAGCTTGCTCATCTTTCCCTTCTGACAGTGTCCTAGCCAATGATATCACAAGTTCAAACCAGGGAAGCCAAAGGCATTTGATTTCTTATACTCTAACATGCTTTCAACAAAGCAGACAGCATCTACTTTGCCAAGTGGTGTCGTGACTTTCCAGAGGTTTTGGCTAGTTAGTCGCCTGCCAATGCAAACGTGTGGTCCTCAAGCCTTTGAGGGCATCCTCTAGCTTGGATGGAGCTTCCTACATGGTCACGCTTGGCCTGTGGAAGACACAGACCTATGAACTCTGAACCAATGCAAGCAGCTCCGTGCATTCATAATGCTTGACATAATTTCTCTTTTCTGGGCTTTACCTATTTCTATACTTCCCTGGGAATACATAATATTTATTGAGCATTTGCCATGTGCCATCCCCATGCTAAATGGCTTACCTAGCTCATCGCATTTGGCATTCAAGCCATTGGTGAGACAGGTACTGGTTTTATTACTCCTGTTTTATGGAGGAGGAAGCGAGGCACAGAGAAGCTAAGGAGCTCTCCCAAGTTCACACAGCTGATAAATGATGCATCTGGGGTTTAAATGCACTTGACCACTACACCAGACCTTTCCCAGGGCTGAAGACAAACATGAGAAAACAGGCAAACAGTGCTAACTACAAGTAAAGGTTTGATGATGTGAGTAGAAGGAGGTCTCTTGGCCTTTCAGTCAAAGAACACATTTTCAAGGAATAAAAGATCCCTTTTGTCCCCAACTTTTAGAAGGTTAGTGAAAGATCTTTGTGGCCACATTGCCTGACATAGTCACAGTCCTGTGCCGGCGGGAAGTGCAGGTAACCCTCCTGTCTGCTTTGAGGCTGTGCTCATGCTCCCTGTGAAGGTTTAGTTCGTTGCCACTAGCCTCTCCTCCTTTCCCTTTTATGCCTTGTAGTGTAGACTTGTCCGGTTTGGGGGAGCATCAGAGAAGCTGGTGTCTGCAATCACTTTGAAGGTGCCTATTGGCTAGAGGCAGTGGAGCAGGGTCACGGCTCACATCCCCGGCTTGGGATAGTTGTATATGAATTGATTTACTTGCAAGCGTGAATGGGTGTCAGTATGTGAGGCAGAAAATGGCACAAAGTTGCATGCTGTGTCTCAACCGAGTGAAGGGAAAGGAAGGGAAATTTGATGTGGAACAGTTGAATGGCTGCAACTAACTGACTAGTATTTGGGTGGATTTGAAACAGAACATTTCCACTGCTAAGCAGAGGATGTATAAAATTGATTAGCATTTCTGGCATCACCTATGACAAACTGAGCAAGTGCATTCAGTCAGAGACCCTTTAGATCTTAAAACAGGACACCTGAGAAGCATTTCAGAGAACACTGATGTCTTTTAGAGACATTATCAGGTCTCTCTGCACTGAGAAATCACTCTTGATATTCATGACAAAAAGAGTGCAGCATTGTCACTGGTCTGGATCGCTTTACAGAAGACTATTATTCCTCCTCCCAAGGGTGTCCCCAAGACACTCACAGTGGAGAACTTCATCTGAGCCACAGAGAGGCACTTTGAAGTTGGGTGACCTCAATAAGCTTGCCTGAACTGGGAAAAGGCAGGGCTGTTCTTCAGATAAGAGAGAACATCAGAAGTTTTGTGAAAATCAAGATACAAAGGAGCCAACAGAGAGCTAGGCTTTACGATCACTGAAAAATATAGTGTGTCTCTCTAGATAGTGGCTAGGGAGAGGGTGATATTTGAAACAGCCTTGATCCTGTTTGTCTCCAAAATAGGTTGAAGGGAAGGAATAGGAAGGAAAGAAGGAAGGAAGCAAGGGAAGAAAAAGGAAAAAGCAAGGGAGGACAAAAGGAGGAAGAAAGGAAGGAAAAATGAGAAGGAAGGGAAGGATGGAAGGAGAAAGGAAGAGGGCAAAAGAGAGGGAGAAAGACTAAGGCAGTGGCAGATTTGAGGCTGCTAAAACTCTCTGTGGGTGCAGGGGATGTGGCGTCAGTAGAAAGTTGCTGGGAGTAGGGATTCTTTGATACAAAGGTAACTGCATTTGGGAAGCTTCAATTCTCATGTTAGTGGCTCTCTTTTACCTCTTGAAAGGTAGGGGGAAGAAGCAGCTGACTCCATGTAGCTTTCAAGTCTCAAGATATTCATGGTTATCTCTCTCCTTACAATACACATCTGGGATTGGCGAGGACATTAGACTCATTTAACTCCATCTTGTCTTCCACACAGGGAAGATGCAGTTTTAAATGCCAGCCATAGAAGATCCAAGTTGGAGGTACAACTGAGGTACAACTGAATCTACCACAGGGATAAGAAGGTGATTTTGGATAGTGTTCTTTTTCTTGTGCTCATAACACACCTCTGAAATAACACCTTTCTTATTGCCAGTCTGAGCAGCATGCTGTTAGAAAGCAGTGACTTTATGCCTTCCAGTTCACCATGGCTTCTAACATCTACTACTCGTTTTCCTAGACCCATGATCACAGTAGATGGTCAGTAAATACTCCTTGGTTTGCTATTAATTAGAAAACATATGATACTTGCTCTCCCAGCTCTCTGGTCATATTTTGGGGGAGTTTTATGATGTTCTTACCATCTATAAATTCAAAGATTCCAGTGGATTCTGAGATAATGTACTGAAACAATAGCTGTTACTTCAGACAAAAATTGATTCCCCAGCACTCCAAAAATCACATCCCCATAAAAGTACTTTTTTAAGTTTTGGACTTAGAAGCAAAGAATCAAGGGAAACAGATTTAAGGAAATTTGGATGCAGGACTTAGGTAAGTTTTTCCTGTCTATTACTCTGCTAAAATTTGTTCAAGGGAGAAGGCAAAGTGTCTTTATATGAGACAAAAACAGTAGAACACGCATGGCTTACAGTAGTACAGGCTTCATGATTTGATAGAGATGCCAGTAGATGATGCTGCATTCTCTGCCAAGACCCTGGTTACTAAAAAGTCAGAGAGAAAAATTTAAATATATTTGGTGAAAATCAAACATACCATTCTGACAGGCAGCAATGAAGGGGAGAGGCAATTGGGTTTGACAGTCTAAAGAGAAGGGGACCTAATGAAGGCCTTTAGGATTACTTTTTTCCTTTCCTGCAAAGATTAGTGTCACTGGTGCTCATTCTTATGTACGGGAGACTGAACACAGTACAGAAGTCCTTGAAGGGACCGGTTTTCATGGGGAGCTTGAAGTCACACTCTGTAGCCACTAAGACGTCCACTGAGAGAGTTTCACAGAAATCAGGTGCTGTGAATTTATTATTTTTATTTGTTCCCAAAGAGAATCATTCCTGTGAATTTAGATGCTTATTTAAAGTAGTTTGCAAATAATTTTCCAGTTTAAATCAAAACTCGGATTGTCAGATTAGAGTTGAATACATTGTGGACGCTCTGAAATTCTGGAGAGTTTGGTTTGGACGGGTCAGAAACATTTTTAACTATTCCAACAGGAAGTAAGAATGAGCTCTAACTAAGCAGGCATATAGTTCAAAATTTTACCCTTCAGTGAAGCTTCGCTCTAAAATCTTATTTAAATCCATGATTTCTCAAGTTTATTAGCTGTCTTTAGCAGTGTTGTTTTAAAACAGTTTATTCAATTTGCTTTAAGTAGAAATAAACATTTGTTCTTTAGAATTATGATGATTATTCAACCTGTATTCCCCTGGCAGTTCCAAATTTAACTATGGTGTTATGGTTTTCCCACTGACCATAAAAATGTCCCAGATAATCTAATATTTTTTCATTCACGCTGTCTCGCACATGTGGAAGAGTCTGAATCTCACATCTGGAAGCAGCAGGGCAGTCGTTTCCCAGGCCACATGTCTGTCTCTTTGGGGGCTGGGGGAGGCTTGCATACATGGGCACCATTCTTCAGCTTTTCGGCTAAGGAGGCAGGGAAGAAGTGACTGCATAGTGAAGAACGGAATGGAGCAAATCGTAGGCTGAGCTTTAAATTTGCAAAAGTCTTGAACTGAAGCTGAAGATCTCTTCAATGTTTATGTGTTCCCCATTATGTAAAACTGGAGGCTATGTCCACACAAGACAATGGCTCTAATCTAGGACTCATTCTCAGATACCAACAGTCCAACTTGCAAAGAAGTGAGTGGACCAACCACTGAGTCATTTAGCAAGTATTTATTGAGATTGCATTACCAGGATACGCCAGCTACTGTTTAGAGCACTGGGAGATATAGGAACACTGTACACAAAGCCCTCTTGTCATGGTGTCCATATTCTGAGCAGGCAAAACACTCCATGAATAAGTAAAAAAATGTAACCTGTCGTATGCTGGAGAATATAATTTAAAAAAACTGAATCAGGATAAAGGACTAAAGATTGAGGAAAGAGATGTTTGAGATAGTGTAGTTAAAGGCTCTTTCTCAGGAAGTAATATTTGGGCTGAGAACTAATGTGCCATAAGAGGAAGCCTTGGGGGTGTATGGGGAGAAGAGGGAAAACAAATACCATGGATCCAAGGTGAGAATTTTGACACATTCCCATTACAGCAAGATGCTAGGAGGCTGGGCTGTACTGAGCAAGGAGAAGATGGTGGAAGTTAAAACAGCAAGGTCATGTGATGCAGTCCATGGTGAGCCTTGGCGACGTCTATGGTAGGTGTCATGGGAAGCCACTGGAAAGACTGGATGATCTGAACTGCTATTTATCAAGGGGGAGGGATCCCTAGCTCATGTTCAGCCATGCTGAATTTAACATGACCTTTACCTTCCTAACTGAAGTATTGAAGAGGCAAATTGTTATATAAGTTTGGCGTTTAGGAAAGAAGCACCGGTTAGAAACATTTTTGAACCGTCAACATAAAAGTAGCAACTGAAGCCAAGAGATTGGATGCAATCAAGTAAATAATCAAGCAACTAAGTAAAGGAGATGTTTGACAGTTGTTGATAACAGCAAGGGGTTAATAACTTATGCATGGATTGACACAGCTTTATATCATGGGCTAAGTAGTTTAAAATATCAAGAGGGTCACTGCCCTCATTCTTTGTGTGAGACGCAGCTCCTTTTATTCCCTCATTACCTCTTTGAAGGGAAAAGGAGAGCAAAGGTGATTTTTCATACCCAAGATATTGATGGGAACACTTGCTCTGGCGGGGCAGGGTCACTGCACTTTAACAGGCATACAGCCGTAGTCAGTTCTCTGTGCTACCACTGCAGTTCTGCATGGCTGGTTTTGAAAGACATTCTTACTCTATGAGTCTGACAAACTATGTTTACTTCCTCTGTGTTCTCCCACCCAGCAGCCTGCCCTGAAGAGAGTGAACCTTCAGAAAGGTGGCCCATGCCAGTCTGGTGATATTTTCTGTTCCAGCATTCCACCCTGGGTAGTGGGGTTGTTCAGACACCGTTGTTGGTCCACAGCTGGCTGGCTGTTTCAGGTCATGTTACCTCCTTTGCAGAAATAGTAATTTTCCGGATATAAGGAAACAGAACAGAAACACTTGTGTCAGCTGGGAAGCCAGATCCTTCAATCTCTTGTCCAGCAGCAAACTGGATTGTATCGGTTGAAAGCTCATGGTACCATCAATTCTTCACTGTGCGTTGCTCCTGTGAGAACCTCAGAGGAGAGGAAGGGGGCTTTGGGAGCAGAACATAGACTGAATTTTTTAAAAGGTGCTGCTAGTAAATGTGTGGTTGCCTGACTATGATGAAACACTGTAAAGTAATGAGGGTTTTTTGATGCCATTGACTCTTCCTACCTGACTAGACTAGTACCTTCAGGGCAGGGGTTGTTTGTTCACAGACATATTCCCAGTGACTAACATGATCCCTAGGCCATGGGAACCATTCAATAAGCCTTGTTGAATGAGGAAAGGAAATAGTGCCCTTCGCATTATCTATTTTCTTTGAAAGGGGGCAGTATCAAGTTCTCACAAGGGACCATTCCTTCTTCCTTTTTCCCATGGCAGGCGAATTCACCTCTCTACCAATGATCCTATTATTTCCAATTCTCTGGAGGAAACAAGGGATTTAACAGTCACATTGGTGGCCTTGGCCTGGAATTTGGAAAAGTCCTATCAGGCCACCTTCCATTGCTTCTTAAATATTTGAATTCTTGTTTCCCACATGGTCAATGCCCCAGGATCGCCTGTGAATTCTAACCCAGTGTATACTCTATCATATACATTTTTTGGTTAGGAGACTTGGAGGTCTGTCTTCTCCCCCTCAATCAGATTTTATCTCTTCCCTGTGGCCCAGCTCTAATAAACTCACTAACTCATGACTTTCTCAGAACGCCTATGGAATTTACAACCTGGGTCACTCATTTTGCACTCACTGCTTCCATGCATTGTTTGCATGCATCAATGGAGAAGTTCTCAAACTCTGAGAGTTTATCAGAATCACCTGGAAGGCTTGTGAAGATGGATTGCTAGACACCACCTCCAGATATTTTGATTTTGTAGGTTTGGAGTGCGATCTGAAAAATCGTAGTTTTAAAATGTTCTCAATTGGTGCTCTTGATGTTGGTCCTGGGACCACACTTTGAAAACCACTAAGCTAGTAGTTCTTGGTCTTGGCAGTGTGTTAGAGTCACTTAGGAGAATCTTTTCTATACACAAAGCTGTCATAGTCCTGAAGAGTTTAATTAGAATCACTGGCTGGGGGGACCTAAACATCATTAGATATGAAAGAAACCATTCTCTTCTTCTCCTGAGATTGCCACAGTTCTGCAACACAGAAACTTACGCTTTACTGGCAGTATTATAGACAAATGCATCTAGGAGATAGTGTATTTAAAAAATGTCCGTGGACCATATTTCTTTATGATAATATGGAAAGTATGGCCCCTAAACTAGCACCTTTAGCATCACGTGAGCCCTATGTTCAACAGGTCTATTAAATCAGACTGGAATTTTAAAATTCTGAAATCTGTTTTTAACAAACTCTTCAGCTGATTCTGTTGCACACCCAGGATTGAGAACGACTACCCTATTAGCTAGGCGTGCCTATTGACACTTGGCTCCATTATTCTCAAGCACAACTGTGCAGTTGGGTTCATTGGGAGAATTTTAAACAAATATAGCCACCCCACGTCAGATATTTGGATTTAATTGTCTTGGGTGGGCACCAGTAGTTTTCAAAATACTGCAATTGATTTTATTGTACAGCCAGGGTTGTGAAATGATGGAGATAAATACTGTTTTGTAACCAATTAACCTAACCATTTACAATGGCTGTGGCTCCATTTCCACATGAATGAATAGACCTTCTGGTTGACCAGATTTGTTATAAATGTAAATGTCAGTTAAAATTACCATCACCAAGTTCTGAAGGGGACTTGCACTGAAGTAGACTATGTGAGAAACCTAGTGGTAAATATATAATTGCTGCTACAAGGAACATGATAGAGTACTTGAGGATTTCTGGAATAGAAAGAGGATGTGTGTCAGGAGGGGTGGAAAGACACATCGTTTAATATTTGACAACATTAGCAAGAAATAGGAAAAATATCTATGGGGTTATATGGAAGAAAATTAGCATGAAGTTGAGATTAGGTAGAAGAAATGAGCATATATTAGAATAAAGTACTCTGATTTTGCTGATCTCTTTGCCACCAAGGAACTCTATAGAACTGAATTTTAAATCTCTTTCAAATAGTGAAACATGCAGCAAAGGCATTTTTCATTGCATATTGTTTCACAGACTTTGTAATATATCCTGAAATATCTCTAGGGGTAAATCTTTTGTTTTCTCCAATACCTCACTATTAAAAATTAAATTTTTGCCTATAAAATATATCTAATAGCAATAAATGGTCATTCTGGCCTGGTCTTTGGATGTCTTAATAAATCATGTATCTAAAGTTCTTTTCAAACTCCTTTACAAATTTATCCTTTCCAAACCAATAGAATCTATTTAATGCCCTTTTCCATTAGAGATCATAAATACCTCCACAAAAAAATGCTTACAAAAGTCAGAGGGGGTCTATCTGTACTCTCATGTCATGAAGCGCCAAAATTTTTGCTTCTACTTTCATTAAAATAAAGATCCAAATTTGCATTAAAAAGTAAGAGGAAAATAATAGATTAATTGCAAAAATTACCAGTTCCTCTCCTCCTTGTAGCCACACTCGTTTACAATGTGACTGATATTTTTCCCAGTAAAGATCTCAAATTTGTTTCCTGATCTTTGAGTCCAAGCTGGCCAATGCTTTGATTCCTTTGGTAGCATGTGGCAGGAATGACATTGTGCCAGTCCTCAGACCTGGCCTCAAGAGGCATCGTGCACTTTGATGTTTACTCTTGGAGCCCTACTGGGTCTGTGAGAACCTGCGGGGATGGAAGACCACACAGCTCATAGGAGGGTCCTGGCTGAGGTTATCCTACATCAGCAGCCCTAAGCCAATCCAGCAGCTGACATGGGCACCTAACAGGAGCCCAGTTGAAACCAAAAGAACTAGCCAGCTGGGCTTAGCACACATTGCCGGCCAACAGAACCATGAGGTAACAGATAATCATGGCTGTCAGTCACAATTCAGTAAAACTTTAGTAAAACAAAACTACTTTATAAGATCGTTGCTGGGTAGCTGATAAAGTGGTAAAGCCTGACTGGCAAAGAAGGTGAAATGTTAATCCGGCCTTCTTCCCCCGTGCTTATGTTAACCCAAAACTTAGTGGATTACTGACAGTTGCAAGCAGGAAGAAGCAAGTGTGCAGGGCCTGGAAGCAGACGACATTATCTCATTTAGCATCTTAGTGCATATAAATCAAACCTTTTATTTCAAAAAGTATATTTTATCAGCTAAGATCTTTCATAAAATTAGTTTTGTTAGCAAGGGAGGAAAATTTCTGTAATTCAAAGAAAAGAGGACCTGAGTTACTCTGGTGTCAGAACAAGTATTGGATGGAGCAAAGAGAAGAGGAGAGAGAAGAGATCAGGTTAGATTTCAAAGCCATGTAAAAGGGACTGAAAATATCCTCAACTGAAGGGGTCATAGTATGTGTTTGAAATGGATATCAGAGTTCCTTCGATTTTTCTAGCTATTAAATCTTCTAACTGTAAGACATGTTTCTCTGTATATGACAGCAACTGATTTTTTTCATTAGTGCATGAGTGGCATATTTGCATTTTTTTTTCTGGTAGAAAGAGACTGCAGTTCTTTTTGGTTCCCAAAGGAAAGCCAAGGCCTACTCCAATATAGGAATCCCTCAAGTATTAACAAAATTCAAAGTGCCTATGCAGTGATGAATATCTTAGAAGGCAGACAAATGCATCAAGGGTTTAGAAAATGAATATCTCTCTTGGATCACTAATAGAAAATGAAGTACCTTTTATTAGCACTATATGCCAAAAATTTATATATGCCATTTCATCTAATCCTCAAAATTGCTTTGCAAGATACCAATTTATAGATGAAAAAACTAAAGACTAGCATATGAGGATAGTGAATGAATTTGGGTACGTTGATCCCATGCAAGAGAAAACTTAACTCCCAATCACCTCAACTAATACAAGTAATTAGCTCATGTAATAAAAAAAGAGGTGAGTTGGGTCAAGGTTTGCTTATGGTTTGGTCAAGCCTTTTGTTTAATTGTTCTGAGAGCTTACCCTTGTTTTAGTTTTGTATTCCACCTGTAGCAGGTCTGAGCTTCTGAACTGTACATATTCAGACTCACCCCTTGAGCAATGGGCACAATCATTCCCAGCTAAAGAGGAGCGAAGAAACAGACGTCATTATGTGTCTAGTAAATGGTAGAAATGGCACTTAAACCTCTATTTCTATAGCTCTAAATTCACATTCTTCTTCTTTTGCCTTTACTGTCTTCATTCAGGAAGTGAGATTTAGCTGGGGCTTCAGGGTTGGGCAAAGAGAGGTGATCTTAAAATATTTACTAACTTGTGAGAACTTCGGCAGTCTGGAAATGAAAAGAAGGATTGTGCGTGAACTCTGAGAATTCACAGTAAGGTTTGTCCTCCCTTCCATTGGTAGAGTTATCAGAAGACTAGCAGTCGTTTTGCTCTACTATCCTGACAATTCAGGGAATTTTTATAAGCAGCGATTTTTGTGAAGGAGGGGTTAAAATGACTTCTTAGACGTTGACGGTCCATCTCTAATAATGCCTGTTAGCAGAAGGCGGACAAAGCTACGATTCAGCAGCTAGGTCTTGGTGATGTCATAAACACTTATGACAGCAGTAGAACTTTAAGATTGAATTACCTTCTTTGTACCCACTGAAGGAGCAAGGCTCACTGTGTGTAACACATTGTGCGAGCTCCACAGCGCTTGGCAGTTTTCACATGGTGCATGGGAAGAAGAGAACTTGATCTGTGAACCCAGAAGATCATGAATCTGATATGCAGAGAGACAATTTAACCCCGCAAATTGCTTTGGTCTCTGATATGTAATTTTCAAATTAAATAAATTAATATGTGCTGACATTTCCCTAGCCTAATCTTTAAGTATCACAGCTCAGTGAGTCTCATGATGAGTCCCAAGTCAAACACCTCATTATGTAAGAAACACTATCGTCCCATACTATAAAGTCAGTTCAGGATACAAATACTTTAAAATTGGTAAGTTCAAATGCTTATAGTAGGCAAGGAAGATGGAATCGAGCTTGTTTCTTTTACCAATGAAACATTTTGTGACAATGTTACCAGTTGAATGAATATTTTAGGAGTAGAAGACATCTACAATTCAGGATTTGAATTTATGAGGCAGAAACATCAGTTTTGAAAAATCTGACAATGTGTACATAATAGATTCATAATGTCTCCAAAACCAAGGAGAAAATGGGCTTGACAGTTTATTGGGAAATAACTCTTAAAATACATTTAAAAGATTCTTTTTATTTTTTCGTCACCTTTCTGGTGTTCTTCATTTTTATTCAGTATGGGGGTATTCATATATAATTTTTTTCTTTCATTACTTTTTTCCTAGGAAAAGGATAACTGAAAAATAGAATTGTGGTTTTCCTAAATTCATATGATTACTGAAAAGATACCTCAAAAATAAAAAAACCTGAAAATCTGCTAGAATTAGATTTTTGTTAGTTTTTTGGAGGAAACTTTTAAAAAAAAGTCTCCTGAATTCTTCTTGGCTGTCTGTGGCTGTTTACAATAGAGATGAATGAGAAATTGAATCCAGTTTGGTGATAGTCCAAAGATTCATTGAAGTTATACCCCAGTTATGTGAAAAAAATAGTCTTAGGTATTGGCTACTGTCAGACATGTTAAAATTGGAAAAAATCAAATACATTACTAATTTAAACCATATAAAGAAAAAAGCATGTAATAACAAAAGTCAGATCTTGCCATTTAAAATTGATTTGTTGCATTTTAAAGTTGATTTGTACAATAAAGACCACTTCTTTTATTGATAATGGCAGCTTTTTCATTTTGCCAGAGTCATTCTTATGTATTATATATGAAATGCATTTAATCTGCAGATGTATTCATGATTTTCTTTTCCTAAGATTTTGAAGAAATTAAAAGAAAATTTCTATCAGATCAATTGTTGGGTGGCTTTTGAATGAAGAAGTGGTATTCTGAAATATTCATTACAGAGATGGCTTTTTAAGAGCCATGTGACCCAAATCTAGAAGCAATAGAAGACTTTGCTTCTTAGGTTCTTGTTATATTCACTTTCACTGTTTCAGGGATATGTCTTCCTTTCTCCTATGTGAAATATTTCCTTCTAAATATGCCCTATAGGCAGTCATGTGTTTTGGGGTGAATAGGACTGGCTAGCCTAAGCTTGGGAGAGCAGTTGTGACAACCTAGAAAGATAGAACCTGTGAATTTTTCACCAGTCCACAGTCCCTGATCTACAGGGTGCACTTTGAAGCCTATTTCCCTGAAGGCAGTGATTCACAATTTGCCTATACCCGAGAGGTAAGACCAGGAAAAATGTTGCTGCAGACTGAGGGCTGTACAGTTACGTGAAATGAGTTGGTGATTTGACTCAAGAGCTCAGATGACCAGAGTCCAATTCACAAAAGTCATCAGTACAATTTTCACTCTTGTTGGCAGTATGTTAAGAGAGTGTCTCAATGACAGCGACTGCTGAGAGGTCATCTCCTATTCTGATGGTGTTTTGTGGGGATAAGAGAAGAAAATTACTTTCTAGATGACTCTGAGGACCTAGCTCAGAAGAAAGGAAAATAGTCACTTCCATGGTGTTAATTGCAAGGAAAGCCTAATTAAATAAAAGCTACTTTGTCAAGCAGCTCTTTGACCTATAAAAATTTATTCCTGTAGACTTTATTTAGATAGAGCTCAGTTTCATGTGACTATATAATGCCTTGGTTTGCATAGACTATCAGCTATGGGGTTAAGGGGCAGCAAATAAAATTGTTCAGGGGCTGGGGATTTAGTTCAGTGGCCTAAGTGTCTGCCTGGCAGGCATGAAGTTGTGAGTTCAATCCAGGGTACAAAAAAACAAAACAAAACAAAACAAAAAAACAAAACAAACAAAAATTTGCATACCTAGATAAGCAGGCACCTAGTGTTGACACTTTTATAAAAAGGTAATTTTAAATTTTAGAGTTAGAACAATGCTTGAAATGAAAGGAGATCATCATTTGATACTAGAGACAAACTATAAGTGAGTTATTTGATTTTACCCTGGAACATTTAAATGTGTTTGACTGACATCACATAGGATACAGAAGTAGTCTAGAATTCAACTTTTATCATGTTTCTCTAAAGCATACTTTCTCCCTGCTGGCCTCCTGCCTGCCCTTCTTTCTTTTCCCAGTTAAGAATAAAGGCAATTTTCATAGCCAAGAATTAAGGAAAACTTTAAGAAATTAAACCACTTTGATAATGATTCATTTGGCCAAGTCTTAAATGTAGCCGGAGGAGCTTCCACTATAGTCCTGCGATCAGATCGCAGGGAGGGAAAGCAGTTCACCTTTGAAGGCACTGTGTCAGGCCAAAGCAACCTGCAATTCCTGCAACCTGCAAAGCTGTCTTGCTCTGAGGACCTTTGAGGATGGATGATTGCACCCGAGGCCTCAGGTGGCTTGCCAAGGAAGCAGAACAGCTGTGGAACATCAGCCAGACAGGATCGGCAGCTTCCGTGGTGGGTTTGGCATGGAGAAAACTCAGGTGGAATAGAAAAATGCTTGGGCTTACATCCGACTCGATTCCCACCATAGCCCCCCTACACACTCAAGCTTATCTGTCTCTCACCTCACCTTCTTCCATCCTAAATACTATGTCTCCATGTAACCATTGACTCCCCAATACCTTATACCTAAGGCTGGAAGCAATCATTTGTTGGGAGCTGCTGAAGCTGGAAAATGATCCAGACATGACCTTACCAAAGTAACAAAGAGCACCTGGGTCAGCCACATGAAAAAGTTGCTACAGCCCAGAAAAACAGGTGGCTCCTAAACAATCCAGGCCTGGGTTGCTGGGTAGAGGGGCTGAAATTGAAGTCATCCTCCCAGTATATAAATAAAGGGCAGCACTGGTGAAGGAGGAAAGGTGCAGCAGAGTGAGGGCTCCACCTGACCCCAGCTTTGTCTCTTTCTGTACTTTTCTCATCCTCTCACGGTCCTTCACCCCAAGAACCTCAGGAGCTGCGTGGGTCATGGCAATCACTTACTTCTTTCCTTGTTTTAAATACTTTCATTTATAGGTATTGTTAAGTGAAAGAACATCTTAATATAACCTATGGGTCCTAGTGAGTTTGCATGCATCCGTCTCATATTTTACCTTCTTTGTTATCCTAGAAGCAAAATTCCATTAATGGCATTAATAAAGTGAGGACTGATTAAAGGACTATGGAGATACATCCGTCAGAGACTAACGGGCAGAAGACATGCTCCAATGAGTAATAGGAGTTGAAGAGGTTTATTTACAAAGGGACTAGTTACAAAGCTGTGGATTGGGTGGCAGATAACCACCAGACATCGTGGAGGAGACCAGAATGTGGGTCTGGTTGGGCAGCAAGACCTCACATTTGAACACGTGTCAGCAGATCGGGATTTTGACAGAACCTTTCAGAAAATGTGCTGTGGACTCCTGCTCGTTTCTTCTTTCCTGGAGCTGGCCCAGTGTTGAAGATTTTGAAAAGTGAAGTTGTGACTGTAAAACTGGTTACTCATTCTGAAGGTCAGTTCATTCTTAATTCACATAAAGAGTTAGAATTACAATTTATGTGTTACTTGAGTCTTTTTCTTTCAATTTCTTCCCATTTTCTCCTGTTGTTTTGATGAACTGGCTATGTAAAATAGAGAATTATCCTTAATGTATCCAGCCATTAAAAAATCCTTTAAAAAGTCCTGGTGGAAGAAAAAGGAAAAAACATGTACACAGAAAATTAGCCAGTTGATTCATGTGTTGCTTGTAACAAGCATTTACTGGACATCTATCATATGCAAGAATCCATGATGGAAAGAATTGATAGGCAGTGTCCACTGAGGTTTGAATGTGTCTTCTGAAGTTCACACATTAAAAACTCAATCCCTGAAGCAACAGTGTTAACAGGTGGGACCTCAAGGGAAGATTAGCTCATCAGGGTTTTGCTCTGATGCCTGGCTCAACATTCTTTTTAGGAGTGTGGTCCTTTATCATGGAAGTAGATGCTGTAAAAAGTGAGTTTGGCCCCTTTCGCACTTGTCTCGTGATGTCTTGTTCTTCTGCCTTGGGATGACGTAGCATCCCTGCCAATTGCCTGGACCATGCCTTGGACTGTCTGGTCTCTATAGATATGAACCAAATAAACTTCTATTGTTAATAAATTACCTAGTCCCTGGAGTTCTCCTACAAGCTCACAAAACAGATTAACTCAGGCTCTGACTGATCACTGATAATTGATTCTTCAATTATGTTGGGATGTGTAAGGACAAGCCAGTATAGGTATGATTTTAAGAAGTGCAACAATTATCATGCAGTTTTAATTGAAAATGAGTGAAAATATTAGAGGGTAAGCACAAGGGCCTTGGAGGTACTGTTTCTCCCCAGCAAGACATGTTGGGACGATTTCTAAGTGGGAAAGATGTCTAAGATGAATTTCAAAGGACAGAAAGAAGCAGTTTGGTGAAGGACATAAGAACGTTCAAGGCCAGGCATGGTGGGACCTGTCTGTAATTCTAGGATTGGAGAGGCTGAGGCAGGAGGAGCTCTGCAAGTTTGAGTCCAGCCTGGACTACAAAGTGAGTTCAAGTCCAATGTGAACTACATAGCCAGACCCTGTATCAAGAAAACAAAAATAAAAACAAATAAGCAAACAAAAAAGAACTTTCACACTAGATAAAACACTAATTTGACACAGAAGAGTTGTGAGAAGACTGCAAATTTAAGGAAAGCTTCCTTAGGTAGAGGCTGCAGGGTTGGCTGGGGGCGGGGACTGGCAGAAGATCAGACTGGGGTGACAGACAGGATCCTACTTTTTTGGAGGGATTTGTGGTACCATGCAATTTTGTTTCTTGATGGCAGCAGGAAATGATATACACAGATTCCCATATTAAAACTTCAGTCTGGAAGCCATAGGTAAAAGGATGGGAATTCAGCAAGCCTGGGGACAGAGACTGTTGCCAGGGAAATCTGGGCAGAAAATGAAGACCTGCACTGAGAAACTGTAGCAAGAGCAATAGAGTTGAGGGGAGAGTTAGCGATTTTATTGTGTGATTCCACTGGGGATCATTGTTGACTGAATATCAGAAGACATGGATGACTCTACCCTGTTTCCCCTGACACAGATGGCAGCTGAAGGTGCCATTCACTGACATGTGGGAAACAGCAAATTGGACAAATCTGCTGAGGATATGAGAGATCACCATCTGATGTTTAGGTCTCAGGTACTTCTGGGTCATCTGGGTGGCGGTGTGCAGGCTGTTAGATATCTAAGCCTGGAGAAGTGTGGGGATCTGAAGTGCACTGTGGGATTCAGCTCTCATTGTGATGCCTGGCTGGCTGGAAGTTAGTGGTTTCACTAACGAAGTGTGTAACACATATTTTGGCAGTGATAGGATCCAGGTCACGGGCAACGTGTCCTATTTTGGTTCTCTTTCACCAGAAATAGAAGCTTCTATTATTCACACAAAGCTGGTCAAGGGGGCAAAGGGTGTGGTGGGCACAGAAGGAAGACTGTGCCTTTTTCTTTTTGGCAAACCAGACCAGGCATGAGATGGACATGGACATTAACCCTAGCGCAATACCTTGAAGAATTTGGAAATTAGGTCAATAGTTTCCTGAGCAAACACACAATTATAAAATGAGAAATAACTGGGTTTCTTTAAAGGAGGTAAGAAAATAATATTAGCCACGGTGGATCAAGTGTTCAACATGAGTCAGCACATATAAGCAGTTTTTACCAGAGAGAGAACAGAAGCCCAAAAAAACTACATTATGAAATACAAGTCATGGCTAAAAGCCAAATTTCAGAGCTAGGTGAGGTTCAGAGAACTTGGCAAACATCCAAATGTTAAATGAACTGCTTTAGAAATACAAGGCACGATAATATATCAAAAGTAATATTTAAGGTTGAGTTTTAAGTATCATTTTAGATCAGCAAATGTCTGCTGGTGATTCCACTTGCCTAGTTAGTAACTTGCCTATGAAATAAAGTAGTTTTGGAAACTTTGCCACTTAAGTTGATCAAGTTTTATAGACTAAACCTGTGGGGTTTTTTTCCTCATATTTTTCCACCACATATTTTAATTCTTGGTGCTTTGCATTTATGAACTTTCCTTGACTTATTTTAATACTTACTCTCAGTTAATGACTGATCAACTTGGCAACATAGACTTATGTGTGTAATTAAGGATGTACTGGACATAAACCAGCTAATACACATTCTTTCTAAGGAAAACCAGTTGCTTTTGTTTTGCATGTATCTTTCACATTAACCCAGCAAAACATGCAGCCTCCTAGGGCCATCATAATGTATTGCATAAAATGTCTATTATTATTCTGCAAGGCACTAAATACATATTATTAACCTAAGAAGCTGTAATGGGTGCCTCTGATTTGCTCTCAGCTAAATACCAGAAGTTTTGTAGACCTGCCAACTGGAAAACATTATTTTTTACCACCACCATTATGGAAGTGGAGTGGAGAGCAAAGGGGTGGAGTGGAGTATTCTTCTGAAGGCTTTGGGTACTAAAAGAACAAAGCGCTGCTTTTAATGATTATTCACTGGTAATTCTTCATTCAGTGAGTGATGTGTTTATCATTATTTAGCATAGTGCTAAGCCTGGCTAGCAAATGTAACCGTTATGGTGATAATGAGTTTAGACCCAAGAGAACAGGAGAAAATGATGACAATAAGTAAAATAAATAATAACATCTCTACACAGGAGAAGAAAACTGGCCTAAAACATCATCTGGTTCCATGATAAAGTAGAACAAACTTAACTTTTCCTTTGGGCCTCAACTAAATTTCTGATTATTAAAAACTGTCCATCGTTTTCTTTAACAATCTTAACTGATTTTTTATGTACATACAGAAAAAGAATTCTGAGTGAAAAGTAGCTTTCATAGGGTCATTTTCAGATTACATTTTTATTGTGAATTGTTCTTTTGAAAATAATATAGCAGTCATAACAAAAATAATAGTCATACAGCTTGTTTCTCTCGATTCATTGAGGGGAAAGTTTTGTGCTAATAATTCTCTGGACAATGTTTCATGTCTAACTCTTATACTCTAAACAACTACTGTGAATATAACAATATGCAATGTGTTGATTATTGTTACTCTCCTATTGGCCTATTTTGAAATTCTGTTTTACTATAATCTCTTACTTTTTTCTGTTTAAAGTAAAAATACCCTATACATCAGTGTTTAGAACTTTCCATTCAAAAGATCTTTGCAACTTATCTTCCTGTACAGGGTTTTACTTTTCTTTTCTAAAGTAGCATCAGTACTGCTGCATGATAGACAAGTAATGAATGAGCGTGTCCTTGATTTCTGAAGATGGTATTTATTAATTTATATATTTTCATACAAGCTTCCAAAGGGGCCCTTCATGTGCTGTGATTTTTGCTGGGGCTGGCCCCTCTTTTTCTTTACCTTTCTTCTTTTAAAAATGGTCCTTCTCTTCTTTCCCCTTTCTCCCTCCCCTCTTCTCCTTCCCTTATTATCATCTTGATTTTGGAGTTAGGTATTTGTTTCAAATATTTACCCATGCTTGAGAATAAGCTACTTCCCCACTAAAAATGAATAAGAGAAAAAACACATAACTTGACTTTGAACATACTACACAAAGCCAGTAACTTACTTCTCTTGTTTCCTGAATGTAGCACAACTGGTAATAATTACAGGTTGCAGAGTGATGGAATGCAGTGAATAGATGGCCTAGGCTGCAGCCACCCAGGTGGCCCTTGTGGTCCATTACTGGACTCTCCAAGACAGGGCATCTTAGCACACAGCTCATGGAGAGGCCAGTCCGGCACCTACTTGGCTGCACATAGAGTGGGGTAAAGAACTACCTGGGGGAATCCAGGCATCGTGCTGCTTGCCTCTAATCCCAGCACTGTGTGAGGCCGAGGCAGGAAGATAGAAAATTTGAGCACAGCCTGGGCAACTTAGAAAGATTCTGCCTCAAAATGAAAAATATTAAAAAGAGGGCTAGAGATGTAGCTCGGTGGGAAGGCCATGGGTTCAATCCCCAGTACCAGAAGGAAAAAAAAAAAATCCTAGGTGGGTAATCCCCTATGGCAAACTCATGAAGACAAACAACAGACAAGAACAATGAGTTACATTCCTAGACCATAGTATAATAGACAAAACACGCTCATTTTGTTGATCCTTATCAAGCCAGCCTTTCAAGATAGGTGTTATTACCCTCTGCCTTTTACAGACGAGTGAGAATGAGCCCTGTGATATTAAGCAACCTTGCCTAAGTCACTCAACTTCCGCCATATGCCTCTGCCATTCATCCATCTGCTACATTATCAGTGGGTTTTTAAGGAAATAAAAGCTTGCTCTTCGATGAGAAAATACTTTTATCAGAATTAAGGTCAAGGAATAACCAACAACATTTAAGTAAAAACAAAACCTAATAACAACCTTCCTATCTAAAGGAGCATCTCTTCACTGGGCTAAATGAAAACCAACTGCATAAAAACTCTTTTCACTGGCATTTCAATACAAGAAAATGTATTATTTCACCCAAATCTCCTGGAGGAAAGGAGTTACTGTGTGTTAAATTTTAGAGTAGGAAGGGAGGCCTTAAGGGAGATTTCATAACTGATCTTTCATTCCACAGACATTCTATGTGTACTCTCCTTCGGAGGAATGTTAGGGTGTATGCTGGTACACAGATGTCTCTTAAAGTCTTCAGATTGTTTAATTCATTTTTTTCTGCACATATTAACATGACATCGAATATTTCCAAATGGAAAATAAAAAACTAAGGCAGAGAACAGAATATTGCATAATATTGAGATGTTTTCTGCCTGTGAAAGATACACACCTGTGTGAGTAGCTCTCTATGCAGACAGTGCTTATAGCTTCCTGATTTCACCTGTGATCCAAGTTCAAGTTCAAGAAATTGAAGTTGTTACTTTTCAGATGTATCCAAATATTAAGTCTATCATAGGAAAAAGCAGCTATCAGTTTTCTAAAGAAAGGCTATAATTTAACCTGAATACATATTTCCCCCCATGAGGCAAACAATGAAGGCACTTTAATTCACTACTGAAGAAAATCCTGAGTTTTAAATATTTTTTCATGCCCTAAATTAGTCTTTTCAAGCAAAACATTGTTTATAATTGATACAGACAAAACATTCTAATGAGGAGTAGGATTTTGGTTGTCTATTTCAACATTTAATAATACCTAGATACAAAACATCATTGACTTGTATCATATAGAAACAGCAAGTTTATTTTGTTTTGAGAAATGGGGAAATACACTCCTGTTTTGACCTTCTCTTTGTTGTTCCAGCTTTGTGTCACTGATGCTAGTGTGACTGGCCATGGGAAGGGTTAATGAGGCAAGACCAGGACTGTGACAATTATTAACCTGCAAATGTGCTATGGCAAAGTCGGTGCAAGCCAGTGATGCTTTTAAATGGCTCAGGAAATAGCATTCATGTTTGAGCTCCATATTTTATTAAATTGTTTTGATGAACATAGGAGAAATTAATAACTTTTAAATGTAAAGCGACCTAATGTCATCCATGGCCAGTCACGTGGGCTGATAGATTATCCCCACCCTTTGGTGGTCATTTATTTTGCTGGGAAAGCTTGGGCTCGGTGTAACATCTGGTTCTCAGTGATATCCTGCTGGTCTTATCCAATTTTCCAGCTGGGAGCGTGAGGCACAGGGAGGTCGAGCGACTTGCCTAAAGGTCACTTGGTAGCTCAACTGGGATTATAATTCAAAATCTTTCTGATTTTCCCATCCTTTGCTCAGCAGACCACAAAACTCCCTTGATCCCTTCTTCTCAAGCTTGCCTGGGCAGGAAGCAAATGTTTAGGTCTTAAAAAAAAATCTCAAATTAAATAGTGACCACTGTCACCTTCTTAAAACAAGTGTTAAACTTTCTCTTGCATAACTCTCAGGGAATGTCTTATTTTCATTCTAACACCTGAATGCATTTCTGTCCCTGTGGTTGAGTGCGTCAGGAATGTCCATACCTGTCACTGCTCAGATACTGGTTTTAGTCAAAACATTTTGGGAACATCACTAATAGGATGCTTGTGACAGGAGAATACAACTATGGGGATAGATTGCGGGCCTTGCTCATGCTGTACACAGGGTCACAGTACTTGTTCATAGAAAACAAGTGTTATAGTCACCCTGGCTTCCTATGTTACAAGTTTGAGTCTTGTGCTTTCTTCAGTCTAGAAATCTTCTAGACTGATTTCTGCATGGTTCACAACTTTTCATTATTAGGTCTTAGTGAAAATCGTACCTTCTCAGAGAGAGGTTTGCCCCAACCTCCTAACATAGTGACTTTCCTTATTATTTTTTCCTTTATTATGTTTACTAGAATATAAAATTTTTGTTGATTTCATTTCCTTCAATTTCATTCTATGTCCTTATCCTGAGCATAGGCACCTGCTGTCTTATTTTCCAGTGTATCCTAGATGGTGTTCGATATATAGAAGTTCAGTAAATGTTTGTTGCAAAGATGAATAGCCACTCCTGATGAAAGAAGGGCTCTCATCTTTTTTTTTCTTTTTATTATCATTCAAGGAGTTTCAAAGGGGATACCCATGGGGTAGTGAGGGCGGCTGGAGACGAGCCTCGCGCAGCCGGTCAGATCAGGTGAATTAACCTCAAGGTCAATAGGATGACGGATGACAGCTGTCTCTGCCAGATTGTCCTCTCAGCCATAGCCTCAGCCTTGGAACTGCCCTCAGGAGTGGCTTGTGACCAGCAGGAAAAAAATCATTCTTGATATATTTACAGTCACAGTTCATTTTTTTAAATCTAAATTTCTACTGCCCACTTTTATCACCTACTCTTTTTATACAATTGATGCTTAATGATGTTTGCTCCCTTCCAAAAGCCAAATCCATACCCAAAGACTGACTGCTAATGCTAAATAGTGAGGACCAAATATCTTACACTTGAAAAGTATTTCCCAAGTTTTCTATTAAATGGGTACCTCATGTGGAAGCCTCACAGGGTATGAACTTCTCATGTTTTGCTAAAATGTTTAAGGTCATCCATGTTTTTAAGAGTTCAGCCAGATTATTTTCAAAACTTGTTTGATATACACTTATTTATGACCATTGAGAGGAAAAGAAACTATAGGATACGTAAATTCCTCTTGCTGGTGACTCTATACCTAAATCACTCTGTGTTTATAACTTGAAAGTCTGGTCATCATTTTATGGATGAGGAGATAGGACCCCAGAGTGGCAGTTTGAGGAGCAGCTTCTGATCTTGGGTGTCTACCCGCAGGCCTTCTGACAGGAGGGCCCAAGTGCCTGCTTACATTGTCCTCCTTGTGATACGCCCTCTGGAGATCGTTCTGTAAGGACTAGCCAATTTGCCAACCACCATGCCAGCTGTGGCCAGCCGCACACCCTGATCTGCAGAACTGCATTGGAGAACCGGATGACAGTGATCTCAAGCAATTGGCAGTTTTCCTCTCGCTTGACAAAGGGTGTGCTATCAGTACACTGTGAGTAATGGATCTGGGTGGGAGGAACAGGATGCCAAAGTCGGCAATGTTACCATCCCTCCTTAGTCCCTTAAATTCTTTCATTGTTCTTACAAAATAGGTGCTGTGTTCTTCGATCATCTCAGTGTAAACCTTCTGAGCATCTTTTCTGAGAGTTACCTAGTTTAGAGAAATGGAAGATCAGTCCCTTCTATCACATCAACTTCTGAATTCTTATGACCATATACCTGTGAGGCTGAGCTTCAAGTTCATGTTATTAATAAAAGAAAGCACCATCCAACTATTAAAACTGAAATAAATACAGGTATTGAAATTTTCCTTGATTTACATATTTCAGGAAAGACATATTAAGGTTTCTTTTCAGATCCTGCCACGTGATTCCCCAGACTGACTGTACCACTTTGTTTTGAAAAGTATGGCAAAGAATTCATGGGCTCCTTGAGTGATTCAGTCATTATCATGCCTTCCAATAATCATTTTGTTTGTATCATTGAGAAAGAATTAGGTTGTACTCACACGTTTTCTGGAAAAGTCACACAGTGTCTCATTGGTAGGGTTGGTATTGAGAAAACAGATGCTTCATTAAAGCATTTCTTCATTTTGAGCTAATAAAATGTGATCTTTGCTTTTTTTTTTCCACAAGTGGTATTAAAGCAACTCCCAACATTCAGGCCCCCAGAGAGTCATATGATTTGAATCATTATATTGATGATGAGAAACATAACTGTGAATTATTTTAAAACAGAAGCAAATGTCTATATTCAGAAAATAAACCCCAAACACAATTCAAACAGAAGATACTGCTGAGTACAATATGTCTTTAAAGAAAAAGACTGACTTTCTAGTATTATCACTGGGATATCACACTTGCCATTTCTGTTTGAAAGAAGGGTGTGTGTGTCCTTCCGATCTCTCTGTAAAAATTTTTTTTGGATAAGGGACTGATAATTTCTCATGTGGTTGATAAACATCTTTTTCCTTCTGTTCAGGGCAATGATTCTGGGGACCAGTATTTCCTCTTATTGACTGGAACCTCAAGATGAGCCAAACAGTTTGTGAACGAATCTACTGAGTGGTAGCCAAGTCATCATGTCACGTGTGTGCAGTCAGAGCCTGACCAATGATGTTTTGAAAGACGTTGTGTGATATCACGGGAATTTTTTCATTGCTTTTTGAGGTAAACAGTCTGATTCCATGGCACACCTTTTACACTATATTTTTCTGTAGAGAAATAAACTTTTTTGTTTGTTTGTTTAGAAAAGACTTGTAGAGCTGTTTGGCTTTGTGAAAAGTAATCAGACAGTATAACTGGAGAAAATGGAATTCCTATTGGCCTGACTCTTTTTTCATTGATTCACTCAATGATATTTATTTGTCACATACTGTGTGCCATCATGCCATGGAAAATATTATATTAGGTACAAAATTAGGCACAGACATTATTTGATACCATTTTATTTTCTGAAAGTACAATAAGCAAGAATTGTGACACAGTTGTTGCTATTGCTGGAATGTGTTTCCCAAAATTTTTATGTTGAAATTTAATAGTCACTGTGAGAGCGCTAAGACAGGACCTTTAGGAGGTGATTACAAATGAGGGTTTCCACTCATAAACGGGGTTAGCATCCTTTTAAAAGAGGCAAATCTGAAATTGCAAATGCTTACAATTTCCAGCATTCAGAACTATGAAAAATGAATTTCTATTATTCATGAGCCACCCAGTCTCAGATGTTTTGTTATAATCATTATAGCTGGAATGTGATTGTCGTGCTGTCTCTCACTGAATGAAATGGTCTTGTACAGTCTCTACCCTTGCAGAGAGGAAGAAAATGCAATTTTTTCAGTGCAAAGATGACTATAGTAACTGATTCTCCTTCTTACTCAAATTCTTGCGTAGCAGGGAAAAATGAATTGGGCACACAATTCAGCCATTGCCATAGACCAAAAATATTAGATAGAAGTCCTCCACTTTTTTGATATTTTGAAATATCAAAAGAAAGAGAGAAATCTGAAGGGAGTAGTAAGAAGGGTAAATAGGAGAGAAACTCAAACATTAATGGGGAATAGGACTTGCACTGGCCACAATACGTATGTTTGTTAAAAAGCAAGAGGCGGGGAAGACATGCATGCCTGATGTTGAAGAAAAGCCTGTTTGTGCCTCACACACTGGAGAAATTGTTCGAGAACAGTTCATCCATGTGAAAATATGACCCGTGTCATTTTGCCAGGTTGTTAAGGCACTGGGCTGCTGAGTAAGGCCCGATTGGGTAAATTCAAGACACTGGGGGTGTGCATACTTCCTAGGGCCCAGTTTTTCTAAGAAGCAAAAAGGCAAAAAGAAAAAAAAAAGTCAGTGGAAATAAGGTTACAGAGTGGCACTTGCGTGGGCGAGACAGGGTCTCCATAGGGTGGGAACTAGCCTGCTCTCAGACATGGCCCATTCTTTGAAATTCTTCCTCATTTTCTTAGGGGATGAAATGAGAAAGAGAATAAATGCCTGACACTAACAGGAAGAAAAGAACAGTGATATTTAGAAGTGGAAAAGAGGGAAAGGTTACAAATAATTTGTGAAATGAATTTCCCATTCTTCTTTCACTATGGTCAGATTCATGTTCCATAAACTCTCAAACTGTCTGGAGCTAAAACTCAGGTCATCTGTTGTGAAAAGAAATAGTTTTTAGAGGAGATTAGAGGATGTGGAGGCTAGATCTGAATGCATATTCAAAGTCAGGCAAGAAATAGTGAATAATGGGTAAAATTTTTTCCTTTAATATTTTGAAAGAACCACATGAAGTTTGAAGATACTTAACATGCATCCAAAGTGGGGAGAAAGGCATAAAGTTACTCATCATTTAGCTATTGTGGTTTGATTAAGCTAAAATAAATAACCACTTTGATCTCAGTGTTAGCACTTTAAAAACTGAAGATTGTAATTATGTTGGCTAATTTCCAGTGTCACAATCCCTTTTCTGTTCAAAAGGATGATAGAGCAGTCATGTAATTCATTCAACAGACACTAACAAAATCTTGCTAACAGACGATGGACTGGGCCTGTAATCTCTCTGGCCTTATGTTTCTTATCTGAAAATTGATGAAGTACAACTAGTTGATACCCCAATTTTGCTTTTTGCATTGTATTATGTTTTCCAGCTTCAGTATTTTAGTAGAGAGGTCTTAAAGTTTGGATGCAAGTCTTGAAACCACTTGTTCAAGGGTAGATTAGTAGCTTCATTATGATCTTTCTGCAATACCACTGGAGTATGTGAGAATAAAAGCTCTTAAATTTGACCTTATGTGATACCAACTGTTTTCTAGAATTAAAGTAATTTTATTTAGTGGGGACAACTGTTATTTATTTATTAATCAGAAAAGGAGTTAGATAGGGTAGGATTTGAATTAAATTTAAGTGTACCATTCAGTTTTAGTGCAGCAGGTTGAAAATCCCCCCTAAGTTCAGGACTGAGAATATGTTTTAAATGACCCTTTTGAAAGAGATCTATTTTTCTGTTTTTCTGCTTTAAGGGTCTATCAGCATGTGCACGCTTAGGTTAAACACCTTGAGAAGAGCTAGTTACACAACACCACCCCTCCGCCAAGGACTAAGATTGGTTCCCAAATCACATTGGCAGGTACTTAGTGAACCAGGGGCTCTGAGTGAAGGAGTGGAAGCATAAAATGCATGTAAAGATCTCACAGTTTCCTCCGAGACAGGTATCAACCCACTGATAAAAATGTTGTAAAATAACTCCCATCCCCACCTTTTGTAGGAGCAACCCTTGGATTAATCAGAGCTACTGGATTGTAATAAGGAAATGTGTGTTTAAAAAATGAATGAAAGGAAAAGATGACCTCAAGGTTACTCTGGTCTGTTGATGGGGTCAGGGGAAGGAAGGTTCAAAACCTAGTAGGAGAGAGGTCAGTCTGACACTGGATGCAAAAGTTCACAAGTCTGCATTATAAATAATATATGTAGGAAATGAGTGTTTACTCCTCTCTAATGTTAGCAAACTGGAAGGATAAGATGGTTTCCTTCTGACGCGAAAAAGATCTAAATATGAGATGCTATTTTAAACAATGAGCAGCTGTTTCATCTTGGGCTAAAAAGAACAAAGAAAACAGCACAGGTCTATATAGGATACATTGTAGTTTCCCGTGTGTGTGTGTGTGTGTGTGTGCGTGTGTGTGTGTGTGTGTGTGCGCGTGTGTGTGTGTCCCTCTACTCTTTTTACTTAGGGTAACTGAAATGTCATTTTATCCTGGGATGTTTTCTTTTCTAACCAGGGACATGAAAAGTTAAAATATTGAAGAATTTCCTTTTCATTATTTTGAACAAAAACAGTTTTTCATTGCTTTAACATAGATTGTTGTCTTTGTTAATCCAATAGAGATTGATGCGTGGAATGCCAAATTGTATGCTTGAGGGGAAAATAATGACACACAATGGGTAATATATTTTAGGCAGGACTGAAGCAATAGGATGGCAGTATATCACATCCCGAGAGTTTTTCCCAGCTCTGGAAGACAGCTGTAAACATCAAGCGAAGCCTGAGTCATTGATTTAAGAGGTTTCAATTATCTAATTAATGCCTGGGAATTCTAGAATTGCATTCCAGGAAAAAATTAGTCACTTAGGTTTAGATGATTAGGAAAATGAATTTTTGATTTTTCAGAGCAAATTTCTTAGAAATTTAACTCAACATACCTCTTAGATTGATATTTACCTGTTTGAAACTTATAAAATCTTTATCTTAGTTGGATTTTGTACTGGAAATTGCTGAGATGAATGCACAGGACAGAGCTGTAATATTAAATATGGGAAAAAATGGAAAAATACATAAATAAATATGGAGCAGGTTTATTTACTTCTTAATTCTCCACAGATACTTATGTCTGCCCTCTGAATCCTAATTTTGTAAATCCTTTTCCTTTCTATTTTATTAAAACAGCCAAATTTTCATAATCAAATAATAAGAGAGTAACTGTAGTTATTACATCATGTATCATCATCTTCAAAGTAGTTACTCAGTACAAGGCATAAGCCAAAATTTTTCTTACAAAAGTGGAACAGATAAGAGCCTGTACTTTTAGGAAAACAAGCAGGCCTTGCACTAAGCTCCATTCTTCTAAATAAGGAAAAAAGAAATACACAATTACCTGGAATACTATTCCATTAAGTAAGCAAACAAACAAACACAAATTAGAAAGTTGAATTATCTGTTTATCAGTTCCTAAAATGCTGATAGTTTAGAAATTTGTCTCTTTCGAAAAGTTTGTGGCTTTGTTTTTAGATAGATGAAATTTATTTTTATCTATCTCTTTTTGCTTATGTTGCTGCAGAAACGATGACTGATGGCCCACAGACTATTTCTAGCTGTTCCTTTCTAACTCATGACACAAAATTTTAGTTAACTTTTCCTGAGGCTTGATTCTTTTCAACTTTGTTTTTGAAATAAATTGGTAAAATGACTTTCTTTAAGTTAAGGACAGGAAATTCTAGGCCAGAGACTGCTATTCTTCTTCCTTTGCATATAGATATCGAGGATATTAAAATCTTGTAAAAAAAAAAAAAGGAGGGAGAAGAAAAAATTGTGCAAGACTTTCTTTATAATCCTGACTTGGTTATGGAGCACATGAATAAATTGTCCTGTCAACCTCTAGGACATGGGTTCAACTCCAATTGGTTTAATGGCCACAAATGTTTCCTTAAAGGATTCCGGATTTCTGGATGGAGGAAGGAATGTCAGGGATACACAAGGCAGGCTTGAGAGACTCCTCACCCCAGAAGGTGGTCTTGGGCAGTAATCACACCCTGCTGATAGGATTTGGCAGTTAAAATAGATGGAAGTCAGCCTGTCATTTTGTCTATTTAAATAAGTCACTTGTGATTAAGGGTAAGCAGCCAGTATTCTTTTTTCTCTCTCTCACTTTTGGGACTGTAGCTCACATCTATTCCTCTGGTCTTTGTCTTCCTCTCATGTATTCCTCTCATTCTGTTTGGGCTTCTATGAGGAAAATTCTGATGTTTCCTTGACCTTTCTCCAACTGTAGACAGGGACTGTGAGACAGCTGATCATTCAATCCCACCCAAACTAAAAAAAAAAAAAAAAAAATGGAGAATACAAATGCTGGCATTCAACCTATGACTTTTGCTATGTAGTAAATATTTTGTAACATCAAGAGAGTCTCTGCTGATTTTCTCTTTGCAAAGGGGAAATCACTAGAATGTGTATTATGTAATGAAGTCCATGGAAAGCTCTCCATTTGCTTAGGTCTTTGGTAGAAAACATTATTATTATTTGTACCAGGAATCAAACTCAGGACCTTGTGCATGCCAGGCAGGTGCTTATGTCACTGAGCTATATTCCTGGCCAGATAACTTATTTCCTTGCCTTATTTTAAGAAAAATTGAGGTATAACTTTGTGCAAATATCCATAATGGCCACATTTGCTTTTAAAATTTTTCTTGACTATAAAAGATTAGATCTTTATGACAGTATATACTTTCTCATAAAAGTTAATTGATAGTTACACAAAGTAGAATCAATGGCATAGTATATTTATTTGCATGTGCCAAATGCTTTGCTAAAAATGTTTACCAAATGTTATTCTGGAATCCTGTTTCTCTTTCTCAAGGGCTTTGCACCCAATGCTGTTCCACCCTGTGAGGCCTAAATGAGACTTTCTATTGCCCAAGCTGTTTTAGAGGGAAATCTTGCCAAAGGGCACCTTGTGAAGTGAAAGTGAACCAGAAGCAGACTGAACCACCTCCGGGGCCTCTCTCACATCCACTGCCTACCTCTTCGCTCCTTTCTGAAGCGTCTGGTGTGTACAAGTTTAATTTGATGGTGACCACTTCAACTGCACGTTTCAGTTTTTTTTGTTTTTGTTTTTTGTTTTTTTTTGCTTTCTGCCCTGCGGCAAGAACCTCAGGGTACTCTAAACATGCAATTCCTGGAAGTGCCAAAGGGTGATGTCCCATGGGGCGGTCCTTAGCTGACAAGGGGCAAGAGCTAGTGCATGCCCTGGGCTGACAATTCTGAAGCTCATTTCACACAGCTCTTCAACGCATCCCAGCGGGGCTGCACCTGGGTCAGAGTGGTGATTCAAGTGTACTGAGCATCGGGATTTCCCAGTCTTCTGTTCCTATTCTTGGTATTGTTTCCCTGAATAAACAATCAGCACCCAGGCTCTTGTTTCCAGCTCTGCTTTCTGGGGGAGCCCAGCCTAAAACCAAACCAAATAAACCTCAGTGCTCTGCCTTCTATCATGACTTGCTGCCTCCTATCATGGTTATTTAAGTCCAGTTTTATCTCTCCCAAGTAAAAAGTTCGCCTTTTAAATTTGGGGTAAAATATGATCAGACCCTGTCGGATGAAATTTCCCTGCTACAGCCCAGGGATAGGACAGTGGAAGAAAGAATGTGCTGCTCAATAGGAGCCTGCAGGACGGCAGGCCACATTTGTGTTGATTACTGGATTGCGGACCTTCATTGAACAATTGTTAACAAATGGTTGTATGGACAAATATGCCTCCAACTGGGTGTTTTAGGCAGTAGGACATTATAAAAGAGACACTGACAGTTGACGTGTTTAACACCAACAGCAACACAAGGCTCTATGCAGTTAAACTGAAATTCAGTACATTTTATCCTTTTAACACAGAGAAATTGAAATTCAGAGAGTCGGTGCTGCTGTTTATGCATTCTGTTTTGACTCATTAATTTTAGATCTAAGCCCACTGTTTCTCATGCTTGTTGTCTTTTTAACTGGTGTATAGGATGAAAATTTACTACTAAACATTTTTTGGTATTGGTCATTGTTGTAGTCAGGGGTTATAAGGAGAACAACTGCATAAGGACACAGAATTTGTAATACTGTTTTATAATAGTCACCCAAAGTTAAATACTAGAAAGTGCAGGAAAATCTGTCTACAACACTAAGACCCAGAATATTCAATCAAGGACCTGGATCCCACAGCAATGTCCTGCATGAGTCCAGCTAAAGACCCAAAGCACATGACAATGCCTCCCACAAATCCAACTGGAAATCTAAGGGCCCACAATCAGGACTCACGCCAGTCTATTTTATGGTTCTGTGCCAGGAAGGCCAAAGGTCAGCGGTAGAAACTGGAAAGTCTATGCACAGGAGCCAAGACATCATGCTCAAAATAAAGAGCAGGGCTGCCCTGAAGAGTACCACAGCCATCCTCAGCGGCAAGGTCCCGCGCTCCTCCGATGATGAGAACAGTTGAGCACAGGTCAGGAAGCCCAGCATGACAAGCTCCTCCAGCACAAGTCTTCCTCTCTGGACCCAGGAAGTGATGCACAATGTGAGGAGCAGAGCTCTCCCAAGGTGAACCACAGCCACCCTAATTGATGAGGTCCTGAGCTTCCCTGATGATAATGGCTGAATCCATACTGGGGAAGCCAGCATGACAAGCACCTCCAGGAGAACCTTCAGCTCGAAACAGCACCTCTTGAAAGAACCCACTACGCCTTGCTCTTCTCCACATCTCTATTTACGCTGGCAACTTTCCTCAGGTGGACCATCTTTACTCAACACCATGCTGATGTAATTCAGTTACTGTTAAGTTGACCACCAGTTTTTAATCCATAGCAGTCATCTCCTGGAGATTTTGTTAAGGGCTGGGTTTAACTTTTCATTTATGCTATAATAAGGTTTCTTTTCTACTAAAACATTTCTCACTGGAAATCTTAAATTGATAAAATAAGGACTAATTTTCCCACATCAATATCAAGCAGCAAAGACAGAATTCCAACTTTTTCTAATCTTCCTTTTTTTTCCTCGATTAATCCCTGGTCAGGTATTAGTGCAGATGAGGCCTGAAAAAATGGTTTTGCCACATGCCGTGCTAGTCACGATCCCGTTGTGTGTTATGTACTTCATGGCAAGGGGGCCTTTGTGAAGAATGTTCTTACAAGAAACACAATGAGCACTGTGGCCCACCCAATCTGAAGTGTAATAAATAGGGCATAGAGCCCTCTGTGCCCACTCAGAGCCTTTCTTAAAACAGCATCATCCATTGGGGTGAATATTATACAAAAAAAGGGCACAGAGGTGCATGATGTTTTTGTTCTACCAAAGCACAATTCTTCAAAAACTTAAGGATTAATTAGCCAATTCTGGGCACAAACATTCTTGTTTCAAAATATGGCCATGACTGTTCCCTCACGTTTAATAGTCTTTGTCAGTGTTCTAATAGTTTGAATTCTTATATCACTACAGGAATTAAAAATAAAATCTCCTTTTTTTTGTTGTTTTAGAGTTTGTGACCATTTCATACACTTTATCCTTTTAAGGAGATTGGGGAATTAATTTTTAACTCAGCAGATCAGTAGTTAGGTAAAAACATCAACCACAATGACAAAACAATCAACAAAAATGTTTTATAAACCAAAAGACTCCCCACTTTCACAGTTGTTTCCCTAATGTCCCCCAGAATCGCCCATCATTGGAAACAGTGCGAATGTCACTGCAGGTGCTTAGAATCAGCTTTGAAAGGGAGGTTCAAGGGTACAAAATGCATATGGTGGGTTTAGGGCAAGACTCACTTTCTTGCCATTTTCCTATTTGGGCATAAATTAATCTCTAACAAACTACTCAATTAAAGTGCAGCATAATTCTTAGAACAAGGTTTTAATATCTTATTTATTGCAGGTAACAGACACAAGAAAATTCTGGATTCCAATTTTAGCTTTAACAAAGAATTCTAGGTGTTTAGGTCTATGTTGTTTGTTAAAGAGATCACTCCCCTGCCACACACACAGAACAAGAAAGAAGGAAAAAAGATCCTAACAATTTTTTATGATGAAGACCATATTAAGGGTTGCTAATTCGGAATGTTACTATACTTGGGAATTTTCAAAGGCAAGAAACAAGGTCTCTAAAGAATGTAATTGAAAAAATCTCATTGATTTTAAACACAACTTTTATCAGACATTTGTATTTTAAAATAACCAAGGCATGGAAATCCTAAATGGATTGCTTTACACATGCACAGCTTGATTTTTCAGCCCAAATTTCACGAAGTATCTTAATAGGCAGATTTACTACTTTCTAACCTAATAGTAGCCACATGGTTGAGATTTCTTTGAAAAATACCCATCTTCGTCGAAGTTTATCTAAAGCATTGCGTGACTCAGAGGATTTAGACTAATATATTGGATCATATCGTCCTCACTGATTTGTCAGGGGAAAATGAAAAGTGGTAAAGATAGGTATTAGGCGAAACAGTCTAGTATTCAGTGACTGAAGGGTCTCCATTTTGGCAGAAAAACATCATTAAAATCTGAGAAGGTACTTTAGGTCTTATAATAATCAGGAACTAAATGAAAGAAGAGGGCTAAAAATAGTGGCAGGCAGTTAACAATGTAAAATTAGACCTGGGCAGTCATATGGAAGTCATTGCAGCCTAGGGGTTAAAGGAGTTGAACAGGATAAAAATAAAATCAAATATTATTGTATATTAAACACACTACCTGTAAACTTAGCCAATAAATGCATTACAGAGTTCAGATCTATTCAGTATAATTTGTGCTTTTGTATTTCTTATCATTTCCTAACCTATCAAAGAGATTTTCCTGGAAAAGTGCTTTTGGTTCTAATCCAAAATATTCCTTTTGGTTTAAGATGTACCTATCAACATACTGATGGTGGAAAAATATAGTGATTTTTCAGATCTTTTTTCTCTATTTAAGATAAACAGTAATACTTTTAATATAAATAACATTGCTCTAAGAGTAAACACTTATGCAAAAAGAAGGAGACTGTCAACAAAGTATAAGTAGTTCATGGAGTTAATATAACAGAAAATGTTTTGCAGTATTTATTCAAACTGAAGCAGAAAATTAGCAAATTAGCTAGACTCTGTCTGAAAATAATAATAATAATGATAAGGGCTCTGGAAGTGGCTCAGTTTGAAGGCTCTGTGTTAGATCCCAGTATCTGAAAAGAAAATAAAAAGATTGATACTGTCACTGTGCGATTTGCTCTCTTGTTCTTGTAACTATTGTTACTATTAGGGCTATAACCAGTAATTGCAAACCTTTTAGAGGTTTTGAGTTGCCCAAACTGCAACCCAAAACCCATGTATCTATCACAAAGCCCAAACACTGCAATGAAACCTAAATATGGGGGATTTTAGTTTAGAAAAAACAACTCATACATTAACACCTTTTGTTTTAAAAGAAAAACAAATAACAAGCATGCTATAAATTCATCACCACTGGGCTACAGGATTTCTAGGTTTTATATCTTTACAGTCTCTTATGCTTCTTACTAGTCACATAACTTGCAAGGTATTGGAGAAAATTTAAATCTCATGTTAGTTGCAAACATCTTCATGGCAATAAAATTGGTTGTGTGAAGTGACTGAATGTGACTAAATATGAAAACATTATGTGAATTTGGAAGGAACACAGGTGCTCTGTCTGAGACCAAGATCTGGAGTGAAAATCAGGCTCTGCCTTGTATCAGGTTTATGACCTTAGACAAGATATTTATTTACCTGTCAAGGCCTCATGCATCTCTTCTGCAAAGTAGGAATAATGGCGTTTAGGTATTTATGTTAAGTAATGTAAGTTCCTTATTGGGAAGCATATATAGGACCACAGGGTCTTAGTATGTAGCAAGAGATGATGGTAGTTATAACTGTTCCTATTATCAGTGTAATCTAGTCAGAATTCACAAATTTTAAGATGTTGATAGAACAGGTATGGCAAGTTCCCTAAAAAATGTGACAGTTCATGGGTACAAACAATTGTAATTTTTTCTCATTTGTCTATCTACCATTCAAATGTCAATAATCCTACTCAATTCTCCCTATTGATTTTGTGATTTTTATTTTCTTAAATAAAACCATTCAAACAAGATTTGTATATTCCTGTAATATTAGAGGCACTTTCTATGTAACCCTGAACTGTGTACTGATTTTATTTGCCTCTTTGTATGTGATTGTATCTGATTTAGAAATAAAATTAATAAGGTCTAAATTATGATAAAAATGAATACAAAAAAAACCCAATTCTTCATAAAGGCTTTAAAAAAAAACAGTTCCTCATAAAAGATCTTGGTCATTTCTTAAGTTTGCTTTCCAAGCTAACTTACATTTCTGTTGTTATCATATGTAGGGTCTTTCCATTATATTTCCTAAACTGTTGCTGTTTATATGTATTGTGTCTCAAATAATAACACTACCTGGCTCGATTCCCGTTTTATTTGAGTCTTTGAAAATCACCTATCATTTGTTAGATGAACTGAAAATTGTGATAATGTTTCCTCTTTTTTCTTTTCAAATTTTATACTGGTAATTTTTTTTTTTAAATATATTGACCTTGTACTTCTAATAATGTGTTAAACACTTTTGGAAAGGACAGGTATCACAGTACTTTTCTTGACACCTTTGGTTATATTTCCAGTGACTCCCTGTTAAGTCTAATACTGGTGTCTATACTGAGATATCATATTTGATTAAGTCACAAAAGTATTCACTTATTTCTATTTAGTAGCTTGTTTATCAGAGGGATTTTTTTGTTAATTTTATGTCATTATAGAACTATTTATAGGCTAAACTACATTATTTATAAAATTGCTACAATTAATATTTTGAAACAAAAAACTGAACTTGATATGTGACCGTACACAATATTAGCTCATGCTATTAGAGTTCTGAAAGCTCATTTGTGTTCGAAAGATTTCTACGAAGTCATTTTAGATGATATTTTCCAGTTGTGACAGTCTTCTTTGTCTGAATATTTTACCAACAGAAATAGTGCATATGTATCTTTAGAACGTTCATTATTGCTCTTTTGTGTTATTTCTTTCTATGTTAGTTTAAAAATAGTAGTACATTCGTAAGTCAAAAATTAAAAAGAATAAAAATACGTAATAGAAGTCCCATTCCTCTTCTGGATCATGTTTTCAGATCTCAGTCTTGGCCTTTCCAGAGAGGTTTTAGTTTTTGTATCTCCTTCTGGTGTGCACATGCATGTACAGACAAAGGTGAGTAAGCATTATAATTCTCTCCTCTTTTATTTACACAAAGATAAGATAAAATGCACATTTTCTGTACCTTGCTTTTTCATTAGCAATGCACCGTAAGGATTATCCTATTTCAATAGATAAAAATCTTTCCCATACTTTTCTGTGGTAGTATGTTACTCGTTTATAGGAGGTATTAAGATGTTCACCACTACCTATTTGTGGAGATGCAGAATTGTTTCCAATATTTCTCATTCACATGGAAGTGAATGCTTCTCAAAAACTACAGTCTACACTGATGAAGTTGTTAAGCATTCTTTTCCCTTGCAAGGATTGTAAATTGATGCAGTCTCTTTGGAGAGACATTTGACCATGACAAAATTACAGATACTTGCCTTAATCCAGTAAATCCTTTTCTGGGTAAAGATTGTCTTTTTCCTGCAGGTTTCAGTGGTGTTTGAGTTAAAAATAGGGAACTGATTCCTAATTTGGATCTTATACTCTATTTACAAAATAGATATTATATTCTGAAGACTTTAAAGAATATGGTAGATGTTGAGGAGATTTATGGAGGTTAGCAATCTACCAACCTTCGGATAATTCTACAGGCTTCATGCTTGGAGTTTTAAAATTATATGCTGTCATTAGAAATATATTTCTGTTTTGTACCAAATAATTTTAGACCTACAAACCTTGGAATTTCAAGCGCTTCCTCTCAGATTCGTAAGGAGATTATTTCCATTAAACTTCTCGCTTTCACCATCTCACTCCTTGGCCCCACTTTATTTTCCTTTGGCAGAAAATGTCATTCTATCGACAGAAAATTATCTGGCCTTCTTGTATTTCTTTCTTCCACTCCCTTCCTAAATGATACCCTACGCTTTGAAAGCAGACTAGATATTTTTCTCCATTTGGAGCTTCTTTCCATCACCCTGCTGTATTCTGCATTTTAAAAATTTTGTTGGTAATTA
>RJWM01000586.1:188442-204199 GCA_004363535.1 Dasyprocta punctata
TTTTTTTTTTTTTTTTTTTTTTTTTTTTTTTTTTTTTTTTTTTTTTTTTTTTTTTTTTTTTTTTTTTTTTTTTTTTTTTTTTTTTTTTTTTTTTTTTTCTGGAGACTATCTTGTTTAACATTTCTGTTCAAATGTTCCTGGTGTTTATTACCATAATTTTAAATAATATGACACTACTGTTTTCTAAATTTTAACTTCTGCCTGTTTACTTTTTTATTAAAGATGAGAGATAGCTCCTATATGCCATTCTACTCTCCTCACCTCTCTTCTTCCCATGTAAGCCATTCGTTCTTTGTTAAACAACATCAATTCACTATATACATATTTAACATATATACATATATATATATATTTTTTTTCAGTACCAGGAATTGAACTCACCACTTTGTGCTTGCCAGGCAGGCACTGTGCCACTGAGCTATATCTCCAGCCCTGAACTTATGTATTTAAACCCTTTCCTTCTATATAAATTATTCTGCCTTGTTCTTTTTATGCCACCATTTTCTTCTGCTTTTCCTTTCTATCTTCTGAGTAAATAGATAGCTGATAACATTTATATTGTTTTCTGTAACTTTCGTCAAGTCTTGCCTGACTTTTCTGTAAGTTGAGTCTCACAGGTGAAAGCCAGTAACATGTGGTTATACTGTAATTTTTGTCCATTGTAGAATCAAGTACTGTAGTGGTTTTAATTACAGTTCATTCTCTGCTGGTACACAATCTTTAACTCATTTAGCACTGGTCTTTAGAGAACAAGGAATACAGTCCTTCTTTTACATTGCTAACTTCTTTTGTATGCTGCTCCGACATGAAAAATTTTTGCTTTGCTTTCATATTAGACCAGAACTTCATTTCCCATAGTTATAGCTTAACTTTGATTTTTCATATTAAGAAAATTGCATTAGCTATCACCTGCATTTCTTGAAAATTGAAACTAAAATCTATCTTTTCATGAAGTATACCCACTGTGAAACTATGTCTGCCATTTATGCTGATATAAGTTAAATTTTTTTGTGTGTGTGGTTAGTACTGTAAATTCATATATAACAATTGGCACTATTTGCTTTTACTTGGATAAACCACAAATATTTCAGAATTACATTTTATGTTCACCCAGGTAGCAATTGTACATCAGTGCTGTTGGGTAACGTTTCTTTTGACTTTTTGCACTATCTGTCCTTTCTTCCAATCTAATGCTCACACAGTCTTGTTTCTCTAGGATGGTAATTTCCATTAGTTGACAAAGCAGCTTCTGTATCTTGGATTATACTTTATTTAGCTTGATGCTATGTGCAACAAGATGAACCACTAAGAGGGATTAATGGAAATCACTTGTTCAGGTTTTCCTGATGTAATTTCTAGGTCATCACAGAACACCTTATCTTTAGGGAATCTTTTTCATGTTCTTTAACATCTTTAGAACTCCTTTGTTGGCCTTTGATGTATCTTTTTAGTATTTTTTTTTTCATTCCTAATACCACTTGGTTCAAGCCCTTATGTACTTACGATTGAGACTGATAAACTTGTAACTGACCTCCTTGGCATGAGGAATGCCACCCAAAACCTACTCAGGCACACCATTCTCTGCCGCTATGAACTTCAGAGCCTCTCTGAGACCAGGCCAGTAAACTTCAAACTCTTAACGGTAGCCCTTAAATTCCTCCACGAACTAAGAACATGAATCTAAGGATCTCCCTAGTGAATAAAATGCCTAAACTGAACTGGTTAATTATAAATTCCATCAGTGCACATTGCTTCTTCCCGTCTCCAACCTCACTCATGCTGCTTCCTCCTTTTGGGAATGTTCATTTCTTGTCATTGCCTGATGAAACCTTGTTTTCAAAACTTTCAAATTAACCAACTTTCATGAGGTTCTCTGATGACTCGAAGCTGAAGCTGTGTCTCCTCCTCCACCTTGCTCTAGCACTCCTTGAGACAAGTTTGTAACAGTTAACAAAGTCCCTTGTGCTGCACTGACATCTATGTGAATGCTATGCCCTAAATTAGGTGCATTATCCATGAGCCCAAGGGTTTCATGGGCATATTTTGGTCCTTCCAGGAGCCCGTTCTTGTGAGAACTCCAGAATTACATTGACTTGAATCTATAAAATGAAGTCAGTCATTCTTATCCTTGTTGACTTCACCAAGACGTGGGTCTGCCTTATTTGGCACACTCACTGCTCAAATTTATGGAGCTATTCTAAGATGCAATTCGTTGTTGTGTTTTTCATGAGGAAATGAGTGACTGTGTACACCGTGTTCAGGATGCATTTGAAGAAAGAGAAGTAGATGGAGCCACGGCCTGCTTGGACCTCCTCATTTTTTTAATGCAACATGATGTAGGATGTTTCATTTTTGCCTGAGGAAAGAGAGACAAATGAAAGGGCTGACTAAAAAAAGTCAAAATATCCTTTATAACCATGCATAAATTCAAACATGAAAGCAGTTAGTCATTCATATTACAAGCTGAAGAGTCCTTCTGGCCTGGCATTAGAAGAAGAAATTGTATCTCTTAATTATCTTGTGGGCCTTATTAAAATTGCAAGCTCGTTCCTCTCTGCTGTGTGTACTGAGAACCACTTCTCACAGCTCAGTAAATAATAATGGCACAATCATTGAGAGATGGGCACTTAGAAGATTCATGAGAATGTTGCATGGGAAGGCCAATATATACATGGGAATAAGAATTTTCCTTTACTTGCTGCAAACTTAGCTCTATGAACAGACAGTATTTTACAACTTTCACCGAGTTTGGAACCTTCAGAGATTGACATTGCAGCTATATGTCTGACATAATGAAAATTAGGACAGGAATATTTGTCACTGTTCAATCAGTGACAAGTTAACATTGGAATGTAAAGGAAATACTATGGTGTCTACACAAGTAAAATGGCAGCATAGGGAACATAGGAATGGCAAAATTATTTCTTAGTGGTCTTAGTTTCTGATTAGTTCAGACTTAAAGTGAGACTATCACATGTGAATTATCCAAGTATGATCTTGTTTTTAAGACGTGAAGGGAATGCAAGTGGGAAAAAGTAAGTTAGTCCTTATATTACTTACTCAATATGCAATTTATACTTACGAAATACAGCCTTTTGTATAATAAATACTGCCTTCCCTTGACTAATAAAAGGATTCTCTTGGTGTACTTTGAGTAACATGCTCATTCATTTCTAATATTTCTATAAAGTACATAAACAGTTCTTCACTTTCCTTAATCCAAGAAATGGTAAGAGTAAAACAACGTTATAAACAAATGTTTCAAAAACTAGTACAAAATCATTAGATTTTAACTTAGCAACCACAGAACCCCCACCTCCAAAGCCATATGGATGGAATTCAAGGGATCCATATGTTACAAAGAATTGCATCTTTATTCTTGCACTAAATGGTTTTCTTTCAGTAATGAGTGCGAGCAACAAACTAGAGTACCAGAACATAGATATGTTTCATATTAAATGAGTTGTCACAATATTTTAAAGTATCATTGTTGTTAGTCTCACTTAAATTTAATAGTCACATAATAACCCATTAATAAAATGTATGTGTTTTACTACTTCACAGATCTACTTTTTACTGTTTCATTCATAGAACTGGATTTGTTTTCATTCACAAGCATTTTATGTTAGGCTTTTAAAGACACTGCTCTGAGAAAGGTTGATAGAGACTTCATCAGATTGCTTAAACACATGATATGAGAAGGGCTGCCAAGCACTCTCTTAGACAATATATTATGATGTTTCAGCTTTAGTTATGATTAATTTTTATTTCCATCCAACTTTGTAGCTTCAAAGTCAAGTAACTTCTTAATTCATTAAGGCAATATTTTCATACACTTTCATTTCCTATGGCGGCCTCCATTAGAAAGAGATTTAAGCCAGTAAGCATGGAGAACAGTACAGTCAGAGCAAGAATAAAATAAAATAAAATAAAATAAACAAAATAGATAAAATAAGAGCAAAATATAAAACTGTAGGAATTTTTATGACTACTCTTAAAATTACTAGGATGCTGTTTTCTCTAACAAATAATAAATTTAATATTATAGCTAAATCAGAGTAAGAATTTTCCCTCACTTGCTACAAGCTTGGCTCTATGAACAGACAGTATTTTGCAACTTTCACTGAGTTTGGAATGTTCAGACACTGACATTGCAGTTATGTGTCTGACTTGATGAAAATGAGGACAGGAGTATTTGTCCCTACTTAATGTCACATTATATTGGAATATATAAGAAACACCGCAGTGTCTACACAAGTAAACAGCAGTATAGGGAACATAGAAATGCAAAATTCCCTAACTCTAAATGGGCTTCCAAAACTCCTAACCTAATACTGGAGTTGTTCCCAAACTTTATCAATTACTGATCAAGATCTGATGAAACAAAGAGGGGAAATCACTCTACTCAAATCTGGAAGAAATCATGCAAATATATATATATATATATATATATATCACTTTATATGCAAATAGATTAAATAATTTATAGTTGTTGGTGACTTATGCATACATTGGCTACAAATAGCAAACATGTTAAAACTATTAATTATTTTTAGGCATAAAATTTATTTATCTTTTTAAATTTAAAAATATTAAGTTAGACTAAAAATAATAAATGAGACTAAAGAATTAAAGCAAATTAGGATTTAATCATAACAAATAATATCTAGCATGAGTTAAACAGCAAATGATTAAATGTTAAGAATAATTGCTCAGCTTCCCATTCTGCATCAGGTTGAATTTTTAACATCTTGTACACTTTTACCTACACCTTGTGGAGAACACGTGTTAGGGCCTGAGAAGTCAGGATCTGGTGGCACAAGCTGAACTGAAAGGTGCAAATCAGTACCACTTAACATACTACTCACTTTTCATTCCTGACGTGAGAGCAGGTAGGTTGGGAGTTTCACACAATTTTTCCTGAAAAGTCTTCTGTAAAGGCAAGGTGTAGCTGTCAGGGCTTCCAGTCTTTAAATTTCAATTTTCAAAAAACTTACCAGTGCTTTATTCTTCTGTGGTCACTGGTGGTCTTTTAAACATGTAGTAGTGGTGACATATTTGTGGCCAAATGATCAGACATCATTACATCGTGTATATGTGATTATTTATATCTTCTCGGCCACAGTGTAAGTTACAAGCAATTATTTTTCTGCCTCCTCAATGTAATTACACTGTAATCTACAGGGCCGTGTAATTGTGTAGACTATTCTGCTCTGAATTATGCCACTCTCAGGGGCTACCTGAGACATGAGTTAGCAGTTCTGCAGTCTCTTTGTGCAGACCTAATCGTCTGAATATGAAGGTTATACTACACGTGGAACCTGGAGGTTTGCTGCCAGGTGTAAGGTTCGGTCACCAAGTAAACTGCCTAAATGTTAGGGAGACTGTTTGATATAACCTCATCAATCAGCCCTTTTATTTCTCATCCTCAGATTATGAAATATCTGTGGGAGAAAATGAAGCTCCTGTGGAAGCAATTATTTTTATTAGTGGAAATTTTCTTTAAGATCTAGGAATCTTTTTCTCACTATTGCCAGATGCCATCAACCTAATAAGTGCAAAATGCTTTAAAACATGCACAGATTTGTACTAATATGCATGGTCAAACAAAACAATAACTTAGCCTGTATATCAAAATGCAAAATAAATATTATATCTTTTTTAAAAAAACCAAGGTACAATCAAGTATGTTAAATACATAACCTGATAATACAGTAATTCACTACTACTTCTAGAAAGCAGCAACTGTAGTTTAGCATCTATCTATAGATACCTTCTAAAATAGTCTCTGAGTGGCCAGACTGTTCAACTGAGAGTCACAGAAATTCCAAGAGTCTGTTTTAAAGCTTAGATGATCTGATACACTTGGAAGAAATAATGAGATGGATGAGAATCATTTATTCCTCATCTCACTGGTTAATCTCCTTCTAGGAAATTTGAGGTTCTCACTGACGTGTGATGAGTTGTCCAAATCGATGAACCATGTGTGTAAATGCATGTTTTGCCTGATTCTTGTGATTACATGTGTTTCACTTCACACCAGAAGTCTCATACAGTCAAGTGAGTGTATTTGGAACAACAAGATAGTCAACTAAATAGGAACTTTGGGCTGAGTCTGGAAAATTAGAGCTAAAATAATGTTAGTCAATTAAGTCCTGTGAGCAAAAAAGGCAAAATTCTTGCTCTATTGACTTTTAATGTGAACTTGCAAATAAATATGATAAGTACATTGTACATTACTAGACCTTCTACATGAATATGAAGGTCTGAAACTATCTTGAACTGATTTGAGTAAAAGGGGTATTTGATGAATTTCAAAATGAATCTCATTCAAAAGAAAACATTTTGAAAACTTGTCTCAGAAGTAGGTTGCCATTCAGCAAATGGAACTTTTTTTTCTGTTTTACTAATGCATATCAATATTTTTCATTCATCTGCCTCCTACCATGCTTTTATGATTCATTTATTTGGGAGTGAACATACAAGGATAGGTAAGCAGATAAATAGATGGACAGAGAGATATAAATATAATGAAACTTCTTTATTGAGTTTTTTCTTTTTTTTTGTTTTTTGTTTTTTGAGTTTCATTCTTGTATATACATATAGGGCCAACTGTTCTATACTGTATCCGTCCTTCATGTGTCAATCACACATCTCTGGTTCAGATCTTTTCTGCAAAAATATCCACCATAAAATTCTTGGGGATAACGATAATTCAAAGTATTGCTAGTATTTAAAGCATTTGATGATTAGCTATTGCCAATCTGTGATGGACATTAACTTGTAAGACATTAATTCATTGTGTGCAATGTTTTCCTTAACCATTAAGTTACTTCCTAGTGAGTCAGGTATTCCTGATTATTACAAACTTGATATGTCAGGGTTTAGACCCTAATCCTTCACTGTGGTAGACACCTGTGGAATATAGGCCATGGTCACATTTTCACCTGTGAAAACATTGCATTGTCCACCACAGACCTGAAAGCTAAGTTTAATTTAGATTGTCATGGAATTGGGGTTTTGTAAAATACTTTGAGATTTCAGATGCTTTTCTTGATAGCACCACAAATTCATGGAAACCGTCCCCCCACCAGGAAAATGAATTAGAGATTCCAGTAAATCTGCTTGTGGTTTCATGTGGATATAAAGGTAAATTTTTCCCCTTCACTGAGGAATTCAAGCATGCTCTGATTAGATAAGAGGCAATGTTCTAATTGTATGAATACCACTGAGAATTGGGTTACACGCAGGTCTTATTTTTCCCTTAAAACCATACTATTCTGTAATTAGGTCTCTATTATAATGAAATTTATTGAATCAGCAACAGAAAAAGATACCTTAAGTGTTGCCTGGCACAGATGGCAAAAGTCATAGCTTCACAGCTCTTATCCCCAAATAAGTTGCTTATTTGTTTATCCATTATATATGATCAAGAGTTTCTTATCCTAATTTTAGTAAACCTTTCAAATGTAGAAACTTGAGATGAATATGCCTTTTATTCTCTTTATAAATGTGTGGAGTATTTTCTTTCCCATTTTCTCCTAGAGCTGGGACTTCATTTATTTTCCAAAGGACTAAATTCGTGACTGTAATTTGGGATACTTTCATCAGGCTTGGCCAAAGCAGTATTAAGGTAAAATTGAATCTACGCCATAAAGTCAACAAAAGGCAGGAGAATATCTTGGTTAAACTAACTAGTGGGATCAAGTGTGGCCTTATGAAAAGGCGACCCGTGGTCTGGAGATGAGCTGTCCCTGATGAGAGCCACCAGCCACACAGGTCTGCAGAGTGCTTGAGGCGTGGCCAGTCCAAATTGAGCAGCACTGGAAGTGCTAATTATACACTGGTTTTTGAAGCTTTAGTATTAAAAAAAAAAAAAAAACGCTATCTTGAGGAAAAAATTTTAAAAATTGTTATTTGTTACAATCATCTCTTGGCCATATTGGCTAAGTAGAACATATTATTAAAAGTAATTCACCTACTTATGGTTACTTTTTTAAAAAAAATGACGATTGGAAAAATCACATATGTCGTTCACATCATATTGCTATTGGACAACAGTGGCCTAGAGGTTAAATAAATGAGCTTTATTGGAAGTCCTTGATTCTCTTGCCAGCATCATTTGGCTCTGGATGAGACATATAATCATTAAAGACCTCAGTGTCTTCATCTGTGAAATGGGGTTAATAACACTTCCCACTTACTGACGTATAGGGACCTATAAGAATTAATGACCCAGAGCTTGTAAAATGTTGAGTTCTTTGAATCTTCTACAGTGAAACTAACTTTTTTCTTCTGTTTAATTTCCCTGGGGACTGGGTATGTGAATAAACAAATATAGTGCATGGGAAAACACCCACACACACATACAGCTTCAGTGCCTTTTTCCCTTTGGTGAATTTATAGCGGCTACAAAGAGCAGGGAAAAAAAAAAAAGAAAAAAATCATACTCTGGAAAATACCAAGTGCAAGGTTGTCAGACTTGACTAAGCTCTGTATGGTTTAGGCATCTGCAGTTATAAAACTAGCTATAGCAGGCTGATTCTGGAACAATAATTGTGGAAGCTATGCGGACATACAGCTTACTGGTTCACAACTTGTTTTTCCTCTTTCAAAATGTTCACAATAAATGTATTTTAAATAAATAACTGGTTATCACTCTATCTGACCTAATCCCCTTTTAAAATTTTATTTTCTTTGTGCCTTAAAGTTATATACAAATGATTTCCTTGACAATAAATTTTATACACAAAGCCATCATGCTAAATAAATTGTTTTGCTCTAAACTCAAGGTTAGAAGAGGTCTTAAATTTCCCTCATGATTTTAGACCTAAAAGATACAAAATGATGCCTGAATAAGTGAACCTGGTTGGGAAAAGGAACGCAGCATAGTAAATGAAAAATATATTCTAACTCTTGCTCCCTAACTTTTAATGTTATTTAATTCCTTCGATATGTGTTTCTCGCACTTGAATCCCAGGATTCTGTTCCCCTCCAATTTTAGAAATGATGGAGTGGACCCGAGACTTTTTTTTCACCATGGAGATTTACATTGCCAAGAAGGGCCCAGGTTCTTCCTGAAACACAGGAAGCAGAGAGTATTTTCATCCTCTGAAGCAGCAGCCTCCTGACCCGCTGGAGCCAGTGCACTCACGCTGAGTGGTCTACGTTTTCCTGTTCCTTTGCTTTGTATGGCATGGAAGTCTTGTTTGATGTCTAAATATGAGGATGCCAAAGCCTGAATTTATATCCGTAATTGTCACATCCTTTATTAGGAGCTACACACTTGCACCATCGTGATAGCATTTTTTGAGAACAAATCAGTGTCAGCAATTATATTTATGTACCCATCTCGGGTGTAGAGCTGACATAGCTTACAAAGGATGGCAGCGTTAGTCAAGGGCTGAAGGAGGATGTTGCATATGGGTGGGATGACACAATATTTTTGATATGAAACGAATAAAAATTTGAAATCATGCAGTTAGGTAGTGGTAGTCATATACCTTTAAGAAAATTCAAGACTTAATCTAATTACATTCACTGTCTTGCAGCAGGCAAGTAATTATAATTCCCATTTTGCAAATAAAACCCTAAAGCCTGGAGAAATTAAGTAACTTGCTTGAGCCTTCAGGGTATTGGAGGTGGAGATGGGTGGAGAACACTGAATTTACCTTAGTGAGAAAGTATTAGTCATTTAAGACATTAAAGAGGGTAGTGATTTTAAATAGGGAATCATAGCTATTGACTGAACCCATCTCTTGTCTACGACTTATAATCAATGCATGTCTTAGGAGGATTAAAACTGACCAACTAGTTCACTGAATGCAGGAAAGCTATAGAGCTTAAGAAATACCCCATGGCACCTTGGGAATGGAGGCCCAGGGAAGCGTGCTTCTAAGACCAAGCAAGAGGTCACCCAGGACTGTTCCACCTGGCCAATAGTGTGAAGCAGAGCTAGCACAAGAGACAGCTAAACCTGCAAGAGTAGGGTTGGACCCATGCCAGCGTCAAAGGAAATCACAGTGCCCGTATGGCACAGTGACATCAAAGAATCCAAAATGCTATAACAGGCTAATAGCAAAGGAGCCGAAGGAATAGACATACAAGAGTCCATGTGGCATTCTACCTGGTTCACTTTTCAAGCAGCTGAAGGAGGCAGGAAGGAGCCTGAGAGTTCATGCTATAACTGACCATTGTGTCTGTGGTGAGGGAACCAGCCCAGATTTATTCAAATTGAATAACAGAAAATAACAGCAATGCATCAGTGTGCTGAGGGGTGGAGATTGAGGGGAAGGAACTTCGTGATCCCAGAGGTAGATTTACAGAAAATGGTATTTCAGTTTCTCAGTGTCTTTGCTACTGAGAACAGAATCAAAGGACTGACTGGGAGCACACAGATTTATTTGGGAGTGGGTTCTGAAGCACTTGCCCAACTGCTCCTGTCCTCCTCGGTGGAGGTTTTCCCCCCAGGGACTGCACGTGACCTGAAGCCAATGCTGTGGAACTCCCAGGGCAGAGAGCTGAGCAAAGATGCTGGCATGCTCTCAGTCGAGGGGAGACTGGGTAGGGGGCAGTGGATCTGAACTCACTTGGAAGTCTTCAGTGTGTTGTATTCAGCTATCACTGAACATAAGCCATGAGACGTATTTATAAGGTGATGAATTTTATGACTTGTTTAGTTGATAAGAGCATGAAAAGCCAAATGGACACAGAGAAGAGTGTTTATAAAGGTTCTATGATACACAAGAGCTGGCCGATTTTAGAAATTCAAGGAAGTCTGTGAAGTTACAGCACAGGAAGTGTAGTGGTGAGTCAAGATAAAGTTGGATACAGTAAACAGGAGACAAATCACTAAGTATCTAGAAATCATTCTGTGGAGTTTAAATTTTCCTTTTCTAGAATGCAGAGACAGTCCATGGAGCCTAAAGCAGAGTTTCATGATTATAAGTTTTTAATTTTATATAAAAAAGAAATTGAGTTTGACAGCTATTTAATAACTGGCTGGACAACACTCCAATTCAGGCCAAGTGCCACATATGTTTAGGAGGAAATTTATGCAGAGTAGGAGCTCCGCAGAGCAGTGTGGCTTCCAGGGTCACTCCCATTTACTCTCAGAGCCTCTTTTGCTGTGTTTCTGGCTAAATGCTGATTAGGTGGAAACTTGGATTTAATTATTGGTCTTTCATTGAACTTCTGGATAAGTGCATTGGAAAGGAAGCTCACAAAAAACCATCGCCTAGAAGACAATAGCACTGAAGGAGTGATGGAAACAACAGCAGTGCCAGCAGCAGTGATTTTTATCCTGGTCTTATGACGATTGCTTCAGCAATCACATAATGAGATTATAAGCAGTGAAATAGTCAAGTGCAGCAAGAAGTAGGTCCAAGAAAAATAGAAAAACAGAAATGACTAAGAAAGCTATTTAATTTGGACTTAAAATCACTGTTACTAAGAGTGCAATTTGGGCTACACCTTGAGAGGATTTTTTTCTTGAGATGTTAGTTATTGATAGTATGAAGCTATTCGAGGTAATAAGGTATTTGGAAAGGGGTATTATTTCAAAAAATTTTTGCATCTATTTTTTCACTTTACCATACATAGAATACATCAGTACAGGGACATGTGTATGTATATTTGTATATTCATATGCACACACAGATACATAGAGATATATATCCACAGACATGAATATATGGTTGATAAATGCTAATGCTCTTTCCTCCTCCACTGCCAGACTCTGAGACAAGGATGCGGCAGGTAGTTTTCCTGGGAGGTGATTTCGAGAAGACACATGAGGGAGTGAGGAGGCAGTGCATAGAGAAAGCAATGCCAATAAAGGGAGTGAGCAGTGGGCTGTCAGTGCCCAGTCCTGCGGGGGACTGTTTGAAGAGCCATTTAGAATATACCTCAGAATTGCTCACTGAGAGCTAAGATGGCTGGGGTACTTTGCACAAACTCATGTCTCATTGGCTATCATTTTTTTTGTGGAAGCAGCTAATTACAGCTTTTCAAGCTGCTCCTCCATGAGGGTCAAGATCCCTCTCTTCAAAGGGGACAGAGATGTGGGAGGCACACTTGGAGCAGTGCACAGAGGATACAGTGCCTACAGTGGGGTCAGCAGACTGATGGATGCTCCCCAAAGCCACAGGTGAAGCAGAATTAGCATAAGAGGCAGGACATTAGTAGCATCAACAGCAGACTACCAAGAACACTGAGAAGTGGTAGCATAGAAGGAGAAAAATCATGAGGAAGATGGGAAGGCATTCAGAATTGGGATTTAGAAAGTTCTTCTGGACAGCAGTGTGATGATGTGTGTTGTGCAGAAATAATAGGCAGGAAAAAGGAAGACATGTTTAGGAAGAGACACGTTAATCTTAGTGAATAGGGAGGACAGACCAAAGACACGCAAGTATTGAGGTATGTGGTATGTGTATTCAGTATGAGATATGTGGAGGATGATTTGATTTTGGAGGTGAAAAGAAATACAAAGTGCGACACAATCTTCTGATTTCCACTTGGGAGGCCTGGTTGATGACAGCATGGGCAAGCAGAAGGGAGATGGGGAGGGAATGCTCAGTGTGGACTGGTTTTGTATGTTCAAGAATAGATGACTACCAGAGAGTTACATACAACATTCTGGAAATCCAAGGAAGGGAAATCCAAGAAAGCAATCTGGCTTTGCATGACTTCAAAGTCTTTGTCAAGTCTAGTAACCTAAAATTCTAGCTTCAAAACCATCATCTTTCACCAGTCAGTGCAGGATCTGATAATAATCAAAACAATTCAAATAGAAATATTTTCTCTATTTCTACATATTTAAAAGATACTTTGACCTGTTCAATTTAAAAAGTAGCTCTCTGACAGCAGTAAATTGAAGTTAAGTGTGTTTTCTTCTAAATGTTGGAGTCTGATGTAAATGAAAAATATCTTACCCTTGTTTAAATTTTGTTAATGGATCTGCAGAGATGATTTAACTTACCTTTAATCTTTATGGTGCATGTGTATCACAAATCCTTCTCAGACTTTAATATGTGTATACATCAGGTGGGCAATCTTACGATTCAGTGGGATTTGGATGGAGCCTGAGAATCTACATTTGTGATCAACTCTCAACTGATTCTGATGCATTCATTTTGAGGTGCACAGGATATAAAAGTGATAAAAGTGAGACATCTGTGCAGATAGATATTCTTTGGATAACAGCCTGATTGGCTGTCTTGGTGAAGTTCATTATCCTGAATTCATCTTCTCTCACAGTGGAATAATGTGATTGCTGCCAGTTACCATGGACCTTATTGAGTAAAACATTAGCCTGGAACATCAGAAAGAAATTCATAGGAAACAGGAAAGAAGAAATATATACATGAATGTAAGGTAGATAGTGATGAGGAAAGTTAGGATTACAAGACTGAAGAAATAGGACTAAGTGAATAGCTCATGGAAGAAGATGAGTGATGACTGCACTGTTTGTTTTTGGAAAGGATGTGTGAATTTATTTCCCAGGAAATGAAGTGCATAAGAGAAAGGATTAAGCAATCAGGAAACAAGAAATAGTAACTCTCCAAGAAAGACAATCCATGGTATCTTGTTTATTGATTTCCTAAAGGTAGTTTTTAATGAACAATGATGATGTAAGGCTCCTATGTTCTTTACTAAAAGGCAGACCTTGGCTTTGTCCATAGAGAGTCTAAATTGAGCCTACCAAGGTGAATCAAAGTCTTTGCATTAAAAATACCTTGAATATGTATTGATTTGGGACATAGTTTGGGAAGCACTAAGACCTCAGAAGAAAGGGAAGACAAAATAGAATATATGCTGGCCAAGAAGATAGAGTAAGATTTGGGGAAAGCACACTGGGAAGTATCGGTCCAGTAGTGGTTCCAACAAAGAATCTAGACAGTGTTACTGAATTTGGCCCAAGAGACATTCCTATAGAAGTTAAAAGTAGTGCTTCCCAAATTTAATGTGTACTTAAGTCACCAAGAGGATGTTGCTGAAATTGTGGTTCTGACTCAGAAAGTCAGATAGGGACTTAGATTCATCATTTCTTAAGAGCTCTCCCATTGATGTTGATGGTGGTAGAATCATACTATGAACAGCAAATTTTGGAGGACATTCTGAAAGATGACTAAAATTTACTTAGGCACACTATGGTAACACTGGCTAGAATTTGCACTCTCATTAAACAGACAATGATAAAAGATATTTGTTTATCTGTTTACTATGGAAATGAACTTCAGTTAGCCACATGTTAGAGTACAACTGAAAAAAGATGAGAAGGCAGTTTTGATCATTAAGTTTATTAAGATTATGAAAGTAGAAATGAATTTAGGACAAAAACAGAAGAATTCTCCATTTATATTCAGGTAAGTACAGTGAAATATTTCATATTCTAACATGAGTACTCAGTGTGGAGTTTGCTATCCCAAATATTTGAACTAAAATTGAAGATGTCACCATATTAAGAAAAGTAAATAGCTGTAACTACCATGTGGTTTTCACAGAATAACTAAGTGTATGGGTTTGATCCTGTGTCCCCCCCCAGGTCTCATGTAATCTGGACGGGGCTGAGTCTGGCCTTCGTGATTGATTTGTTGTCTAGCACTGGGATTGGCAATGTGAGTGCCGCACCTGCCCAGGGGTGGAGCCAACATACAGTATAAGGGTGAGAGGAAGGCATGTCTTTACTCTCTCTTCCTGGTTTGCCTTGCTGTGTTTGGTGGCTGCCATGAATGGCTGCCCCACCACACCATGCTGCCTTGGAACCAGCTGATTATGGACTGAAACCTCCACAAACAGTGAGCTAAATAAACCTTTCCTTCCTTCATTTTTGGTGTCAGGTATTTTGTCCCAGCAACAAGAAAAAAGTAAAGGTAACCAAGACAGAATTTGGTACCAGTGGAGTGGGGTTTTTGCTGTGACTAACCTGACCATGTGGTTCAAGAGCCTTTGGAAATGGCTTGTGGGAAGAGTTTGGAAAGTTTCAGAGATATCGCCTAGAAGAGTAGCCCTGGAATAGCTTAGGCTGCTCTGCATGGGAGTCTCTGGTCAGGGCTCAGGAGACCAGAAGGTTGATAAAAAGCCTGCCAGTAAAGACCAGGCTCGGGAGGTTTCTGCTGGGAAGAAGGACTGCATTGGTGGTTGGACTACAGACAGTGTGTGCTATGGTTTGGCAGAAAGTTTGTCTGCATTTTGCTCATGCCCAGAGACTTTGCCTGAGACTGAAATTAAGGGCAATGGACTATTGAATCTGGCAGAAGAAATTTCAAGGCAGTCAAAGTTGAGGCAGTGGCATGGCTATTGTTGGGGGCTTTTAGCCAGATTTATGTTGTGAATCAAGAGCAAAGAGCCCAGCAGGATGATTTAAAACATTGTGAGTTTGACCAGAAAGGGAGCTCCAGTAAAGCTGTGGACTTGTAAAGATAGAGCTGAGCTCTCAATTGCTCAGAAGAAACAGAAAAATAAAAAAGATGGCCTGCAGGCATCATGGAAAGAGACAGCTGGTCCCCACACTTTGCATTCTCAAAACTGCAAAAGTGAAAGACTTTGCTTGAAGGAGAAAACCACAGAGCACCATGTTACAGAATGGCAGCAGAGGCCCCATGAGGTGCCAGAATGGAGGTGGCCTAGGAAATTTGTTCCTCAGAATCAGGTTCAGAGTGCTCAGTGATCCAGGCACCCAACCCCTATGGCCATGAGGGAGGAAAGCCTGGATACTGCCCCAGTGGCAGTGGTCCTTGGCATCATCCACGTGGTA
>RJWM01000587.1:0-204000 GCA_004363535.1 Dasyprocta punctata
AAGAACCGGTAGCCACACCGTCTGAAAATCAAGTTCAAATTTTAAAAAATAGATGGCCAAGAAAACACATCCTGGAAGTACTTGACCTGGAAACTGACAGTGTTTGACCTTTTTCTCAACCCAACAAATACCTTGGTAGTACAGTTTAAATAGGCACAAATACACACTAATATTTCCCAAATCTTAGACAAAAAGCAGTTTCACATTTAAATGTGATTTGTAATAGTTCGGGTTGCTTAGGCTTATATATTTTAGACCACATGCTCAGTATAGCCTTTGTTCTACGTTTTTTTAAAAGATGAGGCAACACTTTTAGTTTGTATTAAAAATAATGATCAAGGAGCAAGGATTTCCTAATCATAGTAAACGGAAGGAATTTGTATAAAGAATCTGTTCCATAAATTAGAGATTCCAGAGGCTAAAATTAGCAGTGTTTATGATTTAGAGAACAAAAGTTACTATTAAAACCTCATGCATAAAATGTTTCTACCACTAATCCATATTATATGATGATGAGAGAAATGAGGTGAAATAGAAGATTAATGAAAAAATCAATGGTAATTTCTGTCTTCTTACTAAATAAGAGTCGATTTGTATCATCACTATTAGCATCTAAGTATAAATGGGAATAAGATCAACTCTAGAGGGAAAAGTTGTGTTGAATTTTATGTCCGATGTATTCACAGTATAATGCTTAATTTCACAGCTTCCCCCTTATTGTGTAATCATATGCTAGTTTTCCATATCCAGATAGATATTAGCAAACTCTTTCTATATATCAAGAAAAAGCTACAGAAATATATTTCTTATTTAATTTCTACTATTCTTTTAAATGGCAGTTTGCAGAATGCATCTGGGTGTACAGCTAATGACCCATGAGCAATAAGCAACTGTTTAAGTAAAATGCACTATGAAAAAGCTTTTACCAAACAGCATTTTAATATTTTAAATAGATTTTCCATTGCAGGCTCTTTGTAACTGGATTAGTTCTCTGATGTGTTCTGACAGAGCTGTGGTTAGGGATACTCCATTAACTTTGTCTGTCATCTTATTTTCCCTAGTATCCAGAAGAACACCCTTATATTTCATAATTTGTATTGCTATCAGTGCTGATTTGTAAATGTGCAAATTATAATTAACAACGGCTACTACTTCTATTAAATATTAAATCATTCTTGCAGCTTATATTTTACACAGCAGATGGAGCCCTGTGGTATGCAAATAGACTTTCCTTACATTGTCAGCAATTTTTAACCTATATTTTAGCTTAAAGAATACATTTTTCCTGTTTGGTTTATGTTTTCTATAGCATTTAGGTTAATATTTATTTACTGCAGATTCCCTTTCTACCAATAAGAATTTCATGGACTATTACATCCCAGCACTGTGGTTTTGTTTCCCTTCATTAATAGCTCCTTAATCATCTAGCTTGCTTGTAAGTACAAGAGCTTGTTATTCGTACGGATGCTGCAGTATTGCATAAGAAGCACTTAGTTATATTTTAATATGTACAGCAGAAGCAAAAATGTTGGGTATACATCGTGGGTTTTAATTTGAAATCCAATCTATGTGCACATTTCTCCCCCCAGAATAAGCAAAAGTATTTAAGGTTTTATATTGTGTCTTAAACATTCTATTAAATGTCATCAGCCGATTCAGGAAAATGTATTGCAAAAATATTAGAGAAGTATAAAATGTGTAAATGTAATAGATGCTTGGGACATGGAGAGGAATGTAAAAGTCCAACATTTATCAGGTAACCATAAACCACTAAGAAACATTGAGAGAAAGTAACATTTTTATGATATATAGTATCTTAAGCATGAACACTTATTTCTGGTATTTACTGCAGTGCTGTTGCATTAAAAAACACTAATCTAGAATTATTGCAACCTTTCCTAACTATGGAGTGTGAATATTTTGGTTGAGGAGCTAGTTCTAACTTTCTTAATAATGAAAAGATATATACTGTTTAAACCTGGCTGGAATCAGAAGGTTGTGTTTCCTTGACAGGTTTTTAATGGCAAGCTAAGACTGCCGGGTAAACTGTGCAACTCAGAGGCATTAACTGACAAATTAAGCAAAGAGTAATGAAAACTTCGATGTGTTTGAATCATCATTCATTGAACTGTAATTGCCTTAGCAGCACAAAATTAAATTGTAACAAGTAAGGGTCTTGACATTTCCCGCAATTTCTTCAAAAAAGTTTGTACGTGCCACTGAGGACAGAGCAGTCACATGAAATACTGGATGTGAGTCTTTTTAATTAATTAACTAATTTTATTTATTTATTTAGGAATCGGCCATTCAATAAGATACCCAAGTTTACTATAATGGTCTGTCTTTTGGATTCCTGAACATTGAAAATTTTTGGTCTATAGTATGCCATACAATGATGATTAGGTATAGAGTCTGTAGGTGTAGGGAAACATCCAGAAATAACTTTCCAATTATGTACTCTCTTCCTTCTCTCACATATTGAAGAAAGAAGAAAGATCAGAAAGCCTTTGCTGTTGTCATTTCAGTGTCCTAGCAGGTTTCATTGCCCCGCCCCCCAGGAAAGTATGTCTTTTTAAAAAATGGTACGAGTATGCAAGACAATCCAAGATACTTTGAAAGAAAAGAATATCTGTTTTTCTGCAGATATCTTGTAAGAGTCAGAATGGAGAGAGTACACAAAGACTTTATAAAAGAGAAGTCTATCTTCATGGAAAGCCATAGCTACGGAGCCCATAAGAACAGCCCGCCAGCTTTTCTGTGCGCTTCAGAGACTGTGACTTTCCCGGCAGAGCGCGCCTCAGCTTTGGGTGGGAAGCTGCGATGAACTTTTGAGTGAAGCAATATGTGTCTGAGTTAGAGCATCTGCTTTCATTACTTAGTTTCCAAGAGGACATTGCGAGTCAGGGAAATGAGTGGGTTTTATCCTGGAAAGGATCCAGGGAAAGCTAGATCTTCTTAAGAAGACAAAGGAAGAGCAGATTTCGGCAGCTTTGAAAAGGGAGCTGTGGGCGAGACTGAGTAGGGAGCGGACTCACCCCGTTTGTCGGCGGGCGGTGAGCTCTGCTTGTCTGGAGGCGGCGAGGCCCTCCTCAGCAGCCCAGAGACTCCTTCAGGGTTCGCTGTGAACCTGTTTAAAATCCTCCCATGAAATTATTCCCAAGTGAGATGCCCTAGGAGAAAGTGTTTGCCTCAGACAGCTGCGCTTAAAAGGCTTTGCCCAGAGACCAGGCCTCCACGGAACACTTACAGAACCTTGTGGAAGGAGGCAAGTGGAAAGAAGAGCAAAAAGGAGCTGGACTTTGGGTGTGGAATTTGAAATTTAAAGTTTTATGAAAGATTCCCATAAGGAGACTAAATCTCAGAGTCAAGTAATTTCATTAATGATTTATAGTTCATCTACATTCAGAAGGAGAGGAGGGTATTTGTGTATTATGCAAATAGTCTGCATATTTTTGTAGTTTAAAAATAGAATTTAGAACCTTGTGCAATATTCTTGGTGAGGGTGTGTTTATTTGCCACAGCAACAGATACTCAGGCTACTCTCTAACCCCCTGTTCATTGAGGAGCTAAGGGTGGTGATGGAGGTATGGGGTGGAGCGGAGAAAGAGGAGAAACAGGGCACTCCTGGATGAGGCAGGTGAAAGGCTTACTTTGTTTTGCTTCGACTCTCCTTGTACCATGGTCTGGATCAGTGGTAGTGAACCTATGCCATGAATGCCCCAGCTGACTGTATCATTGAAAGCTCGAAAGTTTTGCCATCCCTGGTCTAGGGACTCTATAGTCTTATTTTTCTAAAGACAACATCCTACCTAGACAGTATTTATTTTCGTGTATATCTTTGTGTCTTTGGCCAGCCGTATCTATTTTCTGTGGAAACTCCAGTACAAGACAGACTACCATGCGGCTAAATCACAAAACATACAAAGTGGAATTCATTGTTTTCTCATCCACATGTTACTAGATCCTCCTGCCTGATATGCCTCCTCCTCAGGGAGCCCCAGTACAGCTGCCCTTCCCTGGCATGTCTCATCCTCAACTATTCTCTTCTTTGTTTCGTCGAAGTGTATGCATTTGCCCTATGCCCTCAGTACCTTGTTAGGTTTAATAAATCTTATTGGTAAATGAAATTAGGTAAGATGCTATTAACTGATGAAGATCTTTGGAAAGCATTTGCTTTTTGATAGTAGGTTTTTAATTCACATGCGCCAGGGGGGATGTTGTAGACCCTTGCTAAGACTAGTGAGGTGATAGTGTCCTTTGTAACTCTTCTCCTCAGCAGTTTAACTACTTTGCCTATCAAAACTTTGGTCTTCTCATTGAAGTTGGTGAGATTATAGAAGGCTAAAAACTAGTGCTTTCTTAAAACAACAACAAGAACATCAAATCCCAGTGAAATAAAAAAAAAAATCAACCTTTCTACCTATTGACCGAAGTAATGCTTGCTTAAGGGTCTGAAGGCAAACCAGTACTGGACATGATGGAAAGTAAATAGTAAATTTAGGGGAGATTGCTCTGTGAATCATCTTTAAATGAAAGGTGACAGAACCCTTGGACTTCGTCATGTTTCAGATGTTTTGATTTACTTTTTCTGGGTTCTGTTTTTGGAGAGCTGAGTGCGTATGTTGTAGATAAACATATTCTCTGGAAAAGTGGACTTGAGAGAAACTTCACACAGGAAGCTTTTTTTTTGGAAGGGTGAAGATAGTGATGAGTGTATGACCCAATAAATTTACAAATTGCTGCAGACAGTACCTAAATTTTGAGGATTTGTGATGGTTATTCATGTATTGAAGGCTCTGAGAAGTCCTGTAATGAAAAAGAGTATTTCAATGTGTTTAATACCACACTTTTTAGATGTGTAATTCTTTTGTGCACAACATTGTGGGAACTAGTTTTCCAATTAACACAATCATGAGGGATAGGAGGGGTGGTAGCATGCTGCTGTAGACATCTGCTTGTGCTCTGGTTACTGTAGTAGGGAAGTTAGGAGAAAATGTTGTGTTGCAAGCTATTGTAGGCAGCACCAGTAAACGCACCCATCTTTCCCTCACTCATTTACTCATGAAGAATTTGCTAAACATCAATCACATAAACAAGATAAGATAAATAAGGAATTTGGAGCTCCCCAAAAGACTTTTGCCTTGAGGTGTTTAGAAAGACTACATTGGTTAGCTTTCCCACTGCTGGGACAATACCTGACAGTCAAAATTTAAGGGAGGAGAGATTTACTTGAATGATAGTTTTGGAGGATTAAATTCATGATCCAAGGACCAGATATAGTACCGAAGGTTGCACCACCCAGACACACCCAGGAGAGTGCTTTGCTAACCCCCAGGCAGTTGACAAGCCAATCAAGCTGGCAGTCTACAGTCCAGTTTAACTGTCACATATTTAGGTATTACATGTATTCCAGACTGCACATATGTGACTGAATCAAAGATCAGGTGGTGAGTAGGTATCTTACAACAGTTGAGTTCTTTCCTGGGGTTTGGAGGACGTAATGGATGCTAATGACTATGGCTCCACCTCAGCCACATTCTACATAGCTCTCCACACTAAGAAAGAAATAACAGCAAACACACCAACCCACAAAACAAAACCAAAGAAAAACATCAGCAGCAATGACAGTAAAACAATTATAACGAAACACTTCACAGACCTTTCCTTTGGTTAGAGGTAGAGTTCAGATTGATATTTCCCTTTTCTAGTAATAAAGGACTCAAATTTGGGACACCAGTTTGAGTTCTGCTTCCATTTCTCGTAGCTCATCTCCTGCCATTTCTGGGTGCAGACTCTGGGGATCCAGGTCTTTCTCTTTTTGTGGAATGACTCTGAGAGGATCCTACGGGAAATCGAATGAAAATAGTTATATCCTTTATAAACAGTAAAATTCTATACAAAAGTTAGATATTATTTTAATTATTCTTGCTTTTTTAAATTTTAGACTCAAAATAATGAATCAATATGTCAGGTACTGTCTTAAATCCTCACTATTTGTTTTCTCTTTAATCATCAAAATAGACCTGTTAGTATAATTACTCCTTTGTACAGATGAGAAAATGGAGGCTTAAAGAATTTAAATGTAAATTTAAGTTACACAACCATGAATTTTCAGCATGCTAGATCTCTGTTATATGCAAAAATTTGGAATTCGCTCACTCATTCACCTCGTATTATTAAACACCTACTACATGTCATCTATTTTCCCCCACTCTGGGCCTAGAAAAGTGAACAAAATGAGCTAAAATTCATGTCTTTGTGGAGTTTAAATTCTGGTGGCGAAGAAGGAGAAGACACATAACGAATATATAAACTGTAGAACGTGAGAAGGAGACAAGTGCTGCTACAGAGGGAAGGTAGAACAGGACAAGAGGTACTGCGAGTATGTGGGGAGACAGTGCAGTTTAATTTTAAATCAGTGGGACAGGGTTGACTACTGAGATGGTGACTGTTAAACAAAGAATTTTTGGGAATGAGATTATTAATCTTGTAGACACTGGAAAGAAGAGCGCTCTAGTCAGATGGGACAGACAATGCAAAAGTCCTGAGGTGTGAATATGCTGTTGGCTCTGTGTCCAGTGGGGCTGGAGACAAATGAGTGGGGGTGGAGTAAATGACAGGTCAGAGAGACCAAACATACTGGACTGGAGACCCTGGCCAGGGCTCTGGCTTGCACTCTTCATACAGTGAGAGGCATGGGCAAGTTTTGAGCAGAGGAGTGACGTGATGTGATGTATGTTTTGAAAGGATTACTTTGGCCATGTTGTTGAGAATATACTATGGGGGTTAAGGAGGAAGCAGAGAAATCAAAAACTTCTCATTTCAGGTACAGAATGACGTGAATTAGAACATGCTTCCAAATCTCATTTGCTGTACATTAGACTTGGTTAGTTCATTTTCCTTATAGCAAAATGAGTATGCTGGGGAGGCCTTTTTGAATACCTATTTGTCTTGGCCAAATACTTTCTTCTAGCATCTTGAAGTCATTTATTTGGCTATGTTGGTGCTATAACCAAAAATGAGTTTTTCTATAATAGTGACATAAATCCTGGAATTCCAATAGAAGATTGGATTAAACAGAACTTTTGGGGGAAGGAGGGGGGAGTAGGTGGTGTATTCAAAGTACTTGTCAAAACCAGTATAATTTCCAGTGCAGACTGGGTAGTGACTTGAAAACACTACCTACCTAGGCTCCATTTTAAGGTAGAATAGAGGTTAATAGTGGAATATCATTAGAAGCCATACGCTATTGTGCAGCATTAAGATCAGAATCACGGTCTTTTGAAAGCAAGGCTTGGAAAACAGACATAATGGGATTTTGAATTCACTTTGAAGTCATTTTAATCACGGATATTATTATACAGTCCCTAGCCCTCAGACCCACAAAACAGCCTGGGTGAGGAATTTGATGCTGTTGTTCTTATTGAGCTAATAGAACTGGAAATCACATAACCTTGCAGTAAGCTCATTTATGGTTATTCAGGCAACTTTATGGACCATGTTTGGGTTAATGATAGAGGAGAAATGCCATTAAAGTAGAATACTATTAGTTAATCCACTGGTGACATGCATTAGTGATACTTGAAAAGTAGTGGCGACTTTTGTGACTTTAGTTCATTCCACTATTAAGATTTGTAGGTGTTTTACATGAACTTAGTCTCTCATTCATCCTCAGTGAATGACTCAGGTCCCTTTAACCTACTAAAAGACATATTCGAGAAAGCTTTCTTTTAATGGAACATGACTGCCTTGTTTTCTTTCAAAATGCAATGTAGTTTGAAATTATAAGTATACACTGTGACCAAGAAGCATCCTGAGTTGAAATACAGATCGTGCAGTTTATTGGAAACGTGAATCATATTTTCTTTATTTACTCTATGGCTCCTGGTTGGGAGTGAAAGTGTAGCAAAAAGAGAGGAGATTGTTCAAAAATTATTAGGTTAATCTGAGGCTTTTTCCTTTCACACTTGGTTTTTCTTTTGCTAAAAAATGACCAAGTCCTTTGTGGGGGGATATGCTCAAAAAAGACTAGTCAGTTACCCGTTAGGAATATTTGTGTTTGGAGGTGGGAAAACAGGCCAAAGGGAAAAGTAAGGCAGTTCCATTTTTCGAGTCTGTAGTTGGGAATTTAGCAAGAAATGGAGACAGCACAGTGCTGTGTTAAGCATGTGTGGAGTTACCTGAAATCTGGTATCATTTTAAAACAAAGTGGTTAAGAGGGTATAAATGTTAGTATTCCATTGCCATAGCTGCCACCACAAATCTACAGCCTACTATTTTCCTACCGTACATTTCCTAATGATCCTTCTGTTGATAGAAAGCCCCAGTCATTTTTTATTAATGGATGCTGTGACTTTTTTCCACTCTCTTTCCATTGGCACAGCATTTACTGATTAAGGATGCTGGGTGAGTCAGAATATTCCTTGCATAATGATTGGTTACTTGGAATGGGTACCAGCTCTTCTTTTGTGATAAAGAACAGTGTATATAAATAAGGATAAGAGATTTTCTTGATGTTCAAGGTCTTTGGTCCCTGAGTTGCAGACTATAAATTTCCTGAGCCACATTCTAGATGTGGAACTTCCACTGAAGTCAACAGAGGTTTTTTTAAAAAAAAAAATTAATGGCAGGAAAATTCCCTATTATTATTTTTTACTATTTCATTTTGACTGCTTTGAAGTTAATTTGGCACATAAAGTATTAAAGAAGTTTTGTGTTTTTCCAGTGATTCATTTTCATGCAAATGTTTATCACATTTCTGAGTATTGTTTTCCTCTATCACATATATTTTCATCTTCATGAGTAAATCAACAGCTATATCCATATTGCACATTCAACGGCTATAAATTCAGCCTATGTTCTCATTAAATGTTACGAATATGTGATCTTCATTTATGATTTTAGTGGGTGTTTCTGAAATTTTCCACAATGGCATCTGGCCTGGGAATAGTGTCTGTGACTTGAAATTACTCCAGTTAATTGTATTTTTCTTTTGTAGAGTCACTTTTCTCATCTTTTCTGAACAAGCGGGAGGTGATTTGGATTCCTTTCCTTCTTAATTCTCAGAGATGATCTTGCTCATGAGCAGACTTTGTGTTTGATTTTGCATTTGCATGATTCAGGGAAAGACAGAAGGAAACTGTGTCCATTCCCCTGGTACTGCCACATCTAACCACTGTCTTGCTTTAAACAGTTCAAGTGCCTCCTAGGAGATTTTTCACTGCATTTGGCTTTCAATTTCTTCCATCTCTGGATGCTATTTAGAATGATCTTTTACAAATGCACATGTGATTCTACCACTCCCTGTTTAAGCCCTCTATACTGGGATAGAGATCAAATTCCTCAGTATAGCTCATGGAGCTCTGCATATTCCAGCTTGTACTGGCCTCTCCACACAATTATTCTGCAATATTCCAGCCACAAGGATCTGCTTTCAGGTCCTTAAATCACTTTCTTTCATTCCCAGGCCTCTACATGTGCTCCTTCCCTTGCTTGGACTACCATGCCCACTCATACTCCTGAATATATTCTACCTATCCCTCAAATTTCTGCTTGAAGTCCCCTTCTTTGACAGCCTGTTCCTACCACTGTTGATGGACACTAAATTCTCAAAATATCCTACATTTGACTTTTTGAAATAGTCATCACACCTATAATGTCTTGTTCTGTATCTCCACTAGACTGCTACCTTTGTGAGCCCAGTGACTGTATCTGTGTTGTTTCTTGCCTTATTCCTAGCACCTGGCACCAAATAGGAATTTGGGTACTGCATAAGAACATAATATGTGTTTATTGACTTCCTGTTAGACACAATTCAGCTACTGTCCTCAATTGCTGTTGTCCACTCATATCAATGCATGTGTGCTCATCTCTTTCCAAGGAAACAATGGGTGGCTCCATTTCAGACTACACAGATAGTCATCCTACCTTTGGGAGCTGCTTTCACATGCTAATTTTTCCTCAAAGCGCACTCTCTTTGAAATGACAGAAACATCTTTGTGTGATGAGGATGGCCACTAACTTAGGAGATGGGAGGCTTGAGTTTGTATTCACCCAAGGCATTAGCTGGGCTTTTAACCCTGAATTAATTGTGTACTTACTCTGACCCTCATTTCCCAAGGCTATAAAATGAGTGGATTAGATTGAATGTACAAACTATGAAGCTGAGACCTTTATGTGTATGTAGGGACAAGGTAGCCCACTGCCCTGGAGTACAGAAGAGAAAAAATTTGAACAGTGGAGGAATATAATCATTATGTACTACACAGATGTACTGTACTAATAAAAAATAAAACATTAAAAGAAGTGAATGAATGGAAATTCAAGCGTATCTTCCTGGAGCAAATGATAGATCTTGACCAGGAGAGGGCTAGGGAAGACTGCTTCAGCATGTCTCTCCTCCCATCTCTGTGACTCTTAACAGTCCTGAGAGCTGCGGCTTAGAGAGCTGATCATGGGCACGCAGGAAGCATTCTCTCTCCCAGAGGGTAGTGGTGAGCCAGGACACTGTATGGCCGCACAATGTGGTGGTCTGTGTGTATGGGGCACAGGGCAAGAAGGGGCAGGTAGGGTGATGCTATCATCTGCCACCAGTGTCTTTGTTCACATAATGGCCATATTTCTAAAGTGTGATTAATGTATGGTAAGTAAAAGCATAGGTTTTGGAATTAGGTTTACTCATGTTGTGTGTGTGTGTGTGTGTGTGTGTGTGTCTAAGAGAGAGAGAGAGAGAGAGAGAGACAGAGACAGAGACAGAGACAGAGAGACAGAGACACCAAGAAAAAGAGAGATTGAACCAAGACAAATAGTATGATTTCTGTAAGTCTCAATTTCCTTCTCCAGACATTTGTGGCAGTGACCATTTCATGGAATTGTTTAATTATTTTAAGATAGGTTTATAAGTTTTCTTTGGTATCTATTTAGCACACATTCCTTCTTCTTCCAATGGCACCTGCCTTTCCTGACTTGGATTGCCCCTGACTTAGTGCTGTCAGTCATGGTCCTACAGAAGAACTAAGCCTGGCCAATCACTTTAGAAATTGAGCCTGGTTTGTAGGGATGAGTTTCTAATGGTAAAATAAAAATATGCATTCTTATAAGCTTCTCCAAGATGATTTGCAATAGGAGATGCTATGGGTAGAGGTAGAGATAAGGAAAGGTGAGGAATCATGGTACCATCAAATCTTTAGTCCTGGTCATTTCCATTTACACCCTTATTCTTCTCTGTTAGGTAAGTTCATAAATTTACCTTTTTGCCTAAGCTAACTCAAATTGCACACCTGTCACTAACATATCAAACAGTCAGGACTAGTAGAGTAACTCATTGCTCAAAAGACCTTATATCGCTTCCTCACACAAGTATTGTCTTATTTTGTGTTTCCTCCTATGACAGACCCAGGCACCATAAGTTGAAAAAATTGACTTACAATATTCCAAATTCCAAGCTTTTAATAAAGTAGTGGTTTCTCTTTTTTACTTTCCCTCATAGACTTAACTACCAACCCGAACAATATTTAAAAAAAGTATTTTAGAGATTTAAAATGCAGCAGGTGTGGGGACTGAAATATGCTGATTTGTAATATTGCCAGGGTGTAAAATTGGCACCATATTTCTTTAATATATATCCAACAGTTTTGTTTATGTGCTTCCACTAATCATTTCTACTTCTAGTGCTCTATCCTATGGAAACAAAGCTTGATGTAAACAATAGTACATGTGCAAATGTCCTTATGGTAGCTTATTCAGTAAATGAGAAAAGTAGAATAAGTTAAGGAATATACAGAACTTTGCTGTTATTTAAGTTCCATGCAGCTTTTAAATTTTGTAAGAATATTTGATGGCATAAGACAACTTTCCTCTTTTTCAGTGAAAAATAAGAGGCCATGAAACAGTAAATACAATGTAATTCTGACATATAATACACACATCCACAGAGTATTTGCATGTGTGTGGTGCTATATAACAAAAATACCAACAATAGCTCTTCTCTGAACATTGAAATTCTAGAGTGTGGAAGACAATGTGACTGATTTTCCTACTTCCATTCTGTAATCTCCCCACCCCAGACCATATGCAACAGGCATGCAATATGATGAAACCATTCCCCATTTGAATTTCACAGGTTGCTCATCACGAGGTCAAATCAATCAGCACTCTAGATGTGACTTTTATGCTTTTTACATGTAGGTTTTACATTAGAAGTAGACATTTAACCCAGGCCTGAGTCATTTACTATATTAAATTGTATTGAAATTGTATGCAGTTAAACTATACAGCATGATGTTTTGTTATACAAAGGCATAGGGAATTGTTACTATGCTAATTAATGTATCTCTCCAAATAGTCCCCTTTTTGGGGGTGTGTGATGAGAACACTTAACAATTTCAAGGCTACAACTGGTATTACTCACTATAATCTCATGCTGTATCTTAAATCTCTAAACACATTCATCCTCTAGAACTGAAACTTTGTGCTCATTGGTCAGTATTTCCCTAATACTCTGCCTTTATGTCTTAATTGGAGGCAGGCATATAGCTTTATTTGGTGCAATCAGAAAGAATGAAAAGACCTCTTTTCAATGTTTGGGTGGGAGGCATCCATTTTCTCTGGACATGAATAAGAAATCATGTCTTCCTAGGTGATATTGAAAGAGATTTTGTGACCAAAGGGGAAGTTAGTCTTAAGATGATCTGACACCCAGAAGGCAGAGCAGAAAGGTGGAATGAGGCAAGATAGCACTGACGTCTGCTTGATGAGCTAGCATTTTGCAAAATCATTTAAGGTAAATGACATTAAGGCTTTTATTACATGAAAATAAAATAGGTGAAAAGTAAATAACATGATTTTAATTTTATTCTTTATGTTTCCCAGTATTTTAAAGGATGTTATGTATTGAACTCATATTGCTTTTATAATGAGAAAAATGACTTACTCAGACAATTGCTGTTAGCTAAAAATGGGCAAAAGCACATTAACTAGACGCATCATCTCATTTTATTCTCCCCTTCTCTACTTCTCTCAAACCTCTTCCCCAAATTCCCACAAGAGCTAGAGAAGCCAACAAAATGTCAAAATTTTGTCACTCCATTAATTAGGAGACTTGAATTGGGTGAGGTAAAATCTACATTCTGTGAAATTGATTGGCAAGTGACTGGCAGAGCCACCCTGTAGCTAACGGGGCAGTGACAGAGATGGGATTGATTACTACTATTTATTGCTGTATGGCTCCTTCTAAAGGAATAGCAACAATGGAAGGATTCACAGAAACACTGATTATCTTACCCTGAGGACAGGAGATTCAAAATCAGCTTTTGAACAGCTTTGCTAATTTGGCAGAGTAGTCTAAGGAAGAAAGCCCACAAGCAATGAAGATCTCCAAAACTAGAAGGAAGTATAAACGAGGCACACATCAGATTGACTAGAATACAAGGCATGATGCCATGGAAAGGACAGTGGATGAGGGGTTTAATATATTAGTCAGTGTTTTACTAGAGAAACAGATGTAACACAAGATAAACAGATGTATAAGAAATTACAAGACTGACTTACGATGGTCAGCCACAGAGTCAGATGAGGAAACATGTAGAGTGTGTCTGCACACTGGAGACTGAAGGTTTCACTCCAAGATCTGGAGCTCATGCTGTCCTGTGTGAGTCTGTATCAGGAGGCCAATGGATCTGTGACAGAATGCTGAACAGTGTACAATGGAAGCCCAAGAGTCTGTGCTGGAAGCCAGGAGATGATATGTAAGGCAAAGGACAAAGGCAAAACACTGGAGCTCCTCAGAACAGAAGCAGCTCCGTCTTTCTGCATTTCCCCTTTATACCATCCAGGCAACAAGCCACCCTAGGGTCCGTCTTTAACACCCTAGAGTGTAGAATTGCAGAACAGATTTAGTTGAACTTCTGAACTTCTCAAATTGATACAATCAACCATTATGGGTACTTTCTGAGGGAGGTTGGTCTAAGATAATTGGGGAATGGGAAGAGAGAGGCGGTCCAGATTTCTACTAAGAATGGGATTCACAAATGGAACTGAAGGAAAACAGGAGGCCAAGTGGCCCAACATCTTGAAGACATTGTGTGGACAGCAGTAATAAATATTGCTTTGTGGGAAGATGATTGCCTACTGGTAAAATCTAATGACAGCATCGCAGTCTCTACTACTCCCAACCCTACTGCACTCTGCTTCCAGGTTATATATGGTATGGGACTGCCATTAACTAGAAGTAAAATCTTAAGTCAGTCACTTAACTTCTCCACTTTTGAGTTTTCTCAGCTCTAAAGGATTAAGGGTTGGACCAGAGAATTTCTGAGGCAACTACAAGGTTTTTCAGATCCACAATTGGCCCATCCACATGCCCATCTGCACAGGTCAGCCAATGAGGGGAGCCTTGGAACCTTGGTCTTCTGGAGTGCAGCATGGATTCCCTGGTGGTGAGAAAGGGGTCTTCCCAGAGTGATACTCTTGAGGAGTATGGGGCGTTTGAAGCAATGCTGCTCCTCTGGCATCTGCTCAGCAGAAGGAAAAGAAACCTGGGTTTTAAAGAAGCAAATGCTCTTTTTTTTTTTTTAAACAAAATTAACTCACAGCTGCAAGCAGCACAATGAAAACACTTTTTAAAATAATCAGATGCTTTTAGGGCCTCCTTTTGCTGCCAGAACAACTCCAGTCCCAGTTTCTGTGGGCTTCTTTTCAAGGCTTCAGCCTCCAGCAACAATGGTCCAGGCATGAAGGAGGGCCTAGGGCTGTGGTGTCAGAAAAGAGGCAGAAAGTTTTATGATCTAGGGGACCCTAAAGGCCTTGACTATTTGTTTGTTTGTTCTGTTCTAATTAGCATGTATTATATATTTTTGACACACCTCTAACAGCTTGTAGGTTGTTTATAAAAGAGTCATTTCATTAAACACTTTTTAAAAAAATTCAGTGATCTTTGAAATTCCGTGTCATTAACCAATCTTTATGTTATAGAAGTAATAAAATGTGAGCCCAGAACAGTGCTTGGGATGACCAAGGTCTAAAATTGTGCTATTTTCTGAATTTTCACTTACATTCAGTACATTAATTTTTAGGCTGATGTAATGACATATTTAGAGGGTTGTTCAAAATACTCCATTGTACTATGATACATCTGCATGTGAGTTCCTATAATTTGGTCAGATTGCTAAATTGACCAATACAAATAAATATAAAAAAGGAGGTTGAATGACTTAGACTTAAGATTAGGGAAAAGGAACCCTAATCCTAACCCTAACCCAACCCTAACCCTAACCCTAACCCTAAGTTGAATGTCTTGAGAAAAGTCTAATAAAATACCTAACAAATTGTAGAGGCAGCTATGTCTAAGAGACTTAAGATTCTTTATCATGAGTTGCTGAAGGCCAGGAATCACATTGCCACTGGGGAGGGAATAAGACAAATCTCTCTTGGTCACCTGTTAATGGTAAGACTTTCATTTCTCCTTCTCCAATATTTTCCTTTCTGTCTTACTCACCTTCTCCAGGTGAACTGGTTGAAACTGAAAACTGCCCTGTTTTTCTTCTGCTTAGAACCCTTGCTGACTTTTTACCACTACACAAAAAGGAAAACAAAGTTCGAACTCTTTAGGATGACACCGCTGTTATGTCCTCCCAGTTGTCCAGCCTTTCTTCCAGGAGACACTCCCTTCCACCCTTATTCCAGTGAGCATGTGGAATGCTTTTTGGCTATTGTCTGTGGGGAGAAATCCAGTGATTTCTTTGAGGCTGAATTTAACCCTCACCTCATTAGAATCCTCATTCTTCAAAATGTGAAAGATTGAAAAATGATGAATGGAAAAAATGATGGAGCAAATCATGTTGCTTGAATAAAGGATGAATTTTGGCAGTTTTCTTTAAATTTCTTTAATGAACTTGAACATCACTCCAGTTGCTGTGGAAAATACAATGTGAATTAAATGGCAGCAAGGCTGGGGTACTTTTCAACGGTCAATAATTGACTCTTTATCCTTGGACAGATCTCTTAACTTTTCAGTGCTTCATGATCTTCCTCCAGAGGATGAGGACAGGTTTTTAAAATTCCCAGGTTGCTCCCAAGATCAGAAAAAATGATTCATAAGCAAAACGCCTTGTATAAGTACAAATGATAAAAACATTTTTGTGGGAGGAGTCCAAGTTCGAGCCCAGTCTGGGTAATTTAACAACTTAGTGAGAATCTACCTCAAAATAATAATAATAAAAAAATTCTAAGGATCCTAGGATGTAAGTAAATGCAAAAACCCTAGTTTCAATCCCAGTGCCCCCATCCCCCAACAAAGAAAGGTTCATCAAATTTCTCATGAGAACTCTTGATGCCTTATTCCATGTTAGTAGCATGTTGTGGTCCTCTGCATGTTCTTCTGTTAATTGCTCTGGGTCATCGAATAGACTTGAGATGGTTATATTTAGAGGGTCATTATGTTCATAAGCAGAACTTAGAATTATAAAGAGGTTCTCAGAAAATAGAGAGCACATTTAGTTCAAGAGGAGTATGCGTATATTAGACCATCAAAAGTCAAAGGCATAATTTGAAATGATGAACGTATCCATTTTAAGTTACACATTACTTTGCATAGTTAATATCACTGTAATTAGTCATAGTTCCTTTAATTTATTGAACAAGATGCTCATCCCCTCTAGTGTACTACAGTGATGAATGTTGGGAGAGCAACTTTGGAAGCTGGAATCAAGAAAATGAGTAACAGTTGGAGAATTAGCATGTAAATCAATAATGCCCTTTCTTCTTCATTTTGAAACTGAGATTTTCATCACACACTGAAAAATCAGAGAGCCCTGACAAGTTAGAGCTGTTGCCACATGCCACAGAACTAGGCAGGCCACTTCTACTGTAGGAAATGTTTAAAATCTTCTCAAACATTTGAGTAAATCTCTAGTAAATATTTAAACTCTGTATAACTAGTCACAAATAAATTAAGCTGATTTTATGCAGTCTCTCTAATTAGAAGGGCACAGCATTTGTTGAAACGTGATTAGTATTATTCATTAAGCAAAAAATTCTCATTTGTATCTTATTATCACTATTCTGCATAAACCAACACAATTTGTCATGAACTCCCTCATTTGCTGTATCCTCAAAAAGCAGATTATGCTTATTTTTCATTTGGACAGTGGAAAATCAAGCCAGGTGTTTGGCAGCACCGGAGTGTTCAGGTGTAACTGTGCCAGTGATGGCACATTACGAGCAGCGTGGATGAAGAATGAGGCATGGAGAATCCAGGGACTGGGGTTCCTTGAGGCCCATCCCTTCTGAGGGCTCCTGCTGATGAGACAGGTGTTGGATTGGGCTGCCGGGAAGGAGGGGGACCCAGCAAAGTAACTTTTTTTTTTTAAAGTCAAATCTTTCCCCTTCCATCAGAACCTGAAAACTCTTGCTTGAATTCCTGTGGCATTCAGCTACAGGCTTTTGCAGCAGGAAAGCTCCGCAGCAGGACCTTGGCTGGAAATTTTCCCAAAGCCTGAAAATTCAACTCCGTGATTGTCTAAATCTGTCTATCTGTCTAAACACATAAACACTGTACATACTTGGTTTTTCAGACTTATAGGTCCTGACAAAGACTGTGTTATATTATTTGAGTGAGTAGAGACTGTGGGCTGCTTTTCCTCCTCCACAATCTATTCTCTTTTGCTTTGAAAATCTTTTTCTCTTAGCTCAGGTGAGAGACTCCCTTACGGCTTGTAACTGCAGGTACTTTATGATTGTGGCAGGAACAGTGAAGGCTCTAAGGTCTCTAAAATAGTGGAACAATGATAAGAAATTGTTTTCAGAAAGTAATGCTCCTAAATATGCTACTTCAGGTTTTGTCTGTTCTCTTGAAATTTTGGGTTAGTGAGACATTTGCTATTGAGCCTCTAAGTGTGCCTGTTTCTCTTTTTGTCTCTGTTTTCCTTTGTCGTTTCATTGTCGTGTCTTACTTCTGTGAACACCATGCCTGCCCCAAGCCTTTCTCCTCACTACTTCTGATATGGTTGATTTTCTAAGAGCCCAAGCATGGGGAATGGTGTGGGAAGAATATTCAAGAAAATTTTGGCAAAAATGGGAAATTTCTCTTAAAACACATGCAGCACAGGGGTGGATTATGATGATGGGTTTCTAATACTGACAAGATCTTTAAAACCAGACTAGCAATGTAGCATGGCTGCAACAATCTCCCTAACAGCACAGAAATTGAATACAGGGAGGTCAGGCACAGCTCAGCGGAGGACATGCTCTCTGGACAGAGCTGTTCAGACATGAAATAGGCTGGTTTATGAGGTGATGAGCTCCCCATCACTGTGCGGTCAAGCAGAGTTTGTGGGGAGAGCTTGAACTAGAACAGTTCCAATTTTTTTTTCCATGCCTAATACCTGACAGTTATCTTTTATGGAAAAGCTTTGGTCAACTGCCTCACTCCCACAAGCAAACTGAAACAGTTTTCATATTGACAGAATTTCAGAATATCCAGGAATCTCAAATCCTGTTTTTGTCTGTCTTAGATTTCTCAGGCCTGCTGAGCAGGCCACCTGCTACCATGTGTTATGGTTTGTGTCTAGATGTCCCCTAAAGCCTCATGTGGTTATAGGGCTTTGTCAGAGGTGGCTGAATGTAAAGTGTGTGATGCTGGGATTAAGGGTGTGTGACTAGTAAATCAGTCCATTGTTTGGTTTGGCTTAGTTCTGGGTAGGATTAAGGGTATGAATGCTATACCCACCCCAGCTCTGGTAGCCTGCATACAGTATAAAGGATGGAAAGAGTCTTGTCTCCCTTTTGTTGCTTTTGCTGTCTTCTGCTGCCATGAATGTTTGCCCCTCTGCCATGTACCACCCTACCTTGGAGTCAGCCAATTATGGATTGAAACCTCTACAAACTGTGAGCTAAATAAACCTTTCTTCCTTTAACTTTGGATATTGGGTATTTTGTCTCAGCAAAAGAAAATTAACTAAGACACTATCATGTTATCTAGAAATCTCTCTATTAATACCTGGGAATGACCATTCATACTGAGAGGTCAGTGTAATATCTGGCACTTACGACTCCAATTTTAGAGTACTTTTGTCAAAATTTCAGGTGGAACCCTGATTCACTAATGATTCAGCAAGACTTGTTTACTGCTGTGTGACCAATGTACAATCTCAAAGAACTTATTGGCCCATCTAGAAGTCACGTCCTCTGATTTTCCAGCATTTTCCTTGCATAAGCAGAGGCTTTAGTTATTATACTAGGAACAAAAATAGTTTGTCTGCTTTGAGATTTTGTAGAGTTAAAAAACATTAAAGATTCCTGAGGTAGAGATTGTCAGTGTGAGATGGAATTAATTGTAAGTTAATGGGACAAATATATTATCTTGCTAAATAGGAAACTAGCGTGAAGCTCGCTTATTGGACATACAGAATGAAAATAATGAACTTTTGGGTGAAGTTCTTTAATTATGATTAAAGACCATTTACTATTGAAATACAGAGTCCTGGGTCCAAGCCTAAATTTATTTTATTACTTTTTATAGTTATGTAACAAATTGCCATTAATTTAGAAGTATAAAACAACTTTTATTTATTATTACATGATTCTGAAAGTCAGATGTCCAGGTAAGCGTGGCTGAGTTATCTTTTTAGGGTTTTACAAGGCCAAAATATGTGTCTCACAAGGCTGCATTCTTATCTGAGGGCTTTGGGGGGAAATCCAATTCCAAACTCCTTCAAGTTGTTGGCAAAATTCAGTCCATTACTGAATGTCAGTTGGAGGCTGCTCTCTGCTCCTGGAGGCCACCCACTTCCTTCCCATATGGCCCTCTCCATCTTTACACCAGCACAGGCATGTGGAGTCCTTCTCATACTTGGAATCTCTTTGGATTCTTCTGCTGTCATACATCAGAGAAAATACTGTGCTCTGAAAGGACTCAGATGATTACTTTAGGCCTACCCTTTCACAATTGTACTTGGGTTTATGTTTGATTAAATAGCCAAGGGACAGGAGTCTTGGGGGGTCCATCTTTAGAATGCTGCCTCCCACAACCACTAAAGCAGAGTTTCTACAACACAGCCAAAAAATTTTGTCTCTTTAACAAAACCCCAAGTGATTCTGGCGAATAATAAATATCAAAAGCTACTGCTGTACAGGGATAACAAAAGCAGTAGTTATCAGGTATATACGAGTGATGTAGAAAAAGGAAAGATGTTTTGAGAGCTCTGAATGAAAGACCACTGTAAACCATAGATGACAGATGTTCATGGAAGAGCTAGAGCTCAAGCTGAGTCTGAAAGAAAGGAAAACATTCAGAAAAGAAGAGGACTGGATTCCCAGGCAGGATAGAAGATATGAGCAAAAAGCTGAGGATGGAAAACATGTAACTGACCTTTCAGTGTACCATGAATTGAGTCTGGTTGGAGTAGGGGTGTGTAGTTTTGATTTTGGAAAAAAGGCGTGAGGTTGGAGTTGTTGCGTTTTATAGGATTTTACTGTTAGGCTAAGGGATTAAAAAAGAGTAAAACATTTTAAAGAAGAATAATCCCATTTACTAACCAAATTTCTGTTCAATTGGAGATTATAATTTGATTCTCTTTAAGGAAAGCCAATATCTTCTTACTATCCAATGATAGACAAATTTTTAAATTCTTATTCATGAAGATGAGGAAGGAGGGTGGCATTCAAAATATACTAAATTAACTGAGAAATGGGAAGTGGGCCCAGGTTCAGATTCCGCTTGAGGGAAATAGGGTGATTCTATAAGTCTCATTTAGAAGTATCTTTCTACATATGCTGACATCTAAAATGTTCTCCATTCCCTGATTTCTGAAGCATAAGTGCACTTCAAAGACCCCAGATCTTAACAGGGAGTAGAATAGAGGTAGGACTAATAGTCATCACATAGAATTGAAAGCTGAGATCAATTTGGTAAGCTTGGAGCAGAAGGTGGGCTACTTTGGAGCCAGGTTCAATATCTTTGAAAAGCAGATGAAGGCTGCAGATGCAAGGAGGTATCATTTGACAATCCAGATGGATGACAAGGGTTGGTGCATGGGAGAGTGTTGTTAATTTAATGACTCCAGATAATAGTTCTTTAAAATTGAAAGCAAGTCACTGGGAAACAGCCAACAAAGCTGTAACTGGTGAATCTCTAGCCTCATAGTGAATTGAGATGGGAAAAAGAAAGGGACAAATATTGCTCAGGATTCTGAACAACTCAAATTGCTTCTCAGAAGGAAGCAGCATAGACTTTCCTCAGTGGAATTTATGAAGGTTCAAATCAAATTCTCTACTCAGAAAAGTGCAGTTCATTTAATTTTAGTGACAATTCTAAAATTTATGTTTAAAATGTTAGGTGAATTATAGAAAGGATGTGAGGAAGTTCTGAATTTCTAAATTATTTACCCATATTATTAAACCTTTAGCTATGCTTTATTTAGTATCACTGAATACAGAACCTTAGGGCTTTGAGCCTTTAAGAGTTGTCTAATTCTATCACCTCTTCACTTATTATTTTACTTATTTACTTAACCATCAAGAATCACTTTACCACATTACTAGGCTTTAGGAGTATAGAAATGAACCAAACATATCTTTGTGTCCAAGGAGCTCCACTCTGCTCTAGAAAACAAGCAGCAGTGTAGGGTTCTGCAGAGAAGTGAGCTTCCACGGTCACCAACAGCAGGGAGACTTACATCAGGAGAAGGAGGACTCATCATCATTCTACCCCTTTACCAATGCAGCAGAACCTTCCATGGAGGCCAGGATCCACCCATGTCTGGAATCATTAAGACTGGGCAAGGTGGTATGAGGTGGCACAACTCAGCCCTAAGCTTCTACCCTCCCTGGTACCAGCAGGTAATAGTGGGGAGCAGAGCTGAGATTACACCAGAACTCAAAAGTCAAGAGTTGGTGTGAATTCATGCTCCACTTTAACCAGGAAGGTGTCTTGGAGATTGAAAGGAGAGCAGAATTTCCATTGTCTCATTCCCAAGGCAGTGCAAGTCATTGTTCCATGTGTGCATGGATCATGTCAGCAGTGTCCAGCAGGAAGCTAGTCATACACACTCATCTAACCTTCACATTATAGTTCAATAGGATTGACTCTGTGAAATGATCCAATAGGATCAAGAATCTATTACTGCAGTATCTAAATGTCTAGATATAGTGAAACAAAATCACTACTGATACCAAGAATCAAGAGAAATCACAACTTCATTAAGAAGTGATCGTCTCTTAAATAAAAAAAAGAAGTGATAATTAACAGACATAAACATCAAGATGAATCAGGTGTTAGCTCTGACAAGAATTCCAAAGGAGCCATCATAGCAATATTTCGATAAGTAATTGTGAATTGTCTTAAAACAAATAAAAACTTCAACAAAATATGCTATGAAAAGAATCAAATGGAATTTTATAGAACTGATAAGCATTAAAAGCAAAATGAATACTAAGTAGGTGGCCTGAGTATTTGAGCAGTGAAACAAAAGTCAGAGCCCCAGAATTTATGCACTCTGAGCACTGGTGGGAAAACAGACTAGAGGTGGGGGAAGAAAGAAAGAGAAGATAAAGGAATTAAAAATATTACAAGAAATAATTTCTGAAAATTTTCTAAAGTTGGTGAAAGACATAAATCTCTATGTTCAAGAAACAGAAAATTCTAAATAAGATAAACCCAAAGAAATCTACACCCCAGAACAGTTTAGCTAAACTTTTAAAACCTAGATACAAATCAAAATCTTGAAAGCAGCCAGAGCAAAAAAAGCACAACAATTCTAAGGATAGCTAATTCCTCATTTGAAAACAGGAAGGCTAGAGAAAAGTGACACAAAATGTCGCAAATGCTGAAAGAAAAAACCCAGTCAACCTAGAATTCTACATCCAACAAAAATAGTCTTCAACAATGAAAAGGAAGTTAAGTAACAAGGTCAGACAAAGGAAAATGAAGCGAATTTTTCACTAACAAACCTATCCTTAAAGAATAATTACAGGAAGTTCTCTAAACAGAAAAAAATAAAAACAGAATTTAGAAATTAAGAAAGGAAGAGAATATCAGCATGCAAAAAGACTTGGATGAATATAATGGGTGATTTTCATGAATTTCTTAATTTATATTTGATAATTAAAGCAAAACTCATTACATCTGATGTTGTGGTTAATATGTATATGAGACATGCTTAAAATAATACTTAAAAAGTAAGGAAGATAAAGGGATCTACATGCAAATAAAGTTTCCACAGCTCATTTGAAGCAATAAAATATTGTACCTAGTAAACTGGTAAGTTTTCCATTTGTGGCTCTAGAAGGGAAAAAAGTAAAGAATTGTTTACCAGAAACTGTAAATCCACCTATCAACGAAAATACTATCAGTGATTATACATTGGAAAGAAAACAATTTTATTGTGTTAACAGCAACAACAGTGGAAGAATCACTTTAGGCAAACAAATATTAACTTGGGCCATAGATTCGAAGTCTGCTTTGTCTTGAACTTGTTTTTATTTATTTAATTATTTTTCTTTGTTTCATTTTAAAGACAGGGCCCTGTCATGTAGTTAGGTTGGCCTTGAACTCACTATGTAGCCCAGGCTGGCCTTGAGTTCATAGTGATCTTCCTGCCTCAGCCTTCTGAGTGCTAGGATTACAGATATGTGCCACAATGCCTAGCTTTGTCTTGAACTTGTGTACTGGACTAGACTACACTTGTGTGTTGAGGGTTAATTTTACCTTTCTAATTTGGAGTCCTTTTATCTTAACCCCATGTGACAACTATGCTTTTCAGAAATGTATCACTTTCAAAATGAATGAATAATATCACAAGGAGCCCTTCTGGAGTTTGAAACAGAGCTGGTTGAAGCAGTGTCTCAATTTATCCATGCCTCCCTGGACTTGTGGACTCTGCAGTAAGAGCCAAAGGAGCAACTGTAGAGGAAGGTAGAGAAAACAGAGAAATGTGAATTCATCCATTGGGACATGGAGGAAAAGGAAGGCCAACCCTTCATCTTTTGGCTGTTTGGACTCAAAGCTCCTTCCCTAGCTCAGCTGTGCATCTGGGAGAACATCAGTATGTTCCTGAATTTTCCTTCTTGGAGAAATTGAATGAGATATGAGGAGTTTAAAATTTCTCTATGGCTCTAGTTTTCTAATTTCACCTGTGCATTGTGCTGGACCTCTACAGAAAACAAGTAGTTGTTCTGTTTGAAAGAGAGGTATGGCATGGTAGGACTCACAGATTCTTAATTTCTCTGACATCCTGTGAGGTTCCTTCTTAGAACATTAGTTCTCCAAACTGTATAAGTAGAAACTGCTAAACTAACCGTAAGAGATGTGGTAAAAAGACAGTTCTTGCCTTCTATTTTGTCACATCAAGCATTGTTGACTGTCTCTCCAGAGTCCCCCTCAAGACAGCAGCAACCAGTTACTCTCTAGCTCCTGTAAGGAGCTCCTGTCAACTGCCATTGGCTGAAATCTTGTTCCCAGTGACCAATCATGTAAGAACATGCAGCTGTTAACCTACCCAACTTTGGAGACTTGGTCATGTCCTATCACTGCACGGTACTCACAACCCTTGGGTCTGATTTGCCACTTTGAGCTCTTTGTTTCTCAGTCCTAAAGACCACTGGTCAGTTTCTCTAGATCTTTACTCACCAGGTGGTTGTGTCATTCTCTTCATGATTTCTGAGTTTGAGCCAGCCTGTGTTCTGATGGCCATCTCTTCTAATGGTAACTCAGAAGTGGTAATTTATTTCTCATACTGAAGTGGATCCTTATGTAGATATTGAGGATCATCTTACATCTCCATGATCCTGAGGTTCTTGAGTGTATCATGGAAAAGATATGTTTCTTTTCTGTGTGATAATTCTTTAAGTAGCCAAAGACAGACTGCATATTTTCACTGAGCTGTCTCTCTTTGAATTATATATTCTTTACTCAGAATGATTTATCATTTTATTTTTAATACTAAGTAGTAAAAATTGCATGTTTAATCTCTTGTAGAAATGATGAATTTTCTTTCTTAAAAAAAAATCCAAGAGTCATGCAGCTGTTTCCTCTAGCAGTAAGTGCCAATTGCAGGATTTGAACTCTCCTACTGTTTTTAGTGATCAAATTTGTTTATTTCCCCTGCTATGACTGACTCCTGTCTTGTGCCTCTTTCCCTTATCATTTTCTTCTCACCAGCAAATTTTGACTGAGAGCAGTCATGGCCTGAGTAACATTGCTTAGAGTAGGATCTCCCTAGTCCTAACTATCTAACCTCTGATCATTGCTACATATTCATTCATTTGTTTATTTATTCCTCCATTCATGAGAGTAAATCTTTGCATCATCATCCTCTTCTGTATTTGATTAATATTTATCACCTGGAGTGATTGATTAGGAGGCACAGTTCTGATTCTTGAGAGACTGGCCACAGTGTATACATGGGAGAGGTTATGCATGGTCAGTGGTAGTAGTCTATACCAACTGAGATGTCTGAGGTGACACTTCTGCCCCGCTTCCCCTCACTAGTGAATTGTGTGGATGGTTACGGCCATCATGGCTGGACTTCTATCTCAGAATCTGCAAGGAAAGTATGTTAAAGTCAGTTCCTCTATATTCTCCCTTTGAAGCACAATTTTCCACAGAAATAGAAATGTTGTATATTTATTGCTGAGCAAAGGGGTTAAAGCAAAGTAGGCATTCAATAAATAGTGGTGATTGAATGAATATGGAAATATAGAATGTAATATGGAAAAGCCCCAAAGTCATTTTCTCATTTTCTTATTTTCTCCTCTGTCTGTTTTTCTGTCTCTCTGTGTCTCTGTCTCTGTCACACACACACACACACACACACACACACACACACACACACCTCTACCTAGAAAGTTTCACTGTATACCAAGCCCAGGCACTAACCCTTCCTCTTGCCAGTCAGGTAACAACGTGACTCGCCAGCTTAGCATCACGTCTTGGTGACTGGATTCTTCCGGCAGTACACGCGGTTGCAGGATCTAAACTTTTCTGCTCTTCTAAGTGACTCATTCCACTTATTCCACTTGCAATGGCTGTCTTCTGCCTTGAGTCTTTCTCTCTATATCTGTTCCTTAGTTTCCTGTCCAACAGCAAATTCTACTTAAGAGTTCTTGGATCTCTGCTACTTACAGTTGAATCTTTCTAGTCCTAATTCCTAAGCCTCTGCCCATTGACTCATTTCCATTTATTCATCTGTCAAGCAAACATTTACAGCATGCCTACTGTAAGGCTAAGACAACGACAATGAATGAAGTGCTGGTTCTTGCTTAGGAAGCACAGAGTGTAATGGAACCCCACTTTCCTGTGAAAGCCTTCATTCGTTGTCCTCTGCTGAAACTGCCCTTATAAGTTCAGCTGCATGAGGCATGGTGGGGCATACCTGTAATCATGTGATTCAAGGAGCCAGAGGCAGGAGGGTCACAGGTTTGAACCTAACCTGGTCAGTTTGGAAACTTAGGGAGACCCAGTCTATTAAATAAATACATGAAGCTGGGTGTCTTGCTCAGTGTAAGGGCTCTGGGTTCAATCCTTAATACTTCCCCCCAAAGAAACTCACAAAAATAAAAGCAAGACAAAACAAACAAACAAACAAAAACCCTCCAAAATACCCCATAATGCAGAAGAAAAAACAAAGTCCATGTGAGCTTTCCTGAGCCTGGGTGCTTCTTGGTTGCTGACTCTATACTGTTTCCACTTCTCACCACTGCCTGGTGCTACCACCTGGGTCCAGTGCCTGATGTGCCTTTGTTTCGTATCAGAATTCTGTCTTCTCTGAAGTCAGTGCATGCTTCCACAGCTCCTCCTGGCCTTTGGAAGGCATTATTTCTCTCCATGGAACAGACAAGTAAACACCCATGCACATAATGCACACAAAATACACATTTATTATAATTGTTGCATTATATTCTGCCAGAAAGGGTGATTTTGGTTATAGCAGTTGCCTTCTTCATTGTAACACTTCCTCATACGTGCCCTTGAACTCTTATGCTTGTACTAGACAAAGTGACTAGGACTCTGATATTTCCTGAAATGTATGGTGGCAAATGCCTAGCCTGCCAAGCTCAGTTCACTGGTTCTAGATCTGAATATGCACGGTGATGGGAATAAGAACATGTTTTTCTTCTCTTCTAATTGCATATTTTTACATTGCATGTATCAGGGTACATACCCATTGCCTTAGCCCCGTGGGTTGCGATGCTGTGCACAGGCATAACTGGATAAGGAGACATGGACACCACCCTCATTTTGAAACTCAATTCACCTGGTACAAAGAACCCCAAACTCTGCCTACCATCTGCTGTGGAGGAGAAGGCCTCCCCTTACTCCATTTGTCACATGTAGATTGAAGGGTACACTCCCAGGAGTTCCTCAGAGCTTGGATCTGTAACCTGGGTGTGGATTCCACTCTCAAATGTGCCGATGAAGTTTTGTGGGAGTTCTTTGACTTTTCACACTTGGGAGTAGACTGAAATTTAATTTCTGAGTAGGAGGACTAGTGAGAAAAAGCCAGTGTTCTGTAAACCACAGAACAAAAGACAGAGACAAAAAGACAGACAATAAGTATATGTTTTATTTAATAACGTTCTCAGTAGTTTCAGTCATTTTTCTGTAATTTTCATGATGAATGCAAGTGATACTTTTCTGCATATCCTTAGTGTTGAGAAAACAGGCTGGGGAAATAATTTTTTAGTCAAATATGGAGCTGTACATGATTCTAATACCTTGGAGGAGATTTCCTTCTACTTGCCATTGTTCTGTAAATGAAAAGTAAATTATGCTTTGTTAAAAAACTTTCCATTGAATAGTTTTATAGCAAATGTTTCATTCACTTCAATAAATAAATGTACAATATTTTTCGAAAATTAAGACTCAGGCTTTGTAAAATTTAACAGCTCCACTAAATTAGTCTCTCTGGTTCTTATTCTTCAATAGAAAATTATACTTTTTAACTCTTAGTTAAGTAGCATTTAAGTAAAATGTCTAATTCACTTCTGAGCCCTTGTGAAGCATTAGACCTGTGATGTACAGAGGTAGTTAACGTTAGAAAGCTCCAGGATCTTTAATGGTTATGCTCTATCTTAATGAGCGGTGCCATCTTAATGAGCGGCAGTGTGGTCACATGGATAGACCGCTGTATTGGAAATTAGTCTTCTACAGATTTCCTTGCAGGACTTCTAATGCATTGCTCTGCGACTCCCTGCAAATGTCCTACCCTCTCTGGGTATTTGATTTTTCTGCTATAAAATGGAAATAATAAATGCCGGCATACACAAAGTTTTCAGGGATCCTTAAATAAGAGGAGTTTTTTTTAAATGCAAGTTATATAAATTATATGATGTGTCTGTCTAAACCCTACATGGTACATTCAGCAAATTTCATTTGTGAGACCATTGATCCAAGTCAGAACTATTTTAGATCATGGGTCAGTTTCTTTGTTTTATGTCTGTGGTGGTATTATTTTGGTTAATTTTTTGGATGGGATATGAGGTGGAGGAAGCAGAACTGAATATATTGAAACAATTGTTTTTGCCTCTAGCTGGAAGACTGAATTTTACTCAAAACTATAAGACAATGCATGTACTGCCATACATGGTAATCCCTGAAAGGTGCAGAAACCACAAAACCTCAACACTAGTTTGATGTTTAGAAAAAAGTGGGAGAGTTGTATTTATACCTTCTTGGCACTTTGTGAACACAGAGAAGCTGTGTCCTGCTCTTGTTTTTTATATTGCATTTAAGAAAGGAGGTTGGTATTACATAAGAAGATGCATTCTTTCAGAACTGAATGATCATGGTTGGTCAACTGTAGTCAGTTGGCCAATTGAGATGAGGCTGCAGTTTGGTACTGAATTTCTTGTCTAGTTCGGATAGAAGCTGGGAGTTGCTTTCTGGAAGGGCGAATACTTTCCAGGAGTGGCTACATGCTATGAGTTGGGTGTTTTGATTGTCCCCCAAAGGTCCATTGTGATGGGAAGCTTAGATCCCAGGGTAGCACTATTTGGAGGTACCATGGAACCTGTAATATGTGGGGCATAAAGGAAGGTCTGCAGGTCACCTCAGATGGGATTATGGAACCCCAGTCTCTCTCCGGACTTTCTGTTTAGCTATGTAAGCTCTTTTGCACACAAGTACCTCTGCCATGTCTATGTGTGTGGGAAAAGAGATAGAAGAGGAGAAGTAGTAAGAAGAGGAAAATTAGGAGGGGGAAGAGAGAAGGGGAAAAGAGAGAAAATGAAGAGGAGTCGTGGTAGAAAGGAAAGGAAGGAAAGAGAAGGGAAGGGAGTAGAGACCCCTCACCAGAACTGAGCTGATGCTCACTCAGTGCCCTTGAATCTTCAAATGTGAGTTAAATAAACCTTTTCTCTTTGCAAGGTTAGCTGTCTTAGGTATTCTGTTATGCTGATGAAAGGCATTACACCATCCACATACAGTGGATACAGGTACAGTGTGTTACGGTGGCTGGGGAAGGTGGAAAAGATGGCTAGTAGTTATAGGAATCTGAAATATTGATTCTTAGATGGCAACACAGTAGAAAGAGTAGAGGTCAATGTCAGGGAGAATTAAAAGTAAGCAGTTCAACTGGACTTTAGAGTCAGACCTTGACTTTCTGGGAAAATGGTTTTGAAATTCTACAAATGTAAGCCCAAATCCTGATTTTGTCTTATGTTTGACTGTGTAATTTGGAGAAAGATTATTTAACCTCTCAGATTCATAGTTTCTGCTTCTGTAAAATGAATTTAACATTACCCTGCTGGATTCAAACAAACAGTATTCATAAAGAACTAAATCTAGCCCCCGATATTCATGAATATTGGAAGGTGAATTGTGGCATCAAATAGATAGGTCTGAGCTTGTCAGTAGGCTTCGGACCCCCACTGTAGGGACTGCTAGTGGGCATGGGAAATAGACCAAGGCTGACTGTATTAACTTTGTCCTGTATATATGGCCGGTTGTACTTCTGTCTCAAGGACAGGTTGCTGTCTTAATCCTCTTTGTGTCTTCTATATTAGCACAGGACCTGACATAGTATATAAATACTTACAAAATTAAACAGATAGAAGGAAAATGTGGTCTCTTAAATGGGTTACATACTTTCTGAGAATGGAAGATGCAGATGAACCTTGTTATTCCTTATTACTATAATAAAGGGAAATTAGTTTAATCATTTTTAGCTCTGGATTTTGATTTTCTGAGTTCTGAGACTCAGATTAAGAAATTATCCCCTAGAAGCAGGCCATGAATAAGGGAGTAATGTGATGTCCTACAGTATATAACTACCCAGATTCAATGAAATATAAGCATATAGACAACAAACTATTCCACAGGAAGAATGGCTAGTCTGCCTTCTATTTTATAACTGCCTCGCCTTAGAAATGTGATGCTTTTATGTTTGCTATAAGTAATAGGGCTAAATTATAAGCACAATTATTTATGTAGTTATATGATTTTTCAGTATTTTTTACATGATATTTCATATGTGTGCAACATTTGATTCATTAGGCTGGGGTTAATAGAGATAACAGGAGATTATCTGAGTATGATCATGGAACCCAGTTTGTGAGAAGTTTGGAATTTTTTTTTTTTTTTTGGCTCAGACAGAATGCATTTGCATCCCAAGTGTTTCTTGGAGTTTCAGTGGAAATATCACGTTGCTCAAGGAGATTTGTTTTCCTTGTTAAAGCCAAATCAAAAGAAATCATCAGTAGTTTCTGAATGGAAGTGTAAATCACTTGCAAATTTTTAGTCATAAGAGGAAGCATTTACTCAGGGTTTATCCCAGGAGCATCCAAAATTTGACTCAGATTTTTCTCACATCATTTAAAGTTCAACAAATTTTTTTTTGGACAATATTTCTAAAGGAACAAATTTTGCTTTTTGCGTGAAGGCATTGGGAAGTTTCATAAATTAAAAATGATTTCTTGTCTTAAAGAATAGATAAAGAAATCTATCACACCAAATATCTTCTTTGAGTTTATCAATAAATAGGTCCAGCAGCAGAATACACTGGCCTATCTTTGGTAGCTATCAGTTTTCATTTGTTCCTTTAAAATGCTAAAGGTCTCAGGAATAAGAATCACCTGAAATGTTTTTACTGACTTAGATATCAAGGCAATATTACCTTGGTTTCATAAATGTGCCCCCAAAAGTTTTATTTTTTGACTTTCTTATGATCACTTATTTTTCAGTACATTCCAGAGACAATGCATGATTAGACAAAACTGACTTTAGAAATCAGAATTAGAGCACCTGCAAGAGTCCATTGCTTTGGAGTGAGATGATAGCATATGTTATCCCCAATGCTTAGAATGGACACTGAGGAGGCAGTGATGTTTGTTGAACAATCAGGTAAAAGAAGGATAAACTTGAATCATTTGTAGGAAAATGGATGCTATAATTCTGTGAAATAAATTAGAGGTAGAAGGTTAAATATCACTTGATTTCTCTAATATGAAAAAGCCCAAATGTAAAGAACAAAAAGAAGAGAGGTGGTAGCACACAAGGAGGTAGATACTATGACATGAGAAAAGGATTAGGGGAAGGAGTGAAAGTGATCAAACTATAATATGTATATGTACCAGTTTCCCAGGTGGAATGTAATTATGCATTGCAACATACATTAGCAAAAAAAGAGTTATGTAGTAAAGGAAAAAAGAAAGCAGCTATTCAGTGTCTTCCACTGTTTTCTGTGGGGTTTTTCATCATGGCTGCTGTTTCCTGAGAAGCAGATATCCTTTTTTTTTGTTTTTGTTTTTTGTTTGTTTGTTTGTTTTTGCGGCACTCACAACCTCACACCTGCCAGACAGGCGCTTAGGCCACTGAGCCAAACTCCCAGCCCTAGTTTTTTGAGGCAGGGTCGCACTATGTAGCTCAGATCGACTTTGTGCTAGCTTTGTAGCCCAAGCTGGCCTCGAACTCACAATGCTTCACCTACCTCAGCCTCCCGAGTGCTAGGATTAAAGGTGTGCACCACCACGCCCGGCAAAGCCGATATCTTTTGTCCTGGGTCTGATGCTAGACTGTCTTGGTTTCCTTTTGATGTCCCAGCATGTGAGAGCCTCCATTCCATAACTATTCAAGGCTTAGTTAACAGGTGCCATGACAAAAATCACAAGATGAAATGCAAGTTTCATCAAATGCTAGGTTCTGTAGGAACTAGACCAAATTATGAAATACAATCCATGCTTTAGAAAAGCATATACTATCCTATATAAGGAAAGAAGGCAAATTCAAGAAACTTCAATATTGAACATTTAATAAGAATGGCAATTATAAGAGTTATTGGAAGTCAGAATAAGGAAGTGGAGACTAGGCTTTGGAGACTGCACTGGGCAATGATAATCACACAGAAGTTTGAAGAAAGGAAGCAAGTAGCTTATTGTCTATAGCAGTGGTGGCAAATCTATGGCACACATGCCGCACAGACTATTATCATTGAAAGCTCTAAAAGGTTCTCATCACTGATGTATAGCTATGTAATCGTATAGACCCAGAGCCTTGGAAACAAAATTTTCTCTATGGAGGATGTGTAATACCTTAGAAGCACTCCAAGGTTGAGCGATTTACCTGTTGGAGACTTTCTAATGACTCTGAAGAGATGTCCCAAATGAATTTTAGAAAAGTTTTCTCTAGTTCTGTGAATATGCTAATGGTATTTTGATTGGGATTGCATTAAATCTGTATTACAGTTTTGGGAGTCTGGCCATTTTCATTATATTAATTCTTCCTATCCATGGGCAAGGGATATCTTTCCATTTTCTGATATCTTCTGTGATCTTCTTCTTCAGAGTACTATAGCTTTCCATGTAAGATCTTCTACTTCTTTTGTTAGATTGATTCCTAAGTATTTCATTTTTTGGATGCTATTGAAAAGGGTGTAGTTTCCCTAATTTCTTTCTCTGTGAGTGTATGGGAGTGCTATTGATTTTTGAGTGCTGACTTTGTATCCTACACTACTGAATTTGGTTATTAAATCTGTAAGCCTTCTGGTGGAGCTTTTGAGGACTTCTGTGTAGAGTATCATATCATCTGCAAATAATGGTAATTTAACTTCTTCCTTTCCTATCCTTATTCCTTTTATTTCTTTCTCTTGTCTAATTGGTCTGGCTAATATTTCCAGAACTATATTGAGTAGGAGAGGTGACAGTGGACATGCTTGTCTTGTTCCTGACTTTAGAATGAAATCTTTAAGTTTCCAACCATTTAGTATGATGTTAGCTCTTGGTTGGTCATAGATGACATTTATAAGATTAAGATAAAGAGTGTTTATTCCAATTCTTTATAGGGGTTTTATCATTAAAGGGTGTTGCACTTTGTCAGATATTTTTACTACATTTACTGAGATGATCGTGTGATTGTGGTCTTTGGTTCTGATTTGCATATGTTGAACTATCCCTGCATAACTGGTATGAGTCCATCTTGGTCATGCTGTTTAATCTTGATGATTTGATGCATCCTGTGTGCTAGTATCTTATTGAGGATTCTTCATCTATGTTCATTAGGGAGATTGGCCTATAGTTTTCTTTTTTGATTAGGTTCTTCTCTGGTTTTGGAATCAGGGTAATACTTGCCTCCAGAAATGATTTTGGAAGTATTGCTTCCCTTTCAATTTCCTTGAAGAGTTTCCGCATTACTGTCATTAATTCTTCTTGAGACCTATAATAGTAAAAGCAATTCTGGACAACAAAGACAAGTCAAGAGGTATCACAATCCCTGACCTAAAATTATACTACAAAAATACTGTGATAAAAACAGCATGGTATTGGCAAAAATGCAGACCTGAGGATCAGTGAAACAGAATAGAAGATACAGATGCAACTACAAACACAACTCAGCCTCCTTATGTTCAACAAAGGAGCCAAACATTCACTGGAGAAAAGATAAATGATGCTGGAAAAACTGGCTTTCCCTGTGCTGAAGACTAAAATTAGACCACGTCTACCACCATGCACTAAACTGAAGTCAAAATGGATCAAATATTTAAGTATTAAAATAAAAACACCAAATCTACTTGAAGACAAAGTAAGTAGAAATCTTGAAGACATAGGTGGAGGGAGAGATTTCATGAATGAAACCCAGACTACACAGGAAATACAACAAAGAATAAACAAATGGGATTTTACCTTATTAAAAAGCTTATGCACAACAAAAGAAATCACCAATAAAGTGAAAAGACAACCCACAAAGTGGGAAAAAATTAAAGTCGGTTGTTCCTCAGTCAAAGGACTTATATCTAGAACACACAAGGTATTGAAAAATATCAGGCCCCCAAAATTCAAAGACCCAACCAAAAAATGGGCATCTGAGATGAATACACACTTCCCAGATGAAGAAATACAAGCAGAAAATAAATACATGAAAAAATGTTCAACATCATTGGTCATTTGAGACATGCAAATTATACAACACTGAGATTCTATCTCACCCTAGAAAGAATTACTATCATCAAGAAATCAGCCAATAACAAATGCTGGAGGGGCTGGGAGGAAAAAGGGACCCTTCTCCACTGTTGGTGGGAGTGTAGTCTGGTGCAACTGCTGTGGAAATCCATGCAGAGATTTCTTAAAAAACTAGGATTAGAGGTCCCATTTGACTTAGCTATTGCCCTTCTAGGTATCTTCCCAGAAGAATTAAAAATGTCACACCAGAGCGACATATGTGCACCCATGTTTATAGCAGCACAATTTGTAATAGCTAAATCTTGGAAACAACTTGAATGCCCATTGTCTTAGTTACTTTTGACTCGTTGCCGAGACAAAATACCTGACACCCAAAATTAGGGAAGGAAAGGTTGATTCTTACAGTTTCTCGGGAGTTTCAGTTCACACTTAGTTGGCTCCAAGTCAGCATAGGGTGGTGGGGCTGCTGTTCGTGGTGGCTGCAAGCTGCAAGGCGCGCTGGCGAGAGAGAGAAGGCTGAAGGGGAAGACCCGCCTTCCCTTGCACTGTATGTCGGCTCCACCCCTGGGTGGGTACAACATTCACATTGCCAATCCCAGTGCTAGACAACAAACCAATAACAAACCAATAACTCAGCCCCATCAAAATTATATGAGGACTTGGGGGTACATAGCATATCACTCAATACACCCATCAACCGAGGAATGTGTAAAAAAGGTGGTATTTTTATACAATAGAGTATTACTCAGCCATAAGAAAGATAAAGGTAATGAGACTTTTATAGATAAATAGGTGCAACTCAAGACCATACTCGTAAATGAAATAAATCAGACCCACATGTGTAAACATCATATTGTCTCCCTAGTATGAGCATCTGAAAGAGTAAATAAGAACCAAAATGTACAACAGATACAGTGAACAGGAAAGAAATTGTTCAAAAGAAAAGAAAGTCTGTGATGGGAGAAAAGGGAAAGGAAGGAAAGGAAAAGGAAAAAAAAATATATGTAAACAGTTAAGATAGTTATACAGCTGGTTTCTCTGGGTTTATGGAGGGGGAAAGCTTTTTGTTAGTAATTTTTTTTCTGGATGATGTTTCATGTCTATGTCTTGCACTCTGAACAACTACTGTGAATATAACAATATGCAATGTGTTGATTATTGTTACTCTCTTACTACTCTGTTTTGAAACTCTTTACTGTTATTTCTTACTCTTTTCTGTTTAAAGTAAAAAAAAAATAACTAATAGAAAAACAGAGACTTGTCATTCTCAGTTGTGTTGTCAATGTGCACAGAGAATCCAGTGGGAACATCCTGCCCAAGTTCATTGGGCTGTTCACTGACAGACCCAGAGCCCTTGCTTCATCTCAGCTGGACCACCCACCACCCAGCATTGCCAGGGTCTGGCACAGTGCTCCATCACTCCTCTTCAGGAGGCGTGGCGGTCACACTAATCGGTTGTTAAACAGTTGATTCTAAAACTTTGATTATTGCCTGTGGGCTATCAAGATTTTTCCAAGAAACATCTTTCCCTTAGGCTACCTGGTGACATACACGATCCTAAAAAGAGTAAAGCATTCTGTATTCAGTGGGCTTGCTTGTACTCCAGGGACTGTGGAGAGCTTGCCCTCTACCTAGTGCATCCCATCAAGACAAAGAATCCCGTAGGTCGAACAATGGTCTTGCAATGCTCTGAGTACTTTACACAGGCATAATTTTGACTGTCTCAAATAACTGCAATTTAATATAGTAGATCAGGGCACTTATGCAGCCATGTTATACATGAATTGCTTTGTGAGCTCTATGTTAGGGCTAACACTAAACTGGTATGTTTTTTTCAGAATGATTGCTGTATTTTTCTTTATTGCTTTGTAACGTGTGTGTGTGTGTATGTGTGTGCCACGCACATGTGTGTGTGTGTGTTTGATTTCTGGGCTGCCTGTAAACTCCTTGAGGGTAAAAATCACATCTTTGGTAATCATTTATAGAGCCTAGCAGATGGATTTAAGCTCCAATAAGTGCACAAATGCAGCCTCATTTAATTCATAGAGAATTTGTTTCTGATTCTTTGCTTTATTCCATCTACCTCTCAACTCTGGTTTATCTCCTTCAGAAGCATTATATTTCTTCCTCATGTTTCATTTCATGCTCAGAGTGTATGTATATAACCAGTCAACTCCATCTCAGTTCTTTTTATTTCCTTATGTGGAAGTCATTTTAAGAGTATTTGTTTCAAGTGAAGGTGTGTTATTCAAAGTAAACACACAGAACTTGGCTAGAGAAAACTATTTGAATAATATTCATGCAACAGTAAAACCTTGAAAATGTAAATATAAAATACAATATTCATGGCTAGTAATGTTATTCACACACTTTACTAAGTACTGTTAGACTAGAATATAGCTAATCATAGAAGAATCATAGTCTATACTAGAAACATCTTTCAACTGAGAATCTCAAAGAACTTTAACTGGAGGTAATTATAATATTTGTTCATAAGAACTATTCTTTTCTTAACAGCTTGTAATGCAAAAATAGATGAATCAAATATGCAAGTAAGTTTGTGTCTGAGGTCTTCGATTTTATTTTTAATCTTAAAATTAAGTTGTGTAATAGGAAAGCACAGCATTTTCATGGGCAAATAAGGAAACGTGACCCTCTTTCCACTCCTGGCAGTTAGCTACTTAAGGCCCTGAAACAGAAGTTTTGTTTTCACTTTCACTGCCCTGATAGAGAAACCCAAAGGTTGGATTTTCTTTTCAAGAAGGTTATCTTGAGCTCCAAGACATTGTGAAATCATTGGATTGCAAATGTTAGTGATTGCAGGCTTATGTTGGTGGTGGGGGGAAACATTAGAGTTCTAGAGAACATTTATTCACCTTGTTAAAGGTGATAAATATGCTGCTTGGACAGTGCCATTGAGTGACAGGTTCTGATAGGAAGAGCACTGAAGGTAGATTCCAAATGCTGAAATTTGGAACTTCTCTGAGCTGTGTCATGTTCTAGCTTCTCTGGCTTGGGAAATAATAGTGATAGTAAAGGTAATAACAGCCATTCTTATTCAGGTGGTTTCTGTTTACCAGGTACTTTGCACCTGTTATTCTAATTTTCACTATGCCACCACGAGATGGTTACTATTTTCTCCTGCTTTGTAGATCAAATTGTAGACTCAGAGAGTTTCCGTAACTTCAGTGAATTGGCGGAGTTGGTGTTTAAAATCAAGTCTACTGAAGGCCAAAGCCCAAGCTCTTTCCACTAGTCCACAGGGCCATAAGGGATTCTCCCAGCTGCCATGTCTTAAGCATTTACCGTAAGCCAGTCAACCTAAGAGCTTAACATACATTATTTCACTTGATTTATAGAAAAGATGTTGCAAGTCCATGATAATGCTGCAGATACATAACCAGCCAATGAGAGGAAAAGTGATTTGCTCATTCATAAATTTATTACATGGCAGAGATGACCTAATTAGAAAACACATTATTTTCTAAATTTGTATTTCTTTCTTAAATTCCCTTCCTCTTACCCACAATGTGTCCTTTGACTTTTTAAAATTCACCTAGTGTAGGGGTTGAGCTTGGTGTTTTTCTTCCAGTATAAAGATAAGGAAATAGAACCCTTTGGACTTTGCTTGGGTTTTCTGCTGTCTGAGGTTCCTCTCCTGTATCCCTGGCTCTTATTATTGGAGGTGGACCTCCCAAAAGTATTATAGTCAACGTTATTTTCTACTGTAGTTTTGTAGACGGCATCTCCCTAAGGCAATTCGTCTAGTCCACATCACTGAAAACACCAAGCACTCCCCAGGTTAGATCTCTACCTTTCTGACTTTCAAATGTCTACATTGATGACCACAAGTTTAAATCACCACCTCTTGGTGTCCTTCTGAGTCCCATATATCTGTTCAATTGTTTTCACTTGACTGTCTTAAAGATCTCACTTGACATGATCCAAACCAAAATATTGATTTTCTAAATAATCTGTCTACACCCGAGACTTCCTTATTCTTTCCTGACTTAGCAAAATGTACCATCTCCATATGATTGCTCAGGGTCAAATCAGGGAGACAACTTTAATTTCTTTTTTTCTTTTATCTTCATTATCCAATCTATTCCAAAAGTTTGACAGCTATACAACTGAAAATGGACTACTTTTATTCTCCTCACCTTTATGTCCTTGGTTGAATCCTCATTATCTCTTACTCTGAGTACTGCAGTAGTCTCCTAATTGATTCTTTGTTATCTCTCTGCTCCACCTACATAGTTCAGTCCACACCGAGACCATGACTCTTTCGTACTCAGCAACTCAGACTATATAAATCTCTTGCTTAAAGCCTTCCAATAACTTTCCATTGTGATTAGAAAAATTCAAACACCTTTCCAGGTTCCCAAACACCTTCCCAGGTAACCTGCTCCTCAGTTACCTTGTCTTCTCCCACCCCTTCCATAGCACACACCATCAGACCACATGGGCTTCATGATTTTTCCCAAATGTGCTGTATTAGTCAATGGTTACTAGAGTCAGATGTGGAAGAGTGCTGGAGACCCAAAGAATCCAGTCAAGGGCCTGGAACCTACAGCAGTATTCTGTGCAAGTCCACATGAAGGATCTGCTCCAGAAAGGTTCAAGGGCCAGTGGTGGAAGCGAGAAAGTTGGCAAGGCTAAGAGATCTGCACTCAAAGCCAGGAGAGGACATCCAAGATGCAGATGAGGATTGAGGCTCTTCCAAAGAAAGCAGCCAAAGCTCCTTTGAAGAAAAGCCACTGAAAAGCAGTAGCATGCAGTCTTCCCCTTCTCCTTTTATGCCTTTCTAGTCACAATCCTCAGGTGGATCTTCACTCCCAGAACCGCGCTGACTCAGTTCAGCTCCGAGTTTTCACTTAAGGTGACCATTAGTTAGTCCATCACACACACCTAAGTTGTTCTCTTTGGAAAAGCTTTTGGATTTTTGGAACACTTTCCCCAGATTGGTGCATGACTGGCTCTTTCTTTTCACTAAGCTCTAAGTTATCACCTTTTGCCAATCGTTTGTTTGAAATAGGTTCCACCAGCCATGAGCAGTGACTTGGTATTTTGTTTTTCTTTTTCTTTCTTTCTTTCTTTCTTTTTTTTTTTTGTTGATAATTTGCTTTTCTATTTCACCGTTTGTATAGCTTATCACTACTTGAATTTTTTCCTTTTCTAAATGCTTACTTAGTATATACTTGTCTGTCTTTCTCATTTAATATAGCTCTCAAAGGTCAGGAATTGCTTGTCCCTTATTTACTGTAGAACAGTTCCTGATTCCCTATTAATATTTGCTAATTGTCAAGTCGTTGACTATAAAAAATGTGAAGCTGTATAGGACAGGAAAGACTTTAGATGAATTCAGGCTGAGTTGGTTTTGGGTCCAGGCTTCATAGCTATGTCACCTTAGACAAATTTCCTCTACATAAAATGGGCTAGTAATAGTAATTACCATATGACACTGTTTTGAGGATTACATAAAGTACTAAACATGAAGTACTTAGCAAAGTGTCTGGAACATCCAGGATCCAACAGTACCAGATATTCTTATTAAGGGCACCTTGATCCTAAGACATAAGGCAATCGAGGAAAGGACCTCATAGCCTCCATGTTACTAGGTTGGGTCCAGGGACAAAGGGTAAGAAGAAGCTTCATGAATATTGAGTACAGGTGGGACAGGGTGTAGGTCTGAATGTGGTTGATAGTTTATAATGTGTTCTTTACATCTGTGCAGAGCTGCTGCATATCCCTGTATATGCTGTTCAGGGCGCACATGCAGGAGCATCATTGATTTACATCTGATGTCAACACCCCCCTTGGAATTTGGTAGAGGTGGTCCTAACAGTTTTCCTGCTTTATTTAGTCCAGTGGAGGTAAAGAAGCTTATTTAATGTTGCTTGAAATTTCATGACTCTTGCTTGCCTTTTATCACTAAGATCTTCCTCTGAATCCCATGTGACTTTGTCTTTAAAAGTAGGAGGATTCCTCCCCTACTCCAGTTCTGTGTCTAAATGTCACATGCTGAAATCTCAACAGCTTTCATGTTCCCAGTCTTTAAGAATTATGTAGTGACTCTATTTCATAAATTGAAAGTTAAGATATGTTATGTGAAAGTGGAACAGAATGTTGGGGGGAAAGATCTGCCCTAAAATCCTGTATTTGGAGTCACTGCAAGCACTTATAAACCACACAAGAGCTGGCCTGGGTCTCTGGGCATCATTTTCTTGATTCCTCAGTGCCCACTTGTTGATGGAAAGTGCTTCATAAATGTGCACCATGTGATTGAAGGTCTGGCTCTCAGTCTCCTACTTGGCATGAATGAGAAGAGACTGGCTCCTTCTGAGGTCATTCTAATATGAGAACTCCAGGTGGAAGGGGAAAACAGCTGCACTGAGTTAGCTGTACAGAAGATAAAGCACCATTGTGACATCAGTCCTGACCTAATTTGAGACACTGACTGTGCTACTCAACATCAGACAATCTGGTCCTGAGCACTTGCAGTTTCATGCCAGATGTTTTTAGGCCACACGTGGAGTCAGAGAGTAGTTGGACTGTAAGTCCCAAATGGCACAGATACGTCTTGACACAGTATTTGAAGGTCAGGAGTAAGAAGATTCAGCTCCTTTCTGAACTTCTTCAGCATGTTTGATTTTTACACCACTGCTCACATTTCAGGCTCTTGATTTTCACCTTCTTAGACTTCTGTATCTAAATATTTTTCTATATTGGGGCCATCATAAATATTACTGTCCTTAATTCTTTTTCTTATTCTGACTTCTTAACTCCTTTGAACACTCCCTGGTTTCTAGTGTACATAGGACACAAAGTGTATCATAGGTTGTGCAGGGCATCAAACTCCTGCTCATCGTGCATTTTAAATAAGTTAATAATACAATTAAAATATACATATTGCCCATTCTTTGACTTCTGATGGTTTTTCCTGTCTTTTAGTACAGTTTATAAATGAGAAGAAAAAATACAGGTGGGGTAGTTCATTCTCAGTGGAATTTCTTTATTTCCCATAGACAGCCCTTTGTAGGGTTTCCTTCGCAGGGAATGTATGCTTTATTCAGAAGGCATTAAGATGATCGGGTCTAATCTGCAGGGCTTCTGTAGGTGACCTCTCATCCTCTCTAAACCTATCTTCTCCTCCTGATAACTTGAAGAGAACTTCAGCATCCAAAGTGGCTTCTCTTTAAACGTAACTCCTCTATATTTAGAAATAGATCTTTTCCAGGAGAGGTTAATCACACTACTTAAGGCAAATTCACAATAGTTAAAATAGCCCATTAGGAATTCATTCAGGTGTGGCTCCTGTAAATTGACTTCCACATTTGCAAGGAAAAAGAGGAATGCTTCATTCTAGCACAGGATCTGTCCAAAAATCATGTTACATATTAGGAAGAATTATAGTCTGCTGAAAGCTGTCAAATCTCAGGAAGAATCAATTGCTGTTTAGAAACTTGCTAAAAATGTAGATAGTAACTTCAGATAATCCTGAATATATATTTTGCTCAATTGGAACAGTACAATGTGATTAGATTCCTGTTAGACTGTACATTCCTTGAGGACAAAAGACATACCTTGGTCAAATCTAGGGTCCCCTTTTAGTATCTTACGAAATATACCTGTATCTTGCACATAGAAATTTGATTTGGAGTCAAATAGGATATTTGTATTTAGCTCTATGTTTTTATATTCAAAGGATATACAAAGGGTAAAATTTACAAGGAAAAATCATAGCCCTTTTAAAATGATTGATGGTGCTATATTTGGATTGTGAGGAATAACAGGAAACTTATGTACAAGAGAATTAGGTTCTCATTCACTTTGTCATTAACTGGCTGTGGGGCTTTGGTTTCTAACCTTCATCAACCTTAATTTATTTTAACTTTAAACTGAGGAGGCTGGAGCTAACTGCCTGAAAGGTCTAAAATTGATCCTTTGGCTACTCATTTTACTCATATTCTGAGTTTAATTTGTACTTGTGACATAGTTTAACTAAATGGAAATGTGCATTCATTCCTAACTTTAGATATTAAATTTTATATCAACAACCAATTTACACTCCAGTTTTCCCTGCCCAGGAAGACTTCTCTGATTTCATTAAGTAGATCTATTCTGTCTATCTGGCTCTTAACAATTTTGGAAACTTTCTTTCAAGAACTTGTAAAAATAGGTCAGAGTTAAGACCCAAATGACTGTCCTTGTTATACCCAGTTGAAGTTTATGGCATTCTAATTACAGTGGGCCTGAACCTTTGGTGAGCTGGAGTAATTAAACTGTTTGGTGGGAGCAAATCATTACTGATAAGAGATGAATTTGCCCTTCTAGGATGCTGATTAAAACACTCAAAGAAGAAATTTACTTAATAGTGTCTGGAAAAGAGAAGGGAATTTTATTTTCATAAAGTGACTTGCTCACACAAAATCAAGCTACATGATGTTTATTTTACTGTCATCATCTTGTGATCACTTAAGTTTTGCTGAATAACTCTGATTCCTATTAGTCAGAGAAGAGAAGGCCAGTTTCAGGACAGGAGAGAACAGGTACAAATGAAAGAGTGAAGATGAAAAAGAGAGAGAGAGGGAGAGGGAGAGGGAGAAGGAGATGGAAAGGAAGAGAGAGAGAGAAAAAGAGAGAACTTTAAGGATCGCATGGGGTTATGCAGTGAGCATGCTCATGCAATGCGCTGATGAAATTATAAAATGAAATGGAGAGAAACTTCTGTTTTATAGAACAGCAAGATTATATGGTTCTATGGCTGAGGTAGGGATTACCTCTCTATTTGAAATATAGACAGCCATTGACAACTTTTCCCACATGTTGGGCTGCAGATATAGACTTCATTCAGAAAGCCGTGGTGATCTGGGGGGAGGGGTAATTCACTATCAGTAGATAGTCAGTCTTCTGTCGAAGCTATAGCCATAAGTCAACTCGGGAAGAAAATTCCCGATTTGTTCTGGCCATACTGGAAGTGCCCTGACAACGTGGGTGCCCCAGGGTCAGGAAAAGGCCATTCCACTGGGGACACTTAGGAAATTAATGTTTCCTGAGTTTTAAAATTTTATTCTAGAACATTGAAGAGTATGTTCACAAGTAGGGAAGTGGAGGGTAACTAATTTACGCCATCAGTGGGAAGAGGCCTTCCTGTTTAGGACTGGTCCTTAGATCCGCTGCAGGGTGAATAGGCTGCAGTTCTAAGCCCGGGACTATACAGGTGAAGCGCACATCAGAAACGCGGAGCACTCTATCTAGACTGATTAGTTTTCTGCTTGGAAGTCACACAGGACTGGAATTAAACTAACATCTGAATTTCAGAATAAAGAAGTGTCTTCCTTACAGTGTTGTGTGAGGATTTGATGCAAGTGAACGCTAACTATGTAACAGTCGGAAAGCCTGAGCGCTGAGCAGTCAGAGCAGGCTTCAGTCAGAGAGGGCTGCCACAGAGTCTGCTGCTTTAGTTGCTGTATTGTGGAGCAGTCCAGGAGTACCTGGGGTAAGGCTGAGGCTGCATAGTCGGGAGTTTTAGGGCATGGGAATAACAGCTACTTACAAACTAGAGCACAGGAAATTCAATATATTTGCATTTAGGGTGTAGTAATAGTCATAGGATTGAAATACATAAGTTAAAATACTTAGTGCAAAACCTGATAATTCGTATGTGCTCAATTAATAATCATTATTATTAATAATTACTATTTCTCCTTCTCTATATCCTCCTTTTCTCTATCCTCCTTCTGTTCTCCTCACCCTTCCTATTACGTAATCTGAGAAAAACTATGTGCCCTATAATTTAGAACATAAAATTTATCTTTTATTCAAGTTTGGATCACTTTTGAGAGTGATTCCCAAACATTTATGAATCTTACTGTCCCAGTAATTTTTTTCTTGTGCCCTATGTCAAAAGAAATACCTAACTGTGTTGTCAATTCAGTAGGTAGGCTCAAACAACTTAGTATTTATGTCTTAAAAACAATACTGGAAAAGACAATCCACAGAAATCAAAAGACAAATATCATATTTTTACTTCATTCTTCCTACAATTACTTATTGATGGGATCTGTCTATTTGTTTAAACACCTTACAATTCCTCAAACCCTAGAGTCAGCTTGAGTACTGACTCTTACTTCTTATCTCATGCTTATTTTTTTGTCACCTTTTTCCCCTCAGCATTGCCATCTTTCACAAATACAATCTGATGCCACTGAAAGGAATATAGCATTATATAACCTATATTCAAATCTCAAACTTCCTTGCAAGGAGTTATGGAGTTTTTGAGACATGTTATCAAGGAGCCTTTGAACATTTAAAATAGCCATGGGCCCTGTGAATTTGCTGCAGTGCTTCATGGTGCCTTGGCACACAATTTGGGAACCATGGAATTGAACAGATAGATTTTTAGAAGTAGTAAATATGAATAGCTGAGGTCAGCTGAAACCAAATGCAGTCACAATTCAAGGGAACAAGTGGGCATCCACTTATTTCATACGATCACCTCTTGACTCTAGGACTCCTGGACAAATGGTGGTTTGGGCTGACTGCCAATGAATCACAGCTTGCCCACACTTATCTAATTTGTTGATTTTGAACTTTCAAAAGAAATAAGAACACCTTGAATGGAGAATCACAGACTTGACTCTCAGTCATCCAAATGGCCTTTATCTGCTTGCAGAAATTCAATTGTGCACTCAGAGGAATATAGTGTGTTGTGCTAGTTTTTTTATGGAATTAAAGTGTGGATTATTGGATTAGTAAAGTTTATTCTCCACCACCCATTCTCCCCAATTGGATTTTTCTATCTCCAATTCATCATTGGATGTTTTGGATTCCATTTAGATTTATATTTGGCATGTAATGTTGCCTTATCTTTCATTTTAGAGGGGAGAGTATTGGGTTGTGGTGGAAATATAGAATCTAGAACAAGGAAGGATATTTAAGTAACTTACCACAACCTTTTCATTTTATTGATGAGAGGCTAGGTGATTTACTCAAGAACTCTGCATTATGGAGCGAGCAAGACTGGGGCCTAATTACCAGCTTCCTGCATCTCCTAGGCCAGTCTCCTAGTTGATGGCCCTGTTCTGCACAGAACCTGCTTAAAAGCTGTATGAAATTCCCTCTTCTGTTCCATCCACTCAGAAACCTTGGGCCTTTCATGACAAATGACCTCTTCGTGTCCTGAATCTTACATGCAAAGCAACATTGGATCGGAACTTGTAACTTCCCTTTAAAATGCTCCCAGTTTTCAGGGAGGTTCTTTCTAGTATTTTTGGGTTTTTTTGGTCCTTTTCTTAGACTTGTGGTTTTTAATTTATTCAGAATCACAAACCTGTGTTAATGACAGAGAAAGGTCCTGTCCTTTTGAAGAATGTGCATGTACACATGTAAAACTGCACATCCGTAGGGGCTCCTGGGGCCTTGGAACTCCAGTGATTTCTTGAAAAGAACCTCTGCTAAACCTATGGTAGACAGCCTTTGAAGTGTTATTTACCTTAAAATAATTGTTTCATTCTGCTTTTCTTGTTAATACATGTAAATCTCAGGTCTCTTTTAGCCTTTGGTTTGCTTTCTGGATCTTTTCCCAATAAAATGAAGAGTAATGAGTATTAATAGTTTGTTTTCAGATTATTACAAATCATAATCAAAATTTATTTTGAAATGAGGGATATTTTGTCAGTGGTGTTCAAATTGAGACATTTTACATGAAAGGATAGCCCTACCCAATAGATAGCTCTACCTGATTTCAACCATGGCCGCATCTGAAGATACTGAAGATTCTGATGTAGGAAGTATTTTTAATATGTGACAATGATTTGGATACAATTGATGCATGAATTTTTGAAAATCCAAAGTTCTCTTTCTTTTTTCTGGAAGTGCAACCTTAAGGCTATACAGGTGCCAAAACTAGTGGCATAGCTGGGAATTTATTATAATTCTCCTGGCTCCCTGAATCAAATATATTTTCTTTTTAAAAAACATTTTTATTAGGAAATATTACTACTGTGTACAATTTTCTAGAGAGAAATAAAACAGTACAAAAAACAGCTTGGTCAAATATTGACATGTTGCCATAGATGCTTATGATTACAAAAAGTATGTATACACCAAATTTATTTTTTATTTCTCATCTTTGTTTCTTAATTCCAGTAACTTTCTTCTTTATTGATTTGTATTTTCCTGGCAATATTTTTAATTTCCTTTCTTGTTAGACATCCTTTGAGTTTTGGTACTTCTAAACTGTAGGAATACAGTCAGTGTTTTTTCGGTCTACTCTGACATTTTTTGTTTCAGTCCTCATTTACTGTGAATATTGTAGCATTGAGGTTTACTGCTATATGCTGTTTTCCTTCCTTTAAGACCTCGTGATCAGATTTTAAACCACTACTCAGTCCTCTTTATTTTGCATTCTCCTTGTTTGTTTCCTTTCTTGTCCCCTCTTTCATCTCCTTCCTTCTTCCCTCTCCCTTTTTTTATTTTGGATATTTGCCTTAATTTAAAAAACATAAAGATATGTAGCATAAAGTCTAAAGTTATTCAATATTTCCACCTTCTCTTAAAACATATATGAACCTTTGCTAATGGCATGCTGCTAAATGTTTATCGACTCTCTGGAGGAGGCAAAAAGCCTGGATTCATAGCATTTACTGATCTCTCTGGTGTAAATATTCCCATTATGGCTGACTCCAAACTGTAACTGTGATGTCACTGAAAGTAGAGTTGGCACATCATGCCCAGTAGTGCACCAGCATAAGCATTCCAGGTGTCACTTAAAATCAATGTCGAAAATATAGGACATGGTTAAATGTAACAAAATAAATAAGAAGTGGATTTTGGGTATTTATTATCTTTGATTTTAGTTTAGTTCATTGTAGATTTATGTAATTTGACTTTTTCATAATGTCTGTTTTTAATAATTGGCTTGCAAAATTCCTGGTATTTTGATAGCTGGCTTTTCAAACTAGTTCAAGAATGTCACCGATATCATGCCTTAACCAGTCACTGAATACCGCCAGCCAGCAGCACACAGTGTATTGGGTATGCCATGTCCCCACAAGTCCTCATACTTTTAATGGGGCTGAGTCTAGTGCTTGTGTTCAGTTTGTTGTCTAGCACTGGGATTGGCAATGTGAGTGCTGCACACACCCAGGGGTGGAACTGAGATACAGTGTAAGGGAAGGCAGGTCTTCCTCTTGTGCTTCCGTGCTTCTGCTCTTGCTCTCTTGCCAGCACGCCTTGCTGCTTGCAGCTGCCATGAATGGCAGCCCCACCACGCCATGCTGCCTTGGAGCCAACTTAAGTATGGACTGAAACTCCCAAGAAACTGTAAGAAATAAACCTTTCCTTCCCTAATTTTGGGCGTCAGGTATTTTGTCTCAGCAATGAGCAAAAAGTAACTAAGACACATAGTAATTCTCCTCATTATAGCAATTATTGACTTGTTTTATTTTAGATGTGTACACATACAAATATTACTTTCAGGTAATCATTGATTACATTTATTGGCATAATTCATCAACTCCTAGTCTTACCATTGTTCTGTAAATATATAACTTCCTTCTGTATTAATATGTCATTTTCCTGAAATACATTCCTCAGTAAATCTTTTAGTGAAGAGTGTCTTAAAATGATTCCATTCTGTCTTTCCTTCTGACTTATCTAGGTAAAAACTGTTAAATTGACCATAATTTTCCCTGAACAATTCTGAAATATTTTTTCATTCTTTTCTGGCATTTATTGTCACCACTGACAAGTTATCAGTATAATTACCATGGTACCTTCTTTTTTATCTTCTTTTTACCTTTTAAACTTTTCCCGTCTCATATCTGCAATGTTTTTTCAATTTTTTAAAGTCATCTGTTGGCCTAGATTTATCTCCATTTGTCCTGTGAAGCAACCCATAGAAGTCCTCAGATCTGAGACCTCATTTCCTCAATTCAGAAAAACTCATAGCTGATATTCCTACAACTTATATTGTGTCATCAATTTTTCCACATTCTTTTCACTTTCTGCAGGACTTATTAGACATAAAGTGGATCTTTTCACTCTGTTCTCCATGTCTTGTATCTGATATGTTGTATAAGAAATAATAAAGCAAGCTCAAACCAACTGCCACCCCCTGAAAAAAAAATCCAAACTCTCTTTTTCTCCACATGCATCATTCTGGGTAAAGTCCTCAGTTCGCTTTCCCACTTCTTTCTTCAACCATTTTCAGTCTAGAGTTTATAATGGTATTTATATTTTTCAGTAAACTGCTTTTTGCTTCTCAAACTTCTAATTGGTTCTTTTTCTTATCTATCCATCTTTGTTTTAGCTCTCTTTTTTAAAGGGGATTATTCATTTCTAATTGATGTTATTTTTCTCTGAGGATTTTGGACATAGTAACTTTGAAATTTTTACCAAACTGCTCTATAAAATTGATTTTGTTAGACGATAATTACTTTGAAAATTTTTAGTGGCTTTCACTGCACTATATTTCTTAATGTACTTTGTAATTTTCATTCGCAACTCATTGTGAGTGGACTTATTTGTTTTTGTTGCTCTTTTAAGTTTTTTTGTCCTTCTGTGAGTATACTTCCTTTCTTGTTTTGTTTGTGATTCCTGCTTCCTGCCTGGGTGACTCTAACCTCTATCTCGTTTCCACTCAGGCCTTCTGATCTTCAGCGTCATTGGGCATCTCATTTATCCACTCAACCAATGGATGACTTGATTCAATTCTTGAACATCGTTGCTTGCAATATACTTTTTGATTGTGTTTTGCTTTGTTTTGTTTTATAGGGCCAACTGGCTTGTTTCATTTCCTAGCTGCAAGCAGTAAAGCAAGACTGGTTTTCCTTCTCACACTGCCATACTCAATCACTTATGAGCTCTTTAACTCTCAGCAAGAGTGAAAATCTCAAATACTGTTGTTGCTTTCAGACCAGAAACCCAGTAGATATACAGTTTCAAATGGATACACAGTTTTGCATTATTGTTCCTTTTGTGGACCAAAGGATTTGAACCTTGCTTCTGAGGCCGATATTATCTTTCTACTTCTTCATTTCCATATTATCCGTTGTTTGTAGAAAAGGAGGATTGCAAGCAGGTATGCCATTCTACCATGATCTCTCTGCTTCCAGAATCTTAAATCCAATGTAGGCAAAATTCAGACTGAAATTTCTATAAGAAGATTTCTTTTATGTTTTTATAGAAATGTGGTCTTTTTGTTACTAAAAATAATATTTAAACCTTATTACATGATCACAGTAGACTGGGTCTTTCTATTTTAAGTAAAGATTTAGACAAGAAACACTGCAGGTGGCTTGAAGATGATATACCATGCATGCAATTGTCTCCTGGAATGTTGTCTTCTCTGCTATATACCACAAAGTCCAAAGTTTTATGAGATTCTGCACATATTCAACATAGCATTGACTTGAACACTTTTTATTGGTTACTTTTGTCCACAGCTGATACATTGCGTAAGGCAAGTAATCAGTGTCTCATAGCATAATATCTACTTATTTATGTTACCTTGAACATTTTGCCTTTTGACATAATACAGAGAACTTTTTAATGTATGCTTTCCATATATTTCACAAATTCAGAGAAACTTCAACCTTAAGCATTTTTAATAGACCATTCTCTTTATCATTGTTCTTAGACCCAGAACAGAACTGTACTTTCCCTCCTCTTTTCTTTTGCTTAAAAGAGCACACATTAATGAAAATGAGTAACTTCCACCCACACAAGAAATAATAAAAAATAAACAAAAGCATTCCATTGTATTATATCGTGCTGTGCACTTACACGATAATCATATCTGAATTTTCTATGCCTGAATCTCTAGAAGTGGTATAACAGAAATTTTAAAGCATTATCTAGATGTAAGTGTATGCAATATTAGTCTGAATTTCAAGAGCAGACAAACTGTCTTTCAGCGCTCTCAGAAAACATAGAAAGATTTAGTCATCTTATAGTTGGACCAGAAATATATGGTCTCCCAAATGGAAGATTAGAAGAAGTGCCTTACTGCTCCTGTGGGACAGGGACTAAACTTGTTACATTTAGGGGGCTCAATACCACTTTAAATTGGATACTTGTGTGTGCGCGTGTGTGTATGTGTGTGGTGGAGGTAGAGTTTTCTTCCTGAAAAGGGTTAATGTGTTTAAATGGGTCAAATTAGATATTTGTGTCATGAAGCAGACTGAAGGAATCTGGGATTTGGCCATTGGTATATTACAATTTCATGGTGCTGGAATTCTTGAGGGTTGAGGCTTGCACATTATCACATACTGCATTGCAAATCTTCAGGGGCTTCCACCGTTGCTCTTGGATCCATTCTTCATGTGGTTCACACCCACTGATCCTACCTGCATCATCACCACCGTAAGGGGCCTGCAGTACTTCTTAGCCCATGTAAGAAGGCTCTAGCCTTTCTATTGATCTTTTTTTAATCTCAGGAACATTTCCCCTGACTTACCACTGCACTTTGAACACCAAGAGGGAAGAGATTGAAACTTTCAACTTTATATAATTAATTAAATTAATTAAATGTAGCCCCAGGCTGCCTTCAAACTCAAGGTGACTATCTTGCATCAGTTTCCCAAGTGCTTGGATTATAGGCATACGCTATCATGCCTGGCTTGAAATTTTCCTGTGTGTGATGCCCTGAATACATGCTAAACAAATATTTGTGAATGAATGTACTCACTATTTCTCTTGTGGATTTTTAAAAAAGCCTGGATTTTCCATTATTATTGTGGTTTTCACTTGAATCCTAATATACTACAGTTTCCCTGCTTATATTGGTCAGAATCTCAGTGACATCACATAAGAAAAGCAGATTTCTTTTTTATATCCTTATGAAGTCATTCAGGACTACAACTGCTCCATCATGTGCCTGTATTCTCTTCTAGAGCTTCATTATATTGTATATTCAGTCAGTGTATGGAGAATGAGGGAGAAGGTGAAAGTCTGAATTTGCACATATATCTTCACTGATATTTTGTTGGCCAGAACTCGGTCCAATGACTCCAACATAATTGGAAGTAAGACTTGGAAATGTTGTTTAATTATGTGCCAGAAAAAAGGAAAACGAAGCTTGGTTTACTAAGGCTTGCACCTGCCACACTCTCTAGGATCTACTTGCACCTGTCATACAATAGTTTCTACACTGCAAACAATTATTATTATTATTATTATGACAGATTGGATATTAGCTACTTAGGATTTAATTGTCAGCACATTCCTATGTTTTTAATGACCAGAAGCTGACAGAATATTTGATTGATAGATGTAGTTTTTAAATATAGTTTGAGAAGTAATATTATACCTTGATGACAGAAATAAGACATATTGCTGAAAAACAATTACAGTGCAGAAAAAATACTTTTAAAGAAGCAGATGAAATGACCTGCCCCAGTCCATACCTTAGCAAGTAAGATTTGTCTACCAAGTTTTCTTTTCTCTAATTTTAGTAAAATGGATATTTATAAGTCTTTCACAATAGAAATCATTTGAGGGAAGTAACATCATTTCTATTTCATTAAATGCGACTTTTTTTTTATTGGATCCATTTTTTCTCCCTCACTAATCTTTCAAGTACTAACTGGCCTGGGATGTATTCTTTTAAATGAAACAAACCAAAGTAGGCACAATTAACTTCCAAAAACTAGAGGCAATTCAGTTTTTTTTTCCTTTTTTATTGTAGGCAAATCTGCTTTAGCAATTCCTATGAAATGACCAATTTAGCACTTGCTTGGAAGTGTGTTTAAATATGACTTTCAATATAAAAATGACTATTCCTTGAATTTTGTGTATGATAAATAGGAAACTGAATTTTCCTTTGAAAGACTCTATTTCTTCTTTCCCAATGAAAGGAGCCATTATTTTGTAAATAAAATGTGTGCTTCCATTTTGCAGGTTTGCTCTGATTCCCTAGTTCCAAGTAGTCTAGTGAAAAGATTCATTCAAATCTGAGATATGGGACATATTATAAAATATGGAGTATGATTTTTTAAACTCACATCTATTGCCAAAAACTGTATAAGTAGAGATTTAATAGAGCAGGTTTGAAGACTGACTGACTTCCTAGAGTTTCTCCTACTCTGGAAAGATTATTGTATCAAAAGTCAGTATTTCATTGCCCCCTATATCCATAAAGAAAATTAAAATCATATGCTGCACAGTAAGCTTATACCATTCAAAATGTTCATAAACATATTGAAAGCCAAAATTACAGCTGTTCCACGACTCTCGGTACCATGTATAGCTCTAGATGTGGTGCTTGCGTTGTGCATACACAGTGTAACAGTAATTACTGTACTTAAGCACCACATTATTGTGTAAGAGCATTCTTTGGTGGTGAGACAGCAATCTGGTGACAAAGAGTCCCTCTTGTACCACAAAACCCCTTCGCAAGGAAAACAGAGTGCCCTGAATGTCCTACCAGAACTTGGTCTTTGTTAGGGAAGAGACAACAGGTTCTCTCAAATATACGATCAAAGAAAATGCTTCTTGGAACATTCACAGTGTTGCAATCCATAGGCATGTTTTTCTTTCTGCACTTTTGATGCAGTTTCAAATTTGGGATTTAACTGATTGCATATCAGTTCAGCTAAAGGTCTAACTGGATCCACCGGTAGTTCCCAGCTCTGGTGAGCACCTTCTCCTGTCACTGTGCTCTGAAATAAGGATGAATCAACAGTAAAACATGAACTTTAATTAACTTCCACTAGAACAGAACATATGTTATACAAAAATGTAGGAAGTGTGAAATCCTTTGCTAAATGGAAATTTCCCTGAATCTGACACAGTGGGAGCAAATTTATTATTTTATCCTCATTATTATTATTTTATATTTTTAGTGTCACTCTTACTCCCACTCTCATAGTTTGAGATAATTAAGTTAACAAGGCTCCAGTGAGAAAGGCAAAATATATATTGAGCTGATCATGGACCTCATGATATGCTATGACACTTGCATCTAGGAGGTACACATCATGAGTTTAGGGTGTTATGTCTACTTGATCCCAGCTCTTTATTACATTTTATGGAGGAAAATATCTAGCGTAAAAGGAGCCTATAGTGTCTATCGCGGCCACCTCAAAGAAAGGTAAATTGCATGTCTAATCCTGCTAGTGGGAGCATTTATACATACATTAAAACTTGGCAGCTCACAATTTAACAATTTGGGCTAAGGACCATCTTATAGTAATGTTTTTGCAAGGATTCTTCTTATCTTACATCCCAGCTCAGCATAAAAAAAGAAATAAATCTCCATGTCTTCTAAATGGACAGATTAGATGTTACCTATTAGGAATTCTGTCGCTTAAGAAAGTGAAATAAGCATAGATTATTTATTTAAATGTTCATTTGTATTCTCAAGAAAGGTTCTAAGTACTAACATTGCTGAAAGCTTTTGCTGAACAGCTTCTAGCTATACTACTAAGGAGCCTCAGAAGAAACAAAGTCAGGTTGGGCCTGGTGTTTCAGTCGCAGTCATCAGGCAGGATAGTGGAATGTGCTGAAGTCTAACTTTGGACTTGTCTCTTTGTCCCGTAGAGTAAGTGTTCATCCCCTCAGTATCATTCTTAGAAAGAGGCCAATACTCTGTCTTTAAGTAGAGGAAACTCATCTTCAGGCAATTCAGGCTTCTTTTATAAAAGTAGTAGAAGGAGAGTTGCTTGGCTAAGAAAGGAGGTTGGAAGAACAGAATCTCCCTCAAACTCTACTTCTGTGTCTTGTCTTTCCCAAGTCTCCTCTCCTTAGAAACCTAAGAGTAAATGCACAACTTCACTGAGGATAGTCTGAGAATCATTGGCTCAAGACAACTCAGAACCTTGGGACTCAGTTTCCCTAACCCAATGAGAAGTCTCTTTGCTCTCTATTTTGTGTAATGGGACAAAGAACAATGTGGGAAACCCATGTTTGAATGCACTAGATGTTTTATAATGTAGATTCCAGTAAAGCAGTAAACTTTATGTTTATATACAACAATAACTAGCAACACACATATACTTCCAAATATGGGAAAGAAAACTATGAATACACATATGTGTATGTTTACAGGATCAGAGTTATGCTTATGCAGAATAAGTAGATGTTTATGTTGTGTGATTGAAAAAAAAAAAGACTCCTTCAGACAAAATACACTTCCCACGGGCTCAGTTGCATGTGCAGTGTCTCCCATTACTCACTCCTTCAGGTAATAACAATTGTAGAAAAAGAAATAGCAGCTGGAGGATGGCCTGTATTTGCCACTGTTGGTCAGGCAATCCTTCAGGAAGTGAGATTGCGGGCTATATAGCACACTATGGGGCAGAGCAGATTCAAAGGAGACAGGAAATGTGGAGGAGAACTTGGGTTGGGGGAGCATTGCTTCCACAGGAATTTGAAGGGTGAGGTTTTGACCAAGTGCCATGTGGCAGTTTATCCAAGATAGTTCTACATTTAAAAATCAGAACTGTACAGGAAAGAGGGCAGAGGTCTAGGGAATCTTTGTGGTTTTTTGCAATTTGTTTTTTCTACTTACAGCAAGAGTTTGTGGGGTATATCCTGTATGTAAGATTAGTCACCGATTGACATTTGTATCTGGAAGACAGTGAGAGGGAAAGGGACTATGGTCTGACACATACTAAAAAATTTCCAAGTGTTTGGAACTGCTTCCTATGAATCATTTGACTTTTATATTTCTTACTGGATTATCTAGATTGTCTTTCTTAAAAATGAACTTGAGAGAAGTCTCCCCCAAAATAGTTGACTGTTTGTTGTACCTAGAAATGTACAGAAGCGATTGATTCCTGTATCTACCCTGTGGATGAAGATGCTGTTTCCTTCTCTAACACTGGACAGAAAAGAAGCAGAGGAAGGCTGTACAAGCTTAAAAGAGGCTTTTCTGTATCCAGTGGGCAGAATCTAACTGTTGTAGTGTCAGCAGTGAAGATAAAAAAACCGAAAGAAAACATCTGTTCCAGGTCGGGTGCATTTCATCTGCATACTAAAAATGTGGCTTTTCCATAAGGATTCATAAGAGATGAAGATAGAAATATATAAATAAATAAAATTAAAATAAAGCCAGATGAGGAAGAAGCCTAAAATGATAAATTGCAAAGTTTTAAACGGTCATTAAACTGGAGCAAGTCAAATGGCTACCAAATGGAGTTTCATTTCTCATTTTATTTATAAACATTCATATAAAATTGCAAAGAGAAAGAAGGGAAAATCCTTGAACTCCCGTGAAAGACATTTTGTGCCTCGTATGTTGAATTACTATTAAGTATTCACCTGTCTTAAATGGGCTCTTTCTCCAGCCTCTGCATCATACATCTTAATGTCAGTAACATCTGCAACTGAATGGTAATGTGGATCAGTGAAGATAATCACCAGTTAATAAGAGCTTCAATCGTGCTTTGGCTAGTGTACACCCTTTAATGTATTTCTTTGGATAATTTGCCAGTTCAATTTTATTAAATGCTTATGCTTGATCAAAAAGTGCTTGTATATGAAATTAGCTGTGAATCTGAATTTTCAGAAATTACTAGCACAGTGGTCATTTTGCTCCCTGCAGTCCCTACCTTTTAGCTTTCTTTTGAGCTTAGATCACAGAAGTCATCATTTGAAAATCTTTCTTAGTTTCAATTTTGAGCACCTCGGTGATGAAAGTGTAACCTTGCTCTTTTTTACTAAGTCTATGCACCCCAAAGATGAAAAGTGAAAAACTCATGTTCGTTTCTCCATTGATAAATCTCAAGTGCATTGGGTCTTGTGGGGACACTTTGACCTTTAGTATTTCTGTTTTTGTTGCTTTTTATTTATTTTGCTGCAGAATGTGATTGGTCATGAAAAATAACCCAGAGGCAATGCGGTGGGTAGAGGAGAGAAGGCGGAGGAGTGACCTGGTTTTGATTAGTTAATTCAGATTAGGGAGTAAATTTTCATTTCACAGCTGCTGTTCAGGTTCAGTGGCACTACCAATTTTTCCATTTCAAGTTCCCATATATAAAGCTGATAGTTTCCTTGGTTAGAACCCGTTTTTAATGTTCCTCTTTGGCAGAGGCTCTACCTTTCCCCCGTGATTTTCAGTAGCCTTCCTCCCCCATGCAGCTTTGCCAGAGCTACTCGGTTGTGAGCTTCAAATCTCCTGTAATTCCAGTCCTAGCAGGCCCTTAAAAATGTAGCAATGCACAGATGTGCAGTGAAAATTTTAAAATGTGCACTTTCTTTTAGGAATATGAACACCGAATATCACATAAACCTCTGATGTTCCCCTTGCCACCTTCCAGAATTTAGCTAACCCTTCTGTGTTTATATTTGTGGTTCTTAGGTCCATGGTCGGCCCCAGCTTTTAGTTCTTGTGCTTTCCCATCTCTTTCCTCCTATGCCAAATAGCTTACTGGTTTTATGATGTGGGCAGGGACCGATGAGGGAGTAGTTTGAGTCCACAGCCTCCACTTCCAGTCATGGCCTGGGTTGCATTTTAAGACAGGCCTTGGTTAGAGACAAAGTCTTGTTCTCTACAAAGGTCCCTTTTACAGTTTAAATAAAGAAATGATAAACATCAAAAGATCAACAGTTTTCCAAAGAAGCCAATATATAATAGTTATGCCCAGGAGCACAGTTATAACTGAAAACCTTAAAATGAGCATTGAATTGTAGCTTTGTTCCATTTTCTTTTTCCTCCCTATAATAGGGTCCCTTAAAAAGAAAGAGGAATAAAAGGAGGGAGGGAAGTTTGAGAATTGAGACTGAAATGAGTCTGATCATTTAGATGTAATGAAGCAAAGAAACAATTTTCAGTCCTGGAGGCCTGTTGTCATTGTTTTTATTGGGGGTGGGTATGGATATGTTGAAACATCGCTTCTTGCAATCCAATTGCAAAAAATCCAAAGGGAAAAAAAGCGGGGAAAAAGACTCGCCATGTGAATCTCTACTGACCAGGTGGGTACATGTGTAATGGACCAATGGAAAAAAATCCCTCCCCGGGGACTCCACATTCTTTGACAGTGCAGGAAGTAATGGGTCTAATATTTTGTTCTTGTTAAAGAAAAACCATGTGTCGTGTGCACGCACCTTCCTCATTACAGAGCATTTATAAAGTTAGGATTCTTCTTTTATAAAGATGGGCAATAGTTCTTCCAGTTTTAGAATGGAATCTTTTTTATGTGTTTCAAGGTTGCTAGGCTTTCAAAATGTCATCACTTTTAAGAACCTCAATAAAGTGAAGGATTGTGGCAATGACACTGGCTTACATCAGGTAGTAGTAATGCACGTTAACAGGCATGAAGCAGAGCTGAGTGCATTTGCATTGTTCAGAGTCTGGCTTAGCTATGCACAGTAGGCAAGGATCTTGGCATCTAGGTCAGCTGGTTGCGCTGCATGTCATTGTCCGGAAGTGGTCGCTTCTTCTAGACTGGTAGGTTTATGAGTTGTTTTACTCTTTATTACCTAAGTGTGAGCTAGCCAAATGTCTACCTGAGATTGAGAGAGATTCATGATTCAACTGATGAAGGCTTGAAGATCCTGGATAAGGTATAGTTATGTTGTCACCCTTAAAACAAAGAGGGAAGATGGGGGTGGTGTATGTGAATTTTAGGCTCACACATTTCTGTGTCTACCGAGCCAAATCGAAAGGACAGTATAAACCCTGACAGACCAACCTGCTTTGTCTTCATAGCCATAGGGAACAATGACAGTTCAGTTCAGTGTTTAGGACGTTAGTCTGGAAACCAGGAGTTGTGGTTCAGTTTTTGCTATAGCACTAAATTCTCCATAAAAGCCATCTCCCCAGGGCCATAAGCCAGAAGGAAGGCAAGTCACTTGGGTGCTTCATAGCTTCCATTCGTCTGCTTAAGCAGTGGAATGGCAACACCCTTGTCATTCCTTTCCTTGCTGAGAATTTTGTTGGACGGGTGAGACTGTATGGTGTTCTAGAAATCCCAGCTTGCATGTATTGAGCCCACCAGACACCTGCCAGGGTATGGGCAGCTGGCAGCAGCTGCGCCATCTTTGCACTTGCTGAAACTGAGCATCCCCTAACCTGCCTGAAAGGCAACATTTAGCATCATTGTGGAGGCTCGCTTTTAAGTATTGACATTTTGAAGTAAGATCCACTTAAGTGCAAGGTGAAAAACATCTCTTTTTTCACATATCCTAAGTCTTCCACTCGTACAAATGAAAATAAGAAGATTTATGAAATGGCAATGCAAATCTTCATGCTAATCAACAGAGTTTAGAAAAAATCAGCCAGGCACCCTGAACATGCCAGTGGCAAGTGTACTGCTTCAGCCTGCAAAAGATAAAGTATACTGGTGCATATCGGTTAGTCTAATTTATTCAGAGTCATTGCCATATCACAACCTTGTGTTTGATTTTCTTATAAACTAATAATTTCTTGAATGAACTAATACTGCTACAGTCACTAGTACCTCTACCTTGTAGAAGTTTTTTATTGTTGTGTATGCAACTAAATTGAAATATCTTTCACTTGAAATATTGACTTTAATATCTCATTTGAAAAATTCATGAAGCCTTTGATGTTAAATCCATACTCAATTTAGCCAAATGCCATTAGAATATGCAATACGCCTGAATACAGAAAGCATTATTGTCTGTGTTTCTGCAGAAGAATTACATTTTATGACTGTAACGTCAGGATCTTTTTTGGATTTGTGCATAAGGAAAAGAAAGGGAAAGGCAGCACATTAGATGCAAAATGAAAAGTGGTATTGATTAGGCTCTCATTTACCCACTCTCTGCCTCATTCCCTAAATGCATGGAAATAAGGGTTGTGCCACTGCAACTAACAATGCTCTATAATGAATGGAACAATCTTTAGAAAATTAGTGTGAGCATGTATGATAGTGCACAGATGTTGCTCCGAGTAACTGTCATACATTTCTTTTACATCTCCATTTACATAAGTCTCTTTATTTCCTAATAGTATCATAATAGAAACATGACAATAGTTAATGATTTCATAAAACACATAATGTAAAGGCTGTCAGAAAGGTAGAATGTTAATTGAAACCTATAGCTATACTGCATTAGAATTACATTTCCTAAATGAGTCATGTTAAAAATATCCCTCTTCAACAGAGACAAAGACAGGTATTTTCTTTTTCACAAAACAAAAACTGAAGCTTTTCAGCAAATTAAAAATCCCCCCCCAGTAAAATATAGAATAGCAAATACTGCAAAATGCACCATGTGTTAATAGTATTTTTTTTTTGCCTTTAGTAATTTGTGTGCACCCCCCACCATGAATAACATTTAAAAAAATAAACGGCATTAACAATTTAGAGTATAGTGGCTCAAGAAAATGATTTTTGTCATTACTAAAAATCATCCTGGCATGTGCTTTCACTAGCTGGAGCGGGAAGGGAATACTCCTTTTTTGAGAGAAAGGCTGTCTGTACGTCCATGTTTACAGAGGTATTCCTAGATGGCCATGAGAAGCGGCCTTCAGAGTGATGCAGGGCACAGGCCCTGCGATCTTGAAAACTACAAGGAACACACTTATGAAACTGGGGGTCGGAGTGGGGGAAGCAGAGCAGAGAAAAGACCATGGAGAGTTCCTCACTTAGTGAGAAAATTGACTAGCCAGAAAACTAAGGTTCTTTGCCAGTCTATGACACTGTCCGAGTTCCATTTAAACCTGGGGTTGCTGCCTGCTCTGTAGCACCATCTGCTGGTCAACCTTTCGTCTCCGTCAGTCTGGCTGGGAAAGTGAACTGTTCTGCTCCAGCAAAGGTCAGGACTGACTTCAATTTTAACATAGACCATGTGAGTGCAATTTATACCAAGGTGAAAAAGGGGGCTGGAATGACAATCATGTCCTATAAAGGCTGACCAGAAATGGACCAGCTATACAGAACATATCAAAGTGGCTATTCACAATATATTTTAGAAGATGAAAATAAGCAAAGCCATTTTTTTTTTTATGGAGTAGGAAGTAAAGAACCCCATGGATTTTTAGAATAACACTAAGCCATCTGTGCAAGAAAATTTATTCTCACCTTGATCCTTCAACATCTTGTGTATCTTCTATTCTATTAAATTAAGGCATTACTGAAATATGTTTAAAATTGAGCTCCATCCATCATAGAGATTGAGTTAGAATATCTACATAATATTTACACATCTCAACAGGAAAAGTAATTTTTCTTTTCAGTAGTTATCATTTTTGAAAACCCAGGTTGACTTGTAAGCCACCGTCTGTCTCATCCCTTACTAAGCATTTCCTCAGTTGATGCATTTCACTGATTTGATCTCACTGATACGGTAATAAAATCATTGGTCACTCAGACACATGGAGCTGGTCGCCATGTGTTGAATCACCTGCTGTTAATTCAGATAGAGGTATACAGATGGGACTTGGAGACCCAAATGTGTTAATCTGAGAAATCCCTCGGCAATATCCCATGGATTACAATATTGCTGAAATATCCGGTATATTACTGCAAGTTAAATACTTCTAGAATTAATTATTAAAAGTGTATTTACCAAGGTTTAGCAACTATTTAATATGTGTTGCTTCCCAATGGGAGATTAACCTATCTAAGGGCTGTGGAATCTTGGGGCCTTTGGAATTTATTTAACAAATGATAAGGACCTGATTAAAAATAAATTAAATGCTAGTTAAAAGTATTTAAGGAGCTCATTTAAAGTGCCTCATTAGTATGGAGTTTTCCCTTCCCATCTTTATTGTTTTAGAGTTACTAACTTTATATAGTGGGGTAGAAAACAAAATGGCTGCCAGAGAACCATATTTCTTAATTACTCATTTTTTAATCTTGTGAGAGTTTTATTTTTAAGGCAATTTTAATGATCTTTTTTAAAACTGTGAAAGCAGATATCTTAATGTAACAGAAATTTGGTAGAAAGCTTTTGATAACAGTTTCCCCAATTGCAGGCTTGTATAAGATTTGCTTGTAATCTTTCTATTTTCATCTTAGGATACATATGTAAATGGATACAATATCCATTCACAATTTTTTTTGCTAGAGCTAGAATTATGGTAGTTAGTACCGTATAAGAAGGAAAAGACTCATTCCCTCTTGCACAGTCACTCATAAAGAAAAAAGAAAGCATGATAAACTGACTTGAATTCTTATTTCAGTTGTACAGTGCTTATTATTATTATTATTATTATTTGATAGATATTATACTAAATCCATTCACATACTGTTTTGGGGATGAGTTCTAAACAAAGTGTAACAATTGCAAATTTATATGCATGGTGTACATAATGCTGATCTGTTTAATTTTGTTTTCTGTTCAACTTTTGAATTAGAAGGGTTCAAGGGCTCAGACGAATTCTGATCTTTCCTTATACAGAGTTCTCTGAGAAAATAAGATTCTTTTGAGGCAACCTTAGGAAAGCGATGGAAATTTTATGTCAAAACAAGCCTAAAGACATGTTTAAAGATGGAGTTGTATGTTTTGTTTCAAAACTTAGATTAGGTTTCATGTGTTTGAAATCAATATCTTTGTATCTAAGCTGCTTTTTGTCTTTTTTAAGAGTCTAAACTCCTTCAGACTAGGGTCTCAGTCTCTGTGTAATTACAAGACATCCTGACTGTCAGTACATTATGCTTAAAACAAACTAGCTAAAAACTATTGATTTCTGAACATGGAGCTCATTCACGATGATGTCTAAGTGCTGTGGATTTGGAGAAAAGATTTGTGAAGAGGGCCCTGGGTGGTAGTGAAATGCAGGGGCATAATGCAGGGGCTCTGCTGAGAAGTGTTGCCTTGGATTATGAGACACTGGTTTCTCCTCAGTGTTTATGAGCATCACAGCAGCAGAGAAAGCTTCTGAGTTAAACAATTGAGGTGTCTGCATATAACAAATTAGAAATGATCACCCGGATATACATCTTATTTAAAATGTGGTAGATATACCCAACTTATTCACACAGACGTCTCCTACTACTGTTCAAATATAAAACCAGACAGGAACTAGTGATCTGAAATAGCAACTTGGAATTTTGGTTCCAGCAATCTCTCTAGAACCAAATCCTAGATGGATAAAAGTGTCAGTAAGTAGGAGGACCTGATCACAATACAGAGTATGAGATTGACTTCTGTGGGTTGTGGCTCAGAGCTGAAAGTCAATGATAATAATTGAGTCAGTTTATCTTAAGGATCAGGGATAATCAACCTAAAAGACAAAAGGAGTTGCCTTTTTCATTTATCAACCAGATCTCAGAACTGGGAAACACAACTACTTAGGGTTTGTGTGTGAGGCAACTCCAGAAGAAAATGTAGCACTTTGACAGGCACAAATCCCGAAGGTAAGTGCATGTCGAGTGAACTTTCCACAGCTAATATGGGTACATTTAACACCGCTGAGGGGGGTGAATACAATCAAGTGAAAATAGAATGCATGTTGGCGGTGCTTTTTGGCCATGGCCACTGGTCAGGCAGCAGCTGTGGTCTTTATGTTACTCGCAAAGGCTTTGAAACCTCTCCTGGATCATCTCCCGCCCTCGTGGCTCCCTGAGCAATGCCGATAACAACTAGCCAAGCAACTGCTGCTGCTGCTGCTTAAATTACCTCTTTGGTCTCACACAGAGCCATACTGGATCCATGGAGAACTGCCAGCACGTCAGCAGAGATGGCAAGTTTGGGACTGAATGCATCCTATTGTATACTGAGGTTGCATTGTTCCATAGGAGACCTTTCAGCAGGGAGGATATCTGCTGATACTGTGTGAGGCATTGGCAAATGCTGGACAGTTTCATCTTGAAGTGAGACTTTGCAAGTTACCTTTTGTGCTACAGGAGTGTCCTGGTTTATGACAGCTAAAACTACTGATACTGAGTACTCAAGTTGTAGTCACTATATATGCACACACATAATGCTCCAGTCTAGGGTTATGGGAAACTGCAGAGGCTAAGTACAGGTCTATGGTATTTAACTCATTGTAGGACTGACTGCTTTGTATATGATCTTTTCATGAGAGTGGAAAATAAATCTCTTTCATGTGTACTGGCACCAGAGTCAATCCATTCCCCAATCACTGAAGTTAAAAAGAACAAAACTCTTTCCTGGAACAGAAGATGTTCGTCTTAAAGCATTGAGGAATGTGGAGCTGGGCTCACAGGACGTAGCTTTCTTTGGTGAGTATTCACATCCTTTGGTACCATGTACATTGCTGCTTCAGAACAGGAAGAAGAAACGGGATGCTCAGAGAATGCAGTCCAGAGCTGAAGGAGTACTGGGGCAGCTCTGAGAAAGCTGAACACAATTACTGAAGATTGCTAACATTTACCCAATATTTGCTTTGTGCTAGGCATGGTACTAGGGTCTTACATGCATGATCTCATTTATTTCTTTCAACCACGTTCAAGTAGTTACTATTACTTGTGCATATTTCTCACATAAATAAACCAGTGCTTAGAGGGGTACTGCCTAAGGTTGCTCAGCTGATAGGTTCCAGTCCAGAGCTGACTGTGGACTCAAGTTCTTCACTTGGAGTGCTTGGGTAGTGAAGAGATCACATTGAAGGCTAGTGCTATAAGGAATTGAAGGCATCAAAGTTTAGAAGATGTTTCCATATGTAAGTCTTTCCAAAGGCACAAAGACTTGTGACAACCATGTGCCTCCTATTTCCATAATTTAAGATGCAAAGCAAAGGCTTTACTCCGCCTCCCCTCTGTGAGGTAACTAGCATGGTAAAAATGGTTGGTGCATTTTTTAATACTTTCTCTACAGGTAGCTTAATTCTTAAACAATGTATTCTGTGAGAATTTCTGTGGAGGTTGGAAAGAAGGAGACTAGCGGGAAAACGGAAATCATACAGCTTATCTCCTATGGGGAGTGTGTTGTGTTGTGCAGTATGAAGCCATTTTACAGATTTTTGGTGCTTTCCCAAGACTGTACAAAGGGTCTCAGGTATTTTTAGGGAATGTGTTTCCATGCCATGAATGCACAAAACAGGTCTTGAAACACTTGCCCTTTCCCGTAACGGGGAGCATAATCTAATTTGTCCTCTTGTCTGTGTGTGTAATTGTCAGAACGGCTAATTTTCTTTGATTCTGCATTTTCTGGCATTTGGAAAATGTCCCCCAAGAAGTTAAAATCATCATCCTCGCTGGGGCTTTTCGTGGCAGCTGCCTGCCTTGTGGCTTGTGGTAGTTCCGTGAAACGCGTGGGCAGAGGAACAGAAGGGCTGAGGAAGGAATAGAGTGACTGGAATAGCATTTGCCGGCAGAATGTTTGCAGCTGAAGGTGGAGCAGATTCAGAGGACACTGTGAGGAATATTTTAAAATCACAGGTGCACTTCTGCTCCCTGCAATTTAAAGGCACATGGTGAACAAAATTTGTATAACTGTTCACAAAGCGGCTACCGGCTTCCTTACTTCTAAGATGGAGTTCTTGTGGGCTCTCAGCCGCAGAGGAGAGATGAACTGTGGCTACTTCTTCCAGGAATGAATACATTTAAGGTAACTGTTTCCCTAGCACTTGACAAGGAGTCTGCAGAAACTCAAGAAAGGTTTTCAGAAGAAATAAGTAAACAGAAATAACGCTGTGTTTCCACTTGAGGCCAAACCGGTGTGCGCAAATGTTCGCATGTGCCCGTGAGTGCCACCACACTTACCTGGTCTGGCGCTGAGGTGAAACACGATTGCTTCGCACATGTGGATTCTGAGCTCCCTTAGGAGGTGAACGGAAGGCACGTCCTGTGCCCACACTGCTTCTCCTTCACCTACCGGACCCTGACTTGCTACCTGAGGAACGTTACTTACAGGAACAAAAGGGACTGAAAAGGAACATTCCAAAAAAGATAGTTCAAAGTTCTACAGTTGTATAAAACATCAATAAACTTTTTTGACTACTTATCCCACACTATGTATATTTATTGATTTATAAATTATATATGTACTATTCCATGAATATGTTAATACATAATAGAACATATGCAAATATTTTGACTCGAGGAGAGAAAACTGAAATGAAATATATTTAGTAATAGCACAAAGCCTTTTGCTTTCACAAAAATTATTTTTATGATTGTGATTAGTTGTAATTCAAAATGTTTTTGTCTTGGTTTACTACTTCATGATGTGACTTCTGGCTTTAAATTCAGCATATTTTAAAATTTTTGTGTTAGTGACTGTTGCAGCAAAAAGAATGCTTTGCCAAAGTACAGCTTTAATGGAGAAAGGTTGTTGTGTCTACGTGTACTAATTTGTGATAGTCAGATTAGAACCTTTCTGTCACTATATAGACGTTTGTGTTGTCCCTAACAAACAAATGTCCATCTTCCCTAAGGTTAATCAGTACTTTGCAAACTAATTAGAAGGTATATATTCTTACACTTTTAGCAAATGAATTTAAATTTCTATGAGAGTTTTGATATATAGGATTTTTAACCAGATTATAATATCTGCTTTTATATTAAGTGTGAAGATATAGGAGCTCTTTTTTAAAGTAGCAGACATATCATTTTCAGTATTAAAATCGTAATGCAATGAGAATGATTCTTAGTATTCTTAAATATTCTTTCCGTAGTTCTAAGTTTTTGTTTGAAATATACAGTTCTTCTCATCTATAATTAAAATATCAAGTTAAACCTCAAGGACCAGAAAAAGTCATCAGGTTTATACTCCTTGTTTTTAGCTAAAGAAAAAATGCAACCTCATAAGTATATTGAAGAGTCATAAGATTTGCAGTTTAGTTCTTGAGATAAATAGCATCCTCTGTGTGCTACAAAAACTTTACATGGGCCCTTTCTATGTCATTACCAATAATTTAAAATGTTTTACTATTTTGTACATATCACAATTGTTGTAAATCCTGTAGGATTTTGACACTTTAGCTTCAACCCCTTTACTTATGACTGATGCCAATGAAGAGGTATTTTTTTCATATAAATGTCTAAATTTTCTCATCCACTTTGCAATTTTTAGTTAAATTAAAACTTCATAGCACAACACACCAATCTTCTTAAGTAAGCCTAGGCAAATTGCTCAATGGCTCCAAAAACTTTAAGCAGTTTGATGATCTGAGCAGACCTTTGTCAACTATTCTACACTGAAGATTTGCTGTTCTTTTCTCAGATCATTTCATATAACTTATGTGACACATGATTACTTGGCAAGGCAGATTACTGAGGGTGCCAGGGTCAATATATATTAAATATTAGAGAACATTTTAACTTTTGTATATGAAAAATATACATGAGCAGAAGAATTAATATTTTCCTTCACTACTTGAGCATATCACCTTTTGCATCCTAGATTAGAAACTACCTTTACTGAATTAATCCCTGTTACAATTTGAATCTTCTTGGGTGATGCAAGTACTTGAAGTAATTATCACATTCAGGATGAACTCAATTTTTTGAAAACAGATTTTGGTAGGGTAAGAAGATGAGTGAAGAAAATAGCCTTAGTTCTTGGTGATTGTGGATGATTATTGGAATTCAAGGAGACTCAAAGGACAAACCTATCACGGAGGAGAGAACACAAAATTCTGAAATTTTGAAAATCACTTCTTTCTTCCTGCAATTGTGAGAATTTGGAGTTCAGAGCAGCATCACACTGTGGCTGTTCTCTCATTCAGCTGTGCACTGGACTCACCAGAAAGTGAGGTGCTGGACCAAGACATGGCCAATCTTCAGCCTGGAGCCAGGGCATGGCTGCCAGCCATGGCTAAGGTGCTTGGTCCAAAGTATGTCGTCATCCTATGGATGGTTGGTTGCCATCCCTTGGATTTTAATATAACTTGGCATTCTTTCTGAGGTCTAACATTTAAGTCTTCAAATAGAATTTCCGGAATATTCCATTTTCCAGTAGGGGAGGCCAAGGTGGCAGTTTAGTTTAAATGTACTACAGAAATGTTCCATGCTGATTGGTAGCAAAAGCAGTGTCTTCAAAGACTATAAATATTCTCATGAAAGTTACTTGGTATTGGTATCTTTCTTCCTGTTATTCTATTTTGAGCCTGGGAGCAGAAGGAAGGGATTCTATTTTATCCACCACATTATTTGAATTTCTGTGCCAGTGTCACCATTACCTCAACTTTCATTTACTTACAGCTTTCTCACATTTGTTTCTTGCTGAAGTACCACCACCAGACACAAGACATCACTACTAATCATTGACATCCATATGGTATTGACCATTGCTAATGATCACCATCAAATAATGTCATTATATCACTACTTCCTTACATTTGATATGGAGAGGAACAAGGTGAGAATTTTATAATATGCTTTAGAGCATACGTGTCTTTTGACATCTATCTGTGCTTCTCTGGAGAAAACATGTTCTTCCTCTCTAAGTAAGAACGCATCTCTGCTCTGGAAATTTGGAATCCCTTATCAGCTTGTGTCCTACCCCATGCGATGAAAAAATGTCACACATAAAATAGAGTGTATACTCCATTTGTGCTGAATCTGATGCTGATGGATGTTAACTTGTTATAGGAATGCACTCATCGTGCTCGGAGGCTTTGCTGTTAACAATTTTCTGTATCTCATTTTTCTGCCTTGAGTCTTATTTCAGAGACTTCAAATTAGATGATGAAAGACCCAGAAAAATTCCTACCCCAAGTTCCCCCAAACTTGCACACTTTTAGATGAATTTAACTCATAGGTGAAAATGAGTAATGAGAATAAACCATGCATTATAAAATTACCATCATCTAAGTAGTACTAGGAAGTCAATCTGACTACAATGGCCTTCTATCAATTAAAAGGAGCCTATGATTCATAGAAATAAATTCTATAAAATGGTGTTAACTGGAGGATGGCCGATGTTAACGGAAATTCTGGTTTATGGAACTTTACATGTATACCTATGGCTTATACATATGGCATCATTGTGTTTATAAAAAATGTAGACATGCAGCAAATTCAACCATTAAAACTAGACTCTGGAATTCAGGAGAATATGGGAAAGTTCTTATTATCAATGTAGAAACCAGCTTCTAGAAAGCACACATAATATATTTCATAAGAGAACACATATTTCACAGAACCTCATCTAAACCACTGTGAATAAAATAAATCACTTTATTAGAAACACTCGGGACATACTGATAGCAGATAATGAAGAGCAATGAAAAGAGAAAGACGAAGAACTATTAGCCAGTATAAGTATGATAATTCAATGTGATTTAATAAAATAAAAAGTGGTCCCCTAAGGCATATACAGTTATTTTCATGATGGTGATTTTCAAAAACTAATGGGTTAAATTATACTCAGTGCACTTTGCTTGACAAGGCAGGTGATTATGCAATATGCTTTTTCTAAATTCTTTCTCAAAGGATTAAATAATGGTAATTTTTTGAGAATTTACTATGAAGCAAACATCAAAGGTTTTAAAAATATATTCTCATTAAATCTTCAGAACAATATTATGAAGTTACCATTGCTATTCCCATTTTACAGATGAGGAAGAAAAGAAATCAACTTGTCCACAGTGCGGCCAGCGGTAGACATAGCTTTAGCACTCATTTTTAATCACTGTGCCATACCTCTCTAATTTAAGTAAATAAGTATTGCAGCTTAAAATAAAAATCTCAGTTGTCTGAAAATTTTACTTTTATGAATTCCTGATGATGCTGTATAAATGAGACATTATGCATACATTAAAATAACTTTAATTACAACAAGGCTCCAATTAAGTTACCTACTAAAGTCTTTACTGAGGCTTTCTTAGTGATAGGTAAGAATGTTTTACAATTAATGCTCAGAGTATTTTCTGTAGGAGGAGGTTTACATACAGCATGAAGATAGCTTCAAGGTTGACATCTTGCTGTCAAGATACTTAGGAGGATTTTGAATTTATCCTAGAACTTTAGATATAGAAAATCATTAAGCCTTGTTTATGTTATTCCTTTGCTTCACAACAATATTTTTTTACAGACAGTACAAAGGTAAACTTTAGCTTTGCTCCTGTCAGAGTTATCTAATTTCTAATTAGGAGAGCCTGATTTAATGAGATTTTCCTAAGTAGTTTGGATAAGCCTTGGATGACGGACTTTAACTAAGTGATGTGGTTTTTTTTAAAAAAGAAAGAAACTAGTTAATCATCACTTGCTTTCATAATTGATCAGCCTGGCGTTTCTCATGGAGCTGGGTAATTATGCTCTTCTTACAGACAGGATGGGACCATGAGATGAGAGGTGAGAGCGAAGAGCTGGCCTCAAAGAGAGGAAGCTCCTGTGGCTCTTCACTCCCCGACAGGCCTGGAAGGGCAGGCAGATGGCGGCAGACCCTGCTGAGTCACGGTCCCTGAGGACACAGCACGTCACAGGGGTCCTGCCAACTACCTTTGCCAAGTATTAGAGCTTGTCCTCCATTAGGGTTATCAGTTGGGTGAAGTTATCCTCGTATCAGCTGCCAGTGCAATGGGATTGTGTACAGCCTTCTTACATGTCCATGAGACCATGGAAAACCACTAAAAATCAGGGCAATGACAGCCATTGAAAAACACACCTGTCACCAGATTATTTCAAGAGGATGAAGGAAACTATCGAGTACCCCAGATGCTTTTCATAGTTTATCAGAATCCATTAGGTTCAACTAAACGCTTTGAACGTGATCCCAGAAAAAGCAAACAAAATGACAAATGTCACAAGTAGTCAATTAAACTTCAGTTATTTCAACCCAACTGTCTGCTCGCTGTCTTGCAGAATTTCAATATAAAATATTTCTAGAAGGTGAATATGCTCTGCGTTTCTTGATTCACTATACATTCGTGTGTTGCAGCAACTTCAAAAGGCAGCACCTTCAGGGAGAGCCTGGATTGGCAGTAAGGAGACTTTATTTTAAGCTTACAAAAGACAGTGGAGCACATTCTGCAACTCAGCCCTCACACGCATGGACACGTGCTCCCTTAACCCATTTCTTTTAATGAGTAATGAATTACCTCCCCTGTTTTCCTGAACTTCAGCCTTTTTCTAAAGGGCTATGTAGAAAAGTGCGTTGATGTGGAACAACTAGGTAAGAGGAGACAGTCTGTTCAACCCATGTTATTAAAGAAATTGGTTCACCTTTTTGATTCTGTGTCATTGTAGTTTCAGCCATTCATTTGTTCAATAAGCAGTTTGGTATGTTCTGGGAAATAATGAATATTGATCATAAAATCGATCACTTATTAAGAAACAGACTAAGGGAAATTGTTTATCCAATCAATTGTAATTTTTGATTTGTTATTTATATTTTCCAATTTCATCCACCCCTCCCTGAGGCTCTCCCCCTCTCAGAAACACCGAGGCAAAGGCATAGAGACACTGGCTGGAACTTCTTAAAGAGCACAAAACTCGATACGTTCATTAGCGATCATGCAGGCTGGAATAGCTCAGAATAAAATGGAATAAGATTGAGAACTACAGACACACTGCCTTTTGCACCTGTGGCTGTTGGGCCAAAACTTTATATAGAAATAGGATTTGCTCAAAAAAGTGTATGCTTACTGTGCCTTGTTGTAAAAGACAAAACATTTGCACACAATTAAAATGTCAGTGCAAGCTAATGAAGATTTTGAGCAAGCCTTGGAAAAAGAGGCTATTTTGGATACATATGATACTTGGTTTACTTAAAGAGTTTTGAATTTTGAGCAACAGAAATCAAATTTACTCTCTAGGATTTCCTGAAGCTGCAATAGTAAAAACGTGCTCAGCAGAGGCAAGTTTGAAATCACTAAGTAATACAATGTGCTGATGGATCTTTCAAGGATTAAGGAGGCCAGAGAAGGCACACGTTACCTCCTAGGACCTTGGGCAAAGGAACCTCCATTCTCTTGGGCAAAATACTGATGAATATGGTAATGAGTGGTTTGGTGAAAGCGTGAGCCTCTCCATTCTCGATGTCTTTGTTTAAGGGTGGAGTGAGTCAGGTGCAACCTCAGAGCACATGTGTTTCTAGTTTGATTTTTCACTTGCATGGAAACCAGGGCTTGAAACCAGCATATAAACTAATCTCATTTCTGGTAGAAGCAATTCCAAATTTTTGCCCTTTCCCCACAGAGCACCTACAGTAGAGAAAATATAACTGCATCCCCAAGTGGCTAATTAATTTTCCCTGGGATTTGTGAGCACCAGATGAATATATTGCTCGTGCTTGTACTTCATCTCAAATGTGATTTTGAATATCTCTCTAACTGGTTTCAGACACTGATGAGAATTCTGTCTGTTTCTCTCTGTCTCTCTGTCTGTCTCTGTCTCTGTCTCTCTCTCTCTCTGCATTACACCCTGTTTTCCAACCCCAATTAAGATCAGAGACTTGGCTGAGGGTCTGAGGTTTCAAGTTTAGCCATTTAGTGGATGACTTAATAGCTGCAAAAACTGATACTCCTTTGTTAAAGAACTCAAAGAATTGACAGTTTTATTTTACTGTTTGAACATCTTTCTTGTATTTATCTTAAGAACTGCTTAATCTTTTGGCTTCTGGTTTTACCTGTTCCCTTTGAATCTCTCCTCTCTAGTCTTTGATTCAGTGAATTTAAATGCTTCCTTGTGTGAACCAAGTTCCTTTTGCTTTCACCACAGGAGCAAGAACAACTAACACGTGATGTGATTGCAATCTGTGAGCGTTGCACCTTTGTGCACTGGGCCACTATGACCCTTCTTCACAAGGATCCCTTTTATTAAATGGCTCCACATCTTTTTTAGTCCTTTTTCCTTATTTCCTCTTCTCTCTTTCACTCTCCTTCTTCCAGAGGTAACTATCATTTTTCTTTTGCATCTTCAGCAGCTCAATCCTCTCTGTCTTTCTCTCTTTTGCCTCCAAACTGTAGGTCTTTCTATTCTTACAGTTTGGGTTGCCGACTCACCCTCACTCTCCACCTGTCCCTGTGCTACAAGCTAAGGAAATTATCTTGAATTGATAAGTAATAATTGGATGCACTTAGGGAGTACAGTGCATGATGTGATATTTTGGTATTTGTTTGTAACATTAAATGAAGAGATAAAGCTAATGAACAAATCCATTATCCCATGCATTTATTTTTCGCAGCAAACAAATTTAAAATCTGCCCTCTGTGCAATTTTGAAGTACACAAAATGCTACCACTTAGTATAAATACCATTCTGTGCACTGTATCACTAAAGCGCATTCCTTTTGCCTAACTGAAACTTCATGTCCTTGATCACCACTTTCCTCTTCCCCAGCCCTCCCTTGCCCCTGCCTCTGCTAACCATCATTCTACTCTTTACTTTTGTGAGTTCAACTTTTGTGGATTCTGGCATAATGAGAGTGTGAGATATTTTTCTTTCTGTGCATGGTTTATTTCGCTTAGAAGAACGTCCTCCAGGATCACCTATGTTGTTGCAAATGACAGAATTCCCCTCTTTTTTAAGGCTAAATAGTATTTCATTGTGCATTGTTCTCCATTTTCTTTATCTATCTATGTGTAGATGGACACCTAGTTTGATTCTGTATCCTAACTATCACACATAATGCTGCAGTGGACACAGGAACGCAGATTTATTTTTACCATGTGGATTTCAATTGCTTGGGATACTTACCCAGAAGTGGGATTGCTGGATCATATGGTAATTCTAGGTTTCATGTTTCTGAGGAGCTCTCTGTTTGAGCCAAGGTCTTGTTTCTCAACTCTCATTCCATGACAAACTTCAAGAATCAATAACCAGCACTTGGTACCTCATTCCTTAAGACCTGTCGTCCATCATCTTCACTGCTTTTACCCTTTTACAGTCAATCTCCAACCATCTACAGTTTGGTTCACCATCTTGCCTCTGTTTTTGTAAGAACATAATGACCATAGTATTCCCAAATCTTTAATCTTGTTTTAATTTGTGTGTTAAATAACTTATCTGCAGCATTTGGTAATTTTGGGCTACATCACTCTTATTTATTCATTCATTGAATATTTAGTAAGTACCTCATGTATTCCAGGTGCTCTTTGGATACTTGAAATGTATGCACAAAAAAGCATATAAAAGTTTATGTGACTACTTATTAAAGAAATACAGATGATGAGTAACAGATGTAATAAATAAGAACCATGAAGTACATCGTGGAATTAAAATCTCCATCAACTGTATGACATTTAGGGGTAGATTTTAGGTTAAGCAAATGAGATTCCTAGGGATCAAAATTTAAGATGGCATTTACTCTTAGAATCAGCACTAATATGACCCTAACTCTTAATATTTAGTGCCCTAGATGTCTCAGATGAGCATTCAAAGAAAAGAGGCCAGTGCAAAGGCCCACATGCAGGAGTGTGTGTGATAGGTCCTAGCAGGGGCAGGAAGCCATGAGAGAGGGGCAAGGGTGGGCTGGGGAAGGAGTGCGAGACCAGATCAGATGTGTAGGGGCAGCAGATTACGTGGAGGCTTGAGATTATCAGCGATTGTAAGGATTTTGACTTTGGAAGCCCTGGGAGCAAGTGAAGGGTTTTTGAGCAAACGACCATTGAGATCTGCCTGTCACTGTAAAGCCTTGCTCTCACTGCCCTGCTGGGTTCAGAGCACTGGCAGGGGAATTACTGCAGTGACCTTGGGCAAGAGGAGCTGATGGAAATGAGAAGGGTGAAGAGTGCCGAGACACTGAGAGTTTGTGTCAACCTCATTTCCTGATGAACTGGACACAGGGTGTGAGAGAGGGAGCCCTCAAGGTTGGCATCTATGTTTTTGGACTCAGCAACAGAGTGACCCAAACCTGCTGCACTGGTTTTCTGTGTTTTTCTTGTCTCTTATTCTATGCTGTTTGCTCAAACTTCTCTTTTCTCCATCTCCTTTCCCTCATTATCCTTCATTGCTTCAACTCTATCTTGAATGCACTCCAAATTCATGTTTCAAGATCTGACTTCTTTCATGGACAATGGTACTGTGCTCTTTATTTTCTGATACACTCCTCCTCCCTGTCAGGCACACTTGAAATTCCATATCCTTGTTGCCCAAGGAGCTTTGTAATTATACAAGGAAAATTTTCACCACCAGGATTCTTCTTAGTAAGTTTGATGCACAAGTGCAAGAAATGCTTAAACAAGTTCAATGAGATGGGAGGTGAGCTCTTTCCAGATATGCTTGTGTTAAATCACTGCCCCTGAGCTCCTTCCTAAGGTGGACAGTTCCTGTGGGAACTGAGCCCTAGGTTTTTCTAGGCAGGGCCTTGGAAGGTGTGGCAAGATAGTATAGCTTCAAGTAATAAAGGACTGGTAAGTATAAATTTTGAGGAAAAACTCGTGATAGAAACCTACAGGGCTAGATATTACGTGAGAGAATGAAGAGAAAGAAAAGCAAAATAAAGTTAAAATAAATCTATGATAAGTGGGTGAGAAAAAATTGGGAGGAAAGTATCATGTTGGAGATTTTACAGCTACCAACTACCTTATTGAACAAATATGAGGAAAGTCCCCAATTTTGTTTTCTTCATAACATCTTTTGCCAAGACTCCAAAAAACACTAATGGTTTAAATGAGCCTGAATGCTTTGGATACTTTCAGTGATATGTAGAGTCCTGTAGAAGGGTTGAGGAGACCTTAAAACTGAGACATGATTTGAGGTTGAAGAAGTGCTTTGCTTCACTCTCTCTATTCCATAATGAAAATCTATCACCCTGCCTCAGCAGTGCCCTGTGCCACAGTACCCTTGCCTCTCCTCCTCAACTTATTGGATTTATTTTTCTTCATCTGCAGACATGTGTTGACCCCTTAACTGATCCTCCTGCCTCTTGCCTTTTTCTGACCAGACCAGTGATCATAAAACTTGAGATTAATTGTCTAAAATTGGTTAGAGAGAAGAGTTTCACCAGCAGAGATGACAAACTTGCCGCCTGTATCCTGAAAATGAAAGAGCTTTTACTTTAGTTTGCATGGCTTCACAGTCTTGTACTTACCACAGTCCTCACTACCTGCTCTCTGCTGTACGGTCCACTCCCCTGACTTACATGAGCCATATTTCTGTGAAGGTATGTGAGCTTATACTTCTAGATGTTAAGACCATGAACATTGAAATTAGACTTAAATTTGAAACCAGTTCTGTGCTCTGTGTTTCTGGGCAAACTTGGGGAGGGAGTCCCCTGTGTCTTAGTTTTCTCCTAAGTACAATGGGAATAAAAATACAGTACCTATTTAATTGTGAAGTTGTGATGATTATTCAAAATTATGTTAGCACAGAGTCAGCTTTTAGAAAGGATAGTAATTAATTTTTATGTCATCCCTCCACACTGAAGCTCTTACAATTTCCCAAATTGTAAAGAAAAGTAAAGAAACCAAATTTGCCTAAGTGTCTGGACCCTCATACTTGACCCCGCTGTGTCTGCTCTTGTCTCGCCATGTACTCTGTGCACACTGTACCCACCAGACTCTCTGCCTTCAGATAGGTCAGATTCATTCCTGTTTATATGGTCTTGCTTTTGCCTTCCCATTCCATTTCTATGACCTCTTAACAAATCTTTGCCTGTCATAGACCTGCCTATCTTTCAAAACCTATTCCTTCATGAAGATGTTCCTCCTCCCCACCGATGAAAATCATCCCCACTTCTTGCCAAGACCCCATGGGTAGTCTTCTCAAGACGGATCACACCTGCCTGGACCCTTGAGAATTTAGATTTTTGTTTCCCAGATTGTCAGCTCTATGAAGCATGAACAGCATCTGTTTCATTCTTGCAACCACTGTGGCGTCTGGCAGTCTATATTTATCTCTTTCATTCCCCAAAGAGTTCCTGAGTGCCTAATCTGTGTGGAGGCTCCAACCATTTATTCAAATCTCAGCAAAAATATAGTGAATGAGGGAACAAATATGTTAGTAATTAGGTGGTAAACCAATGAAATTTGTGGCATAGTTTCTCTGCACTGCATTTTAGTGATGGAGTCAGATCAGCCATCTAAAAACCTGAGGTACTCTATTTCTTAAGAAACCACCCAAGGGATTCTTTGGAATGTTAGGTTCTTTTAATCCATTTTGGTCTCTGAGCATCTCAGTGTATAATGATTTTTACTCCCAGCTGCTGTTCTTAGCTTACTTTTCTTGCAAGTTCTCGAAGAATAGAACTCTTATGTGTTCTTATGACCCTTGTCCTTTAATACCATTGTCCAAATTTGTTCACCTTCTCCTTTCCTAAATGGCTCTCACCCTGGCTCTGTGCTGGTCACTGTCTTCCATTCCCTGCTGTCAGATGGCAATTTTTACTTTGTGGATTCTTTAATACACTATAACTCTGTAAGGATTGTGCATTTATGTGCAACACATAAAATATAGTCACACACAATCCACCTCTTCAATAGTTTTATACATGTATCTGTTTTAAACATATATACTACTCTTCCCTTACTTGTCCTTTAAACTGCAATTTCCTAATAGGTACGCCACCACTGTGGTACTGTGTAAGACTTTCTAAGAAGAAAAAAATAAACACATCCCAGTTGCCTTGTTCTTGTACAGATGTGTGGACATGAGAAGAACAGGTTCTCACTCTAGCAATTGAACAGCGGGCTTACAGAGAACTGAAATGTCACGCAGGACACCACTGAGCCATGCTGGTAGCAACTCTAACAGTAAGGCATTCTTTGTGGCAATTTCCTTTTGTTCTTGGTTCCCCTCACTTTTCCTGGAGCATTTACTGAAGACTTTTCTCTCTGTTCTCATTCGCTTCCATATCATGGCTTCTATTTCACAGAAACTTCTACCAGCTTATGGTTTCTGTTACTTTGCAGCTTGTGTTCTCAGCCTCTGTGTCTTTCAGAGGAACTGCAAACTACTCTCTCTATGGAGATGTGTATTTCTCCTCATGTCACATCCCCAAGGTAAACATCTGATTGAGTAGTTAGTATTCCATACATAACGGTCCTGTTGGTTAGAATCCTTGCGCAGTCACTGCATGAGATTCTCTGGTATTCGTTCCACAAGTGGCTGACTTTGGTACTGGTGCTACCTCCTGCTACAAACATTTAGAATAAGTATTTTAGCAATAGAGATCTCAAAATGCAGTGTAATCCAGAGATGAGTAATTTTATAAGGATTCTTTTTGCAGAAAATTGTGGTTCACTGTGTACTATTTTTTGTTTAATTTAAAATATTCTCAATGATTTCTTTATAGATTATGTCCATACAGGCCAAGGAAAATTAGAGACTTTAGTTGTCTTGTGAAGTTGTTCTCTATAGGCAATAACATATGATGAGGTATAGGATATTAGAGAATCACAGTCCTCAAAAGAAACATGAAAATCATTTCATCCGGCAATTTTCAATTCACTGATTTCAGTCAGTTTACAATCATAAGAATTATTAAAGAGTTTTAGTTTATGTAATTTTGTCTACCAATATTTGTTGTATTAAATTTTGAAATACATTTCAAATGTTTATTAACTCACTTAAAATAGCATTAGTAAACATATTATGAACAGAATAATATATTTTAATGAAATAACTACATTTTAAATGATTTGCATATGTGCATTATATATGTGTACTTACAGGTATACATCACCAGTAAGATGAGTGATATCTTCCCTTTTTTTGCAAATCTTTTTAAAAATCAGGTTTAAGGGGAAATAGCTGGTTTCTCATTTAACCTGCTATAATATCGTATGTCATACAACCTCTAGGAAGCTCCGTGTACTCTTGTAGACAAACAAGAGTGAAAAAAGAGATATACCACCTGAGAAGATTCCAGAGACCTCTATGGCCCTTAGACCACATTTTGAAAACCATCGAAGACACTTACTGTATTGAAATGAGAACAGATCCTCTGGGAAGTGAAATGATTTCACTAGGTCACACAGTAAGTTGCTAGCAGAGCTGGGGTTAGGACTCAGTTGTCCTCTTTCTTCATTACATCAGGATTCAAGTTCCAAAAGAAGCATATCCTGCCCATATACTGATGTGAGGAGTTGGCAAAACACTACTATCTGCCTTGGCTTAAAGTGAATTACCAGATGACGGGAGAGAAAGAGATTGGTGGGGTTGCCCAGGCATCAGAGACACATGGTGATTACAGCACATGATTCCGCAGTGCTTACCTTTCCAGCGGTCTGTGTACTGCAGTGTCTGTCCCTTCACCTCCTCATGCACTGATGGTTGTTGTAGAGAAACAACCTGGCGTGTGAGAACTTGATAGGACATGGTTGGTTTATACCAGTCCCTTCTCAGCATTTCCAGGTTGGATCTGGGAGACAATTCCAGAAGCCCAGGCTCCATTCTTGCCTTTAGTTTCCCCATCAACCCAAACTAACATTGTCTTTTCCTTTCATTATGCTTTTGGCAGAAAGTCATTCCTTCATAGTTAGGCTTAACTGGAAGTCAAACTAAAGGCAAATGAGACAGCCTGCCATGCTGTGGCACATTTTGTGCCAGTTCATTAGGGCACTGTCTGTGTCCACTGGACAAAATGATGGAATACAGAGTTTGTTGTGCAGTATATGGTATTGCTAGAGGAATGTAATTAAAAATTCTTTAAATGAAGCAAAAAGGAAATGTATATTTGACTTTAAATTGTACTTGAATATAAAAGTTTATATATACTTTACATTATATAGAGAATATATGTAATGTGGTTATGCATTCATGCATACACACACACTCACATACATATATATACATATATTTTCATTACGAATTTAAATGGCCTCTAGATAATTATAATGGTAAGCACCCTCTTCTCTTCTTAGAGCAGGTGCATGTTCTTTCAGAGAAACATCTGAAAAATATTGAGACCATTGAGTTTCAACTTGGAGTTTAAATTTTTCTTGTACTGACAGTCTCTAATTCTATGCATTTAACAAGTAAAACCTTATTATTTGAATAAATAATTAATTTATAAAAGTTTCTAAGGGTCAAAAATAAGAGACAATTTGTGTACCAAATGGACCCCATGTTTGAATAAAAAATGTCCATATTTTGTGATCGTTAGCCTAATGCCTTGTGAACTGTCGGTGCCCAAGTGTATTTCATCTCCTGGTGTTAACGCAGTTGGAAATTTAACTCATTGGTGCTAGGGCTGTGAAGTGCGCCTATGCCTTCTTCCAAAGAGAGTTGGAGAAAATGACTGGCCTGCATGCTGCTACTCCATTTCCTGTTTTCCTTGATTTCATGGAATATTCTAATCTTCTCCAGGTAAGTGAAATTGTTGCCTTTTGCTTGACAGCCAAAGACAAACACCAAGCTGTCCAGAAGATCGATTGCCGTTTTGTTCCTCTATTGAAATTCCTGAAGATGCAGACAATAAATAAATAGATAAATAAATAAATAAATAAATAAGTAAAGTCAGAAAATTCTCCTAAGAAGATTTTCAGGACCTTTATACTATTAGTATTGACATTCCAAACTGAGTCGGTATGCTATATAATTTTTCTTCCCTTTGAAAGTGTCAATAAACTTTTCTTACTAAAACAATTAAAAGGAACAAAGTTTTCCTCACCTTCCACATTGAGATGTTTTTATGATTTGTGGGACTTGTTTTTCAGTTTTTCTGGGAGTTTAAGAAGTACTTTGTGTGTCTCTTTAAATCTCATTCTCTAAGCCGGGCGTGGTGGCGCACGCCTTTAATCCTAGCACTCGGGAGGCTGAGGTAGGTGGAGCGTTGTGAGTTCGAGGCTGGCTTGGGCTACAATGCAAGTGTAAGGCCGGCCTGAGCTACACAGTGCGACCCTGCCTCAAAAAACCAGGGCCAGGAGTTTGGCTCAGCAGCTTACGCGCCTGTCAGGCAGGTGCGAGGTTGTGAGCTCAATCCCTGGTGCCGCAAAAAAAAAAATAAATAAATAAAAAATAAAAAATAAAAATCTCATTCTCTATGCCTCCCACCCACCACATAACCACTGACCTGAATTAATTATTGTGGGGTGCGCGTTGCCTATTTATAACTTTATATGAATGCGATTGTGCTCTGTGCATTCTCCTGTGGCCTTTGTACTGAAATATCTAGCTTCTGAAATTCATCCATTACTGTAAATTTTTAAAAATTATTTTTAAGCATAAGAGAATCATACTCATTAGACAGGTAAGTGATTATTTCTCTGTCATCTTTTTTTTTTTAGAACATCTCAACAACTTTTTAGTTATTTGGCTACTTATTCTTATCAAAGTATATGTGCTACAGTTTATTTTTATTTTATAAAAACCAATACTCTTTACTCATGATCAGTTGGGTAATATTCAGAGGCCACCTCCATCAGTAGCAAGCAACCAAAGTTATAAAATATCACATTTACTTGTGATCAAGTTATGATCACTTTCATGGTTTAGTTTAAAAGATGGGTAAGTGTATTACAAAAAGTAGAGAATGTGAAAGATTGGAATAATAACATTAATAGTCTCATGCATGCTAACAAACAGGAAAAACACAGTTTTAGAAGTCTGGAGAATAAGAAATTTCCACTTCTGATGAATTGGTCCTTTACAATTGTGAATGGTGGATTAGTTGACTAAAACATTGAAGAAACTAACAATTGCAGGTTTGAACTTCTATTTGAATAAATCATCAGCCAAACATATAATGACCCTTCAAAAGTAGCCCAGACCCTGTGGAAACCATTATCTCCCTGGTTGGCTGGAGACTATGAACCTGGGCATTGCAGAAATATTGCAATTTTTTTTTCATTTAAAGTTTCCTAATCCCTTTAAATATAAATGATATATCTAAATATTAAATGTATTTAGTGTAAAGTTCAATATGCATTTTCTTATACTAACACTGGCACTATTATATATAAAGTGTTCATGATTATATGTGAGTGCTCAGCAGCTCTAAAATTAGGGTATATATTTGAAATCTTAAATGGAATTGACCTTTCCTATCACTTTTGAATAGGTACAACAGGACTACTGTGCTACCTTCTAGAATCTTTTCAGTGATTATATAATTCTTCCAATATGGTATCATTAAACTTGTAGGTGGTAGGAACCATTACAAAAAGCCCATTCAAATTTTGTTAATACTCTTAGGAAAATGATTTATTTAATTTATACATATAAATAATATAACCAAAAGCAGGAAAGGAGTTACTAAAACATAATTCTGTACTAAATTAAAACAGAGTGTTTTCATTTTGCCTCTCTTATTATGACAGTTGAATAATATATACTATTCTAAATGGATGTCTGGTGTAAAGAGCAAAGATCAAGAAATGAGTGTTTAGAACAGTAAATTATATGTTAAAATCTATAAATAGCTTAATAAATATATTCTTGTATGTAAAGAGCAGAAAATTGCAGGCTACAAAGTAGATTATCCAAATTGCACTGTTTTGAAATCACCTTTGGAACAGCACACATTGTCCCATTCAGTTTCATAGATTTGGCCTATAAAACTTCAGTTTTAAAGAAAGGAGTCATTTTTAAAATCATTTATTTTATGTCCTATCTTGGACCATCTTATTCTTGATCATTTAAAATGATTTATAAATATCCTATGCTTGTCAGGATGGCAGAATTCATACATATGGTAATTAGTGAAAAGGAAAAATAAGAATAAGGAAATAAAAACCTGGGACAAGAATTCACAGATCATGCATTCATAGTCCTGTGTATATGCTAGAGCATTTTCTAGTGTCTTACCACAAATATGTCTCTGAGTTTCCTAGCAACCATGGAAAGGATGGAAAAGAGCTTGGTTATATAAGATTTATGCTAGGACCATCCAGAATTTTCTGAAGCCGAGAGCTAGAAAAGGTGCTTGTTTGTTTGTTTTTTAACTTGTGTCATTACCGTGATTCTTTAGAGTCACCCTATTTTTCCATAGTTTTATGTCATCTTAATGAGTTAATATCTTAGAGAACTATGGTATCATGCTATGCCTCATGATCAGTATGATTCATTTTAAGGTTTAATAGGCCCAACAGAATCAAACACAGATTTGAGTGAGTTAAGTTAATGCTGTAGCAAAGAGACTCAATCATAATACTCAGGACTGAAAAAATGGAAGCTTATTTTGTCTAATGTAACCATCTAAGGTGAACATTCTAGTTCAGTAGTTCGCTCTATTTTACATGCAAAAATTCAGTCTTTTACCATCACAATTCTTCACCAGCCCCTAAGGGCTTTGCAGTTAATGTAATAGTCCCTCTATATCTAGTTTGTTGCTTTCCATGGTTTCAGTTACCGAAGGTCAATCACAATCTGAAAACATTAAATGGCAAATTTTAGAAATAAGCTACTTCTAAGATTTGAATTGTACACTATTCTGAATAGTGTGCTGATAACTCATTCTATCCAACTCCATTCCCTTGTCCAATATATCCATACTATATATGCTATTCTCCCATTAGTTTACTCAATATCCTTTATAGTTATCAGATCAACCGTCTCTGTGTTGTAGTTGTTGTGTGCAATTTGCCATAGTTTGTTTTACTAATATTCTCCAAATGAAAAAGTTGGGATCTTGGCAATTCCAATATGCCAGAGAGAAACTATAAAATACTTCCTCCTAGTGAAAAGGTGAAATTTTTTTATTTAACATAGAAAGGAAAAAAATGGACACAGAGGTCCCTAAGATCTATGGGAAGAAAGAACAAATCTTATGAAATTGTGAAGGAGGAAAAAACATTATGCTCGTTTTACTGTCACACCTCAGACTGCAAAAGTTATGGTCAAAGTGTATAATAAATGCTGAGTTAAGATGGAAAAGACAAAATATTATAGATTTAAATCCTATCTATAGTTTTAAGGATATTCTGGAGGTCTAGAATGTATCCTACATAGATAGGTGAGTACTGTTCCATCAGGATGCTATGGGATCTAAGCAAGAAGGAAGGGGGAAGTGTTCAGAAGCCAGGTCCAGGCTCAAGATCTAGGCCTGGAGGTGGTGTATTTCACCTTTGTTTACAGTCCATTGGTATGAACAGTCATATAGCCAACCCAATATTTAGGATATAACAAAAGACATAGTCTCAGGCAATAAAGGATGACTAACTTGGCACAAGATGAACAACCTTCTACAAGAAATATTTCAAAGGAACATTCTGGGATCTTGTGCATCATCTGAACACCTAGTAACATATAGCATTTGAACTTATTTGTGCAACTTTAAGGAAACTAAAACTAAACTCATTTCTTCTGCTTCTCATCTCTTTATGTGCTCTTCCTTCCTTAGTTTTCTTTATTGTTTTTCCCTAATTCTTTGTGCTTTGCATTCCAGAGTTAGGTTGATTTCTCTACACGTCACAACTTCTTGTATGCAGTATACCACAACTTTCTGAGAACATCAGTCTTGTATTATCACTCACATTTATTTCATTTGCTCATTTCCACTTCCACTGGTCTATGGTAAACTCTTACTTCATTTTGATCATCGCCTTGTAAGAGGTTTTCCTGCTTCAGCCTACCCTCATCCCTGCCCCTGTTCATTCCATCCTACTCATAATTCCTAGATATCCTCCTCATTATAGACTGAGACTGTTATATTTTGGAAACTGTGCTGAGGGAACAAGGAAGAAACCACCTCTCAAGAAGCTTGTCGTAGAAAATGGTAAGGCACAGACTCTACAGTAATGCAAAAATTAGGTACACAGTTGGAGATGGATGGTTGGTTCCCAGGGTTCATGGAGGGTTACCCAGCAAAGGTACTCTATGATATGAAAGAGTTACTTTTAGAAATTTTTTGTAAAATATGAAAAACAAGAGCTGGTACTTTGAGGAAATCTAGTATGTGAAGAAATAGTTTGCGTTTTGAGGGTAATTCCTGTAGAAGACCCAGAGGCAGGGTTGTGGTGGGTACTACACTGTCTCCTGATCAGCCCTGAGAGTTTGGCCTATGATACTTGTCGGGAGAAGTGAATTTTAAAAGGTCAAATTCTGGAAAAGGGATTGTTAATTCCTTTTAATGTTAGTGCATCTAAAGGTTTATGAAATAATTTTCACATCAGGGGAAAAGCTATCTCCAGAAAGACTGCGGAATGGTAAATCAGGGCATGGAAACCACAGCAGTGGCAGGATATGCCCCATGCACAGGAGAAGGAAGCCCATAGACACTTTTTCTCCTGACCTCATAGAGTATGGAGCTATGCATCCTTCTGGCAGGGAAGTTTTATTTTCATGGAAATCATAAACAGTTTTTCACAAATTATTTTCTCCCTTATTTTCATGCTAAATCATGAGAAAATCCGGAGTGACATTATCATATGGGGTACTTTCAACAACTAGTAATAAAATGTCCCTAAATCAATTGATTCAAACAGAATTTATTAGCTCTCAAGATAGAAAACCATGAAGTTAGGGGACGCCAAAATCGGTTAATTCAATGGTTCAATTATGTAATCAAAACCCTACTTTTTCTAATTTTCCTTAATGTTTTCATAAGCAAATCAACTTCCTTCATAGTTGGATGAAGTTAGAAGATGCATATACAAGGCACAGAGTTTTTACTGAAACCAAGTTGAATTTGACTAAAATATAGTAATTAATGGGAACCAATTACAATACAGATAACGGGGCCAGGAATCATGCAGCTCTATTGTGAAATCATGAAGTTAGATTTAATTTTGCAGACCATTTGGAACCATGAATACATTTTAGCTAGCACAGTGATAAAAACTATTAAAGGCCAGTAGGGCACTGAATCCAGCTGGTCAGTATGGCCCTGAGGTGGCCTAGTGTAAAAGGAAGATCAAAGCAATAGCTCAAGTAAGTAGAAGTGAAGGTCTGAAGTAGGTCAGAAGAAAATGTGGTACACTGCTAAATCAAAGATAACAATGACAGCATTTGCCCAGTGGTTGGGTGGGGTAGGAGTGAGGCATTAGAATAAATCAGAGATGTCAGTAATGCAAATAAGATACACAGAAGTAGTGTTGAGAATGCGACATTTGTCCAGCATTTCATCTTTGTGAGACTTGGGCATTTTATAATAATACAGCAGTTCCCTTCCATGACACACCAGGTAGGAGTTCTTAATTACCCCATTCCGCTGGTGAAACTGAGACTGGGGTTAAATATTTAAGAAATGTATCTCAGCATTTAGGGATTGAAGTGGGCAGAATTTTAACTGAGAATTCCTCATTTCAAAGCTCAAACTTTACATTTAGGAGTCAAGGAGACTACTTTGTTTTTTATCTTTATTGATTTTGGTCTTCTGCTTAAAAGTACTTAAAGAGACTGTGTGTTGCCTCCAGAGAACGGTCCAACCATTGCTACATGACATGCTGGGGCATCCAATCTCTGACCCGCCAAAACTGGTTTTCCCAGCTTTATCTCTTTCTTCTTTATTAGTTCGTGTTTGCAGTGCATTATGATTACATTCATGGAGGGGGCTTGGTACATGTACATAACACATCTTAATTATTTCTATTACAATCATTTGGTGTCCTGCTACATCATCCTGTCATGATTAGTTGGAATTTCCTAATGCTTTTTTAAAAAGTTCTTATTCCTTGCTTTCATGGTTCTTTTCCTGAATACATTTCCTCATTTCTATTTCATGGAAATGGCAACCATCTAATTGTTCATTTTTATTCATCCTTACTCCCGAGTACTTTCTCTGCAGTTATCTTAGTAACACATCATTTCCACTATCTTCCTGACAGAGCTCCAAGCTTCTTACGGGTAAGTATGGTTTTCATCTGTCCTCATAGTCCATGAAAAATATCTGACAAGAACACATACCATAGGCTGTGAGGGACAGAGGGGCGAAGAAGGAAAAGAAGAAAAGAAAGAGAAAATAGAAAAGTGAATACATAGAAAGTAATTTAAAAGTTACTTTTATACTGGTGAAGAATATTTTATGCTTATTAAAAATTATACTTAAAGCATCATTGATTCTGTAATAAGTATAAAGAAAAGTTTAATGATTAAATTATTGTCTTAATATTCATAGAGAATTTACATAGAAAATGAAAACTAGCTATTTTCCATGGCCAAGAGAATTTCAACAGGAGGAAATATCTGTTTCTTCTTTGTAACAGAGAGTCTTCTCTGTCAATATCTTGTACTCTGAGTAACTACTTTGTAGACAGTGGTACACAGTGTCACATGTATTAATTATGGTTATTTTCTTCATATTTTGTTGTGAAATTTTGGTTTATCTTTCATAAAATAAAAAGAAAAAAGAGGAAATTTATATAAAGCCAAATAAATGTACTGTATTCCATTTTTACTTACAGAAAATTAGCAAACATTTTAGAACTGAAAAGATCCTTGGTAGTCTTCTAAAACACCACAGTAAGGAATAAAGCCAGAATAGGAAACAAAATGAAACTTCCCAAATATCCCTGGAGATTTTTATGAAAATAGGTAACAGTCTGTTCTGAGAGATTCCCTCTCTGTGATACGATGAGGTAACACTATGTTAAACTTATTTGCTTGCGTGTCTCTCTACCTCACAAATGGAAAGGGTAGGATCTTTGTCTTTCCAGAACTCAGAACATTGTCTGGCACATGCTCAGAATGTAATGAATATTTGCTAAATGAAATTATACATTGCACATTTATGACGCAAGGTCAGAGGGTCCCAAACATGAATTATATTCATGGATGTAGTAAGTGTACTGTAAATTTGGTGAAATTTTGTTTTGTTTAGCCAGTGATTCCAGCAATATTTTAGTGTACTATTAAATTTTGTCTTTATTTACTGAACCCACTACTTGCCTGAAAGGGGAGACAGGTGTGCACAATGTGGATCTTCCTTTGAGAGATTTATTCTATCTAACAAAACTTAGTGTGAGGAGATATGATGAAGTTACAAGAAATAAAAGTTGGACCATAAAGAGCTATAGTTCTAGCTTGATTAAGAAATATGCTGCAAATGTACTTTCTTCAAAACAAAATATTCTTGGCGCAAAAATAGAGGCATTTAACTTGTGGGCAACATTGTTTTCTCTGCTTGTCTTCTCTTTGTAGCTGTGCCTCTGAAATCACACAGGAGTGTTAGGTACATATGGTGACCACTGCATCCTAATGTGAATGGGTCTGACCTTCACAGATGATTGCATTCTATAATTTAAATTTTAAGCTTTAATTAATGAAAAGTTTTGCCTTCTATCAAAAGAGCTTCAGAAACTTGCAAAAAGGTATAGACACGTAAATGCATATCTACTTCTGTCTGGCTATCTATTTATCTATTAGGAATCTATATTTGGTTTGGTACATGGCGAGACCACTGGGATTCCACCAATAATGTCTTCCAGGACAGTTCTCTTTCTCCTCCTGGGAGGTGGGGGGACTTGGCTCTTTCAGTTGAAGACCTGATCAGGGAAACTTCTTGGGGAGTAGAGGACGGCATGTGTCCATCATCAGCTCTGGCAAGGGCTTGCCCTTGGTGTTGTTTGATCCCAAATATACTAGTCTTTTGAAACTGCTTCTTTTTTCTTTTTACTATTTTGCTTTCCCTTTCTTTTGTAGCCTACATGCATATCAAATACAATCAGTAATTCTCCTAACTTTAACCAAATTATTCTATCCCTTTTTTGACCTAAAGCACATATTTTATGTTCTCTCATCATCTTATCATTCTTTTAGGTCAGTGCATTTTGCACAAAAGCCCCACCTATTTGACATTTTGGAATGTACATTTATATCTCTTGTATTAATTTCCATCTTGGAAATTCATTAAATTACATGCAAATATTAACTAAAAAGACACAGTCTCACCCCCAGGTGTCGTAGATCTGGGAAATAAGTTTTAACAAAGAAGTGTGTTATCAAATTAAAATTGCCCTGCATTAGTGGAGGAATTAATAATGTAGTGATAAGAGCTAATTGTGTGGCACACATGATCAGTGTTTCTGGGATGCTGTGAAGCAGTGCTCAGTCAGGGTTTGCATAATACCTGCAGGCCCACTGGCTGAATTATTCTTATGTGAGGGCTTTGAAGAATAGATAGGACCCAGTTCTAGCCAAATCACAATCAATGTAGCATCGTAGGTGTAATTGTTGTTAATAATATTTTCTAAAAAGTTGCCCCTGATTTGGAGTAGTATTGAGGGTAGGAATTGATACGTTTAGATTCAGTGGGGTTTTGTCACTGAATGTGGGTAGGTTGTCTTCTCATCTACAGATTCAATCAGGCATGAATTCAGAGTACACTTGAATACATCTTAAGTAGATATAATGAATAAACCAATTATATTCTTTTTTGTAAACTAAATTAATACAGATTTAGTATTTTATTAAAGTGCTTTTTTTGATAAAGGGAGTTCAGCCAACTAAAACTTTCTTTTTCAGAGAGCTCTACTTTGCATAAAGCAGCTGCATCATAAGAGGGAAAAGAAAAAAAAAAAAAAGAAAAAAAGATGGGAAGGAAAGCACTAGCCACAGTTTGGGAGTGAAATCCAGGGAGTGAAACTAAGGACATGTGAAGAACAGTCAATATCCAGCAACAGCAGCAAAACAGTTTCAATTTTCTGGATTATTAATTCAAATTCACACGCACATGCCAGTTAAAATTAAAGGCCTCTTTTTACTGCACTAGTTTAAATTAAAGATTATATTCTGCTCCACAAGTCTGAATTAAATAGCTTATTTTGCACACCAAGCTCTCATTTTAAAGCTAATAAAGAAAAGACATAGCATGTACGTGCAAGCTCGAGACAGGAAGGGTCTAAATTACTACACCTGTTTCACTTGGGAGCTACTTTATTAGTGTTACAAAACTTGGCTTTCAATTTGGCACTCAGAAGCACATTTAGAACAAGCATTTCTTTGTTTTGACAGAGAAGCCGTGGTAAATGAATGACGTTTGAGCTAGGTGTGAAATGTGAAGGTACAAAATTAACTGGTAAGGTAATTACTGTTCTAATTCTGCATAAACAAGCATTTTGAAAATCATTAATAGTTCAGGGAAATAATGTTAGTGATTAAATAAGGTGGCTTGCATCACTGAGCACAACTAAGCTCCTTTAATTACATTTGAAAGCAAGGGAAAGCAGCTAATTAAAATTAGCACAAGGTTCCTGAATGACCAGCACTGTATTGTTGCTCTAACCTGTATAATTGTGTGTTTATTAATATGTCTTCATTTTCCCTCTTGAGCATTTAACAAAATTATTTAAAATAACTAATAACCTTTAAGGAGTAAATGTGACTGAATCTGGTTATCAAAATGAATACTACAGGCCTTGCTCAGTCCTGCCATCAATTCCCTCTCTCAATGTCCATTAACGCTGGTGGGAGTTCTGTGATTGAAACTCATAGAAGCAATGTCTTCTGCTTTGTGCCTTTGCAGGTTGGGCATCTGAGGTCTTGTTTGAATATTGTGTCCTTTATGGGACCCTGGCTTGACTTTACACTTTCCCTTTAAGGGAAAAATAAATGTAATTGGAATCCAAATATCTCACTGGTTGATTTTCCATTTTGTTCATTCATTCATTCATTTATTCATTCATGTATACATTTGATTTTTAATTTGTTCTTAAGTGTGATTCTTTCACTCTTTATCAAGTTTTTAGCATGATTGCCGTGGTTATAGAGAAGCAAGAGACATGATGCTGAACAGGACTAGCTATGTAATTTGCAAGGCCCAGTGCAAAATAAAAATTCAACGTGTCCTGTGCAACAGGTATTAGGACATTATCACAGCTACAGTGAGGCATTCAGCCAAGCAGGGGGCCCTTCGGAGTGTGGTGCTCCATGGAGTGTGCATAGTTCGCACCCATGAAACTCAATTTAACAAGCTTCCCAAGCTGTAAGGATAACACATATGCAACCAAGAACAAGACAATTTGCTTCCTGTATACAGTGGTGAGGGTATAAGCAGAAATGATTGAGTGACCTCCCAAAAAGTTTCTCACTGGTGCTGGGTCACACTGATGAGGGTAAGTACTACCATCGGTGAGATTAATACTCAGGCCTCAAACCATAGACTTCCAAAATAGGATAATCAGAGTATATTTATCTAGCTCTAGGAGTTTAATAAAAGAATTAAAAAATTGGTTGGCTATTGAATAGATGGAATACAACTGATTATCTATTATGCTATCACTAACATTTTTTGAGTGCTCCTTACGTGCCACGCACGGCTCTAAATACCTTATGAGAATGAATTCACTTAAGGGCTCAGAAACTCTGTGAGACAGTACACTCGTTATTCACATTTTACACAACATCATCTTGGGAAAGAGAATGAAAGTGATTTGCCCAAGGAACTAAATGACAGAGATGGTACTTGTTTGTTTGTTTTGTTTCTGTGGCACCGGGGATGAAACTCACAACTTCATGACTACCAGGCAGGCACTTGGGCCACTGAGCTAAACTCCCAGCCCTAGTTTTTTGAAGCAGGGTCACACTATGTAGTTTAGGCCAGTCTTGCGCTCATGTTGTAGCCCAAGCCGGCCTTGAACTCACAATGTTCCACCTACCTCAGCCTCCCGAGTGCTGGGATTAAAGGTGTGCACCACCATGCCCAGCTTCAGAGATGGTATTTGAATTTAGCAGTCTGAGTGGAAAGCCTGTATTCTTAATCACTATGCTAAAAGATGGTGAGGGGCAAGGATGGTTTGTCTGGCTTGTTTTCCTTTTTCTGCATTTCAGTTTATATGTGTATAGGTAGAGTTGGATCATGTAAGGGTCTGAAATGGTTGTTGGATGTCAATCTAATAATTTTGGACATGTGATGCAGCAGGAAACTTGTCAGCTATTTTTCAATTTAGGCAAAATAATCATTGTGCTAGTGCTTGAATGGGAATTTATATATCAAAAAGAAATTTTATGCTAGTGTCTTTGTCATAAACCACAGTACCACTGTCTGGTCCAAGAGCTCTTGTAGATCCAATTGTTCTCATGCATCTTTGCCTGCTCACAACAGGTCACGCCTCCAGCACTGGCACATCTAAGAGGAAGTCTACAGAAAACTCAAGAGGTTCTTTTGTGAGAATTTTGGGTACACATAAAATTTTCAATACAGTAGTGAAATGATGAGAAAAGCCCTCTAACCTCTAGAAATTTCTTTTTGAAGAAGAATAATTACAAGACTTGATATAGTGTGAGGTCTCACATGGAGCTTAGACTGGAATGACAAACTTTGTTTTTTGCCTTTGAGAACATATATCCACATGATTGCTCTAAACGAGATTCTTAAAAGAAAGTCTTTCATTATCTTCAGCATTTTATATTGCATAAAGGAAACCCTTTTTACATTTTTGTTCTAATTTCTTTGCATTCCTTGCTTCCTTTCTCTTTCCCTTTCTGCTTCCTTTCCTTCCTTTATTCCTTCCACTTTTCTTCTCCTCACTTTCATTTTCTTTTAGGTTATGTTGGATTATATATTTATATTAGATTACAGGTTATATATTTAGATTAGATTACAAGCAGTCAATGAATTTTATTTTTGAACCATTCCTCTTTTAACCATTCACACTTAGATTTTTTTTTTTCCTGCAGCTCAACCTGACCATGGAATAAATATATTGACTCACACAACCATCTCACTTGACAGTTTTTGTTGATATGGCCACATGTTAATATGGTAAGCAATAATTCAATGGGATGAATCAAAGGAATTGAGGATAGCTGAAGCATTCTGATACATCTCGCAGTGATGCCTAATTCTGTTGTAGCTGAATATCATTTTTTTGTGGCAATTAAAACTCTAAAGCTTTAATATTATAGTTACATCATTTTCTATTGGAAATTTTGTAGCCTAGTGGGACTGAAAATCCCTGGAACTATACCATGTCTTTCATTCACTCAAATTTCCTGAATTTTCCAAAGCTGTTATGGCAAAAAAGTCTTTCCACCTAGCTTACTTAGACTTCTTTAGCTATTTACTCAACAGAAAATCATAGCATCTTGTGTACCACCACGAAAAATAAAGCAAAACACAAACAAACAAACTAGAAAATGGGAAGAAAAGAGAAAGAGAGAGAGAGGGAGAGAGAGAGAGAGAGAGAGAGAGAGAGAGAGAGGGAGAGAAATGAGAGAAGAAAGAAGAAAGAAAATGTTAAACCATGAAAGTCATAAAATTTTTAATGAAAGAGGAATCAGGAATGCAGATCTTTTAAAATTAGACAAAATGCTCAAAGTACCCATTGATAATTGCAATAAATTATAGTTGTATATAGTATTTTGTTTTTAAAACTGTTGCTCAGGTTTCTAACCCCATTTCTTATTTATTTTTTAATTTTTCTGACTTTTTAGACTGAAGTTCTCCAATAATTGATCTGAGTATTAAGCCTGCATGCCATTTACGTCACTTCCCTAATTCACTGAATGTTGATTGTTTCTCTACAGTTCTTTTCTTTTAATTGTAAGATTTTATTTGTTTGTTTTCATTAGTACTTGTTTGTGGTACATAATCAACACATTAGTTGTGGCTAGTTGGTACATATACACATTTGCAGTTCTTCTGAAGAATGTACTTTCAAAAGTATTCACATCTTCCCAATTGTTTCTTCCAATGTTTTTATTTATCCTTCTTTCTCCCTAACCTCTTTTAGTCATTTGACACTGTGGAAAATTCTCTTTTCTTGAAAGATCCTTTCACCATGACTTCCACAATGCTTGTGTGTCCTCTCTGTATCCTACCTCTCTGACTTATTCTCCTCTCTCACATTCATGAACTACATTCTTTTCCAATTGCTTGAATACAAACCATATGTCAGAGTTCAATTCTGCACATCTTTGCACTTTACAACAGCTGCCTTAACCAGATTGGTAGATTCAAGTATACTTTTTAGAAAGATAGCTTTGGCTTTGTATCACTATACTTTGTAGTCATTTGTGATATTACTAAGGTCTTACATAGCAAAAGTGTAAAGTTTTTGCTATGTAAGCAAAACACTTGCAGCCAGTACCCACCTCCAGCATCTTTCACAGTATTTAAATGGAGAAACTATTAAAAACTATTTGTCACATGGATAATTAAATGAATTATTAAATGAGCAGCTTCTGTATTTCCAACTTGTTTTTTCTCTTATAGCCTGGTCCCAGGTCTTCAATTGTCCACAGAATACCTACAGTTAAAACTCAAGTGAAACTGAACACATTGAAAAGCAAAACTACCATCACTCCCCCAAACCAGATCTTTAGTTAACACTTGAACTTGTAAATGATTCTATTATTTCTCTAGCTATGAGATTCTAAATCATGAAGTCACTCTTGGTCACTTTTGGCTTATTTTTGTGTATCTGGTGATACACTAAGTGACTTGTATATATTATATTTAGTTCCCACATAAATATTAATATATGTGTACATACCATCTTGATATGTATATATCATATACATGTTAGTAGTTAGTAGTTTATGTTAGTAGTTTCTCTTTATTTTAATCATTTTACTTTTCAGAGGTAGGTTTTTACTAGATTGCTCAATCTAGCCTCAAATTCCTGAGCTCAAGCAGTTCTCCTGTCTGAGCTTCCTAAGTAGCTGAAAATACAGGGGCACTTCACCGTGCAAGACAGTATTCCTCTCTAGCACTGAGAAAAATGATACATAGAGAAATTAATTTTCATTAAACTGACATGACTTCTAAGTAGTGGAGCTAGAATTTAAGCCCAAGTATGTGTATTATATGTCATAGCCAGTACTCTGAATCAATTTTCATTTTCACTTATATTTATTACTTACAACTTTTTTCTTTCTGTTGTCCCTACCCAATCCATTTTATCATCCCCTTGAGCCTGCTTTATTGTAGAGCTCCCAAAATCTTTCCTTGATTTTATTTCTCCCACTTTTACAATGAAGAAGCATACTACGTACTACTTCCTATTTTCTAGCCTTCTCTTGCTCTCCAATATCTCTGCAATATGATCTGCTATAGCTCATATCTAGATGTCCCCCCAAAGCCACATGTGTTCCTAGATGGAGTTATTTTTTAGAAGTGACCAGATCATGAGTGTGTGACTGGATTAATCTACTGATTGGTTTAGTGCATTTCTGGATGTGGGTAAAGAATTTACTGAAGAGGGAAGACCCAGTTTACGTGTGGGTGCACCAACCAATAGGCTTGCAGCCTGGATGGAAAAAAGGGGGAAAGAAATGAGAAGGCTCTCCGTCTCTTGCCTGCCATGTCATGAACTTTTTCTACTTTGCCATGCTGCCTTGCCTTGGAACCAGCAACTACAGACTGAAACCCCTATGAACTATGAGCTATAATAAACCTTTGCTCCTTTAACTTGTGGGTGTTTAATATTTTGTCCCAGCAATAACAAAGTGACTAAGACAGGATCCATCTTCTAAATTTAGGGTCCTCTGTAACCTAATCCCTGATAAATTTTGAATTATATCCCAAACATAGCCCTAAATGTATGATATTTTCTGCCAAATAAATTTACTAATATCCTCTGTAACTTAGTCTGCTTTGCCATCGCAATCTTCTGCATTCATAATTCACTTCCTGCTTTTTGAGTAAACATCAGTCTTATTCTAAGTTCAAGTCACCTCTTACCTTCCCTATGAAGCCTTTCCTAATTGCTCCAACTGACTACCTCATCTCCTTCTGAATTTCAAGTGTCTATAATATTTACTTGATATTTTTTTACTAAGGTGCCTTGTTGAATGAGTACATATATTGTTTTGTTTGCATAGTTTTCAAATGCATCTATAACATTAATAAAATCAAGGATCAAAAAAAAGTCGAAGATCACATCTTATACATCCTTGCATTGCTGGCACTTAACATAGGCCTGAGATGTAGATGATTAGTGAAAGGTTTTGCTGACCATAAATATTTTCTTTGGTTATGATTCAGTCAAGATTCTCTAAACACCTGCATATTTTGTTATATTTGTCTTAAAATTACTCTCTTTTATATAGAATAAGAGTGCAATTTTCTTTTAATAATGCAATGCAAATCATCGTCGGCATGTATTATATATGTCAAGTGCTGTGTCAAGCTCAGAGAACACAAAGACTAGTAAGATATCATTTTCCAAAGCCTAAATATCTCTTCGTAGGAAATGGAGAAGTTCAACTGACTGTAACACCCTGAAACACCTGTGCATGACATGATCATGTTCTGGGAAGGAGAAAGTGCTATTGTTCTCTAGGAAGATGGTGACTGGAAGTCTTCACGGAGAAAGAAGTTTTGAGTTGAGCATTGCAAAGTAAGTAAGACTTCATCTGGTGAAGAACAGAATGAAGAATATTATAGAAGGAGAAAACTTCATGAGCAAAGTCTTAGAAGCAATGAAGGATTGTGAATGTTTAGGGATTCCTTAGCTTCACAGGCCAGGCAGAGCTTGAATGACCGTGCAAGGAGATGGGAATATGCAGCCAAACTAAATAGGGTCTTGATTACTTTTTTGATTTATGTGTAAATGTACCCCCAAAGGCTCATGCTCTCATAGCTGGGGCTTTTGAGAGGCGATTGGATCATGGGGGCATGATGTTCATCAGTGGATTAGTCTACTGGTGAGTTTATGGCCAAATGTGATGTTGGGATGCGAAGCCAGGTTGGAGGAGGTGGGGTACTGGGGGCTTGCTCTGGAAGGCTCTGTCTCCCTCTCTCCTCTCTTGATCTCTCTGTGCTTCTATCAGCATGCACTGAGTTCTTTCTCCTCTGCCAAGTCCCTCTTCCATGACCCCTGCCTTGCAGCCAACTGATTACGGACTAAAATTTTACAAACTGTGAGCCAAAATAAACCTTTCTTCTTTTAATTTGTGGGTGTTAGGTATTGCATCTCAACAACTAGACAGTAAGGCAGATGCCATCTAAAGGCTTAAGATTTTACCCAAGAGACAATAGGAAGCTGTGAAAAGTTTAAAAACTAGACATGCCATAATGATGCTCATGAGAGATAATTCTGAATGTGATGATGGGTTCCCGTGGAAGACTGGGAAGAGAGAACCTAGCTTGGGACGATTTTAAGTTTAGGCAATAAATGGTGAAACTTAAATTAGGGACATAATTGTGGGATGAATCCCAAACATATAGACTACTTAGATTCCAAAGATGATGTATCAATAAAAGAATATTGTTAATTATTTTCTCTCTAATCATAGTGATGGATTTGCAGGCATATCCAAATCACCTATTTTCTACTTTCCTGTGTCCAAGAATGCCCAGTTATTTCTGAGGTGATAAAGGGCAATTCGTTATAGAAGTCTAGGATAAGAAAAAACTTCGATGGACCAAAATAATGTTAAAATTGAGACATTTTTCATTTTACAGTCTATATTTTAATCAAGTCTACATTCAAAAAAAAAAAAAAAAGAACCAACAGAATAAATTATAGAATATCTCCCACTAGTGTTTCTCATTGAATTTCAGAGAATTCTGTGCCTCAAATTTTGTGGGTAATTCATATTTCACCAAATGAAATTCCTTTGATAATTCATGGTCACTTATATGGATATAATTTTCATTTGTGTGACAACTGTGGAAGGTTCACATTCCGGGAACTAGGGTTGGGGGTAGTGAAGACAGGGTAGAAGTGGGAATCTGGGAACAGCTTTTGATTTGGTGTTGTAGCCATCCTGACACTTTCCACCCCTGAGTACTTATTTTATTTTAAATCTCAATATCTCATTCCATTAGTATTTTGAATTTTTTTAAAAGGTGCAGACTCCTTAACCTGTTCTCCATTTCAACAATGTTCTCTGTGAGAACACAGAGCCAGCAAATTACTTAAAACAGCAAAGTGTCATGATTCAATAGTCATAACTTTTCTTCCTATTAATAATGGTGTCCCCTCTGAATCATATCTACACGTCAATCACATCAATAGGCTAGAAAAATGATGTTTGGCAACTTTACAAAACACAGACATCTTGAAACCTGGTTATTTTCTATTTTTTAAACCTTTAATACTGAGCTAAAATCTATAATAAATCTAAAAAATAATCAATAAGTGTATATTATGTCCTGTTAAAAATTTAGTGTAAATCTTTCAGTTTTTACAAATTTTGACTTTATGGTGGTATAGAGAGATGAATTGTAAATTAGGTGTTTTTAAAACACATATATTTTTAATTAATGCATGATATAATACAACAATAAATACAACCAAGAATAAAATGCTAATTTATATTTTATATTTAGGTATAATCAAGTCAGGCTAAAACAGACACTTGATGTTTCCCACATTGATTCAGCATTTATATCTCGGATGCAAAAGGATCCAATGAATAATAATTTGCATATATATACATTTTAAACAGGAAAAATAAGTGGAATCATATATAGGTTTGCATGGGAAAGGTAATAGAACACTAGAAAGCAGTACAATTGTGAGATGCAAAATCTTAGGAAACTGATATGCAATTTAAGAAAGATATAATTTATAGCTCCAATTAAATCATGAGATAAGTATGTGAATCTCTATTAGTGTATTCCATGTGTTTCATGAATATTTTTCAAAATTTATAAGTACTTTAAAAATCCATTCTGGCTTGAAAGTTTCTTATCTGTTCTAATGTTAGGGTGGTGTCCTAAAGCAGGGTGATTGATTCAGAAGAGGTAGAGAGTGAGTCAGTTTTGGCAGGGGATCCAGTGAAGGTCACTTGCATTTTTCCCTTTCTGTTGGTGCCCAGAATTTCTTGGTGTGAACTGCTTTGATGATGAATTTACACCTCAGTATAGAAGAATGATTATGAATATAGGTTCTGGCATTGCATTGGTTGCGTCACTTTGGGCAAGTGATTTAACCTTTCTTTGCCTTGTTTTCCCATCTGTAAAATAAAAATCATACCATTGGAGTTAAAGACATTATATAGATGAAGATAAAATGTCTGAAACATAATAATCCCACTCCAAAAATATTACCTATTATTATCACCATATGCCTGAATCATCTTTGGTGTCTTCTTGATTTTGAGAAGCTATCTTTGGGTTTGCTTTCTTTGGCCGAATTGGCTCAATTTTGTTTTTCTTTATAAATTCTGGCAAATTGTTTAGTTTACACGGTTGCCTTATTATTTCCTTTGCTTTGCTATTTGGCCATAGCTCATTGGATCAAGATTTGGATGGGTTAAACTAAACTATATAATAGCTCAAAGCTAAACTGTCTTCCTTCATTTGATCCCATTGGCCCTTCTAGCTTCCAGTTATAGCAACTCCAAATCCTACATGTACTTATTTTGAATTCTTTACCTTTTCCCTTCCCACATCAAATTCACTTTCAAGTTCAGACAACTCTTCCTTTATTGTACATTGATACCTGTCATCTCCTTTTTGATCCCATCATTCCCACTCTAATCAAGGTACACATTATTTCCAGGTGTATTCTTTTCCTCTTCCTTCTCCTTTGCACACAGATGCTATCTTAATATTTCCAAAGTGCTCCTTTTCACTTACAAATTTTGTTATTCTTACTTTTTCATCAAAAACCATTGCTTATGAAATTAGAGAGCTATTTCACCTGTCTGTAGAGATATTTAAGACCGGATATTCCTCATTAACTTCATTTTTCATCCCTACCCTTCATTCTTCATCAAATATTTGCTGTCTGTCAGATTCCATAGAAGACTGTACAGATATAATGTTTAAAAATTGTCCACAGTGTCTTCCATCAAGAAACTTATATTGTGTTTTTAAAACACTTCCTCTTGATATCTTGTGGATTCTCTTTCACTGTGCTTTAAGAACTCTCCTCTCCATTGATCCTAGTAGCACATTGATCCTTGCTTTCCTCCAAGTCCTTCTGAAAGTTATTTTGCCTTCTGGAAAGCTCTTTGAGAGCAGGACTGATGCTAAATTCAGGAAATGTAGCTGCTGGTTACATTTATATTCATCCTTATTTCATTCATTTCACATTTCCCCCAAATCTCCAGGTAAGAGCTCCAAGAACCTCTCCTTTCTGCTTCTACAATACTCCAAATCTGATACTTTTTCAAAATCTTATGGGAAAAGGGGGGAGCAGAGGCATTTATTAACACCTTGATTTTTGAGTGTCTTTTCTGCTTGATTTCTGTGGACTTATTTCTGTTTATTTTAGGTACTGAGAACATGAGTAAAAGCTCATTATGATTCTCTGACATTCAGTTCAAGTTTCCTGTATGAGTCAAAACAAACTAGAAGTTTAAACAGTTATTGGACCCTGGAACATTTACTGAGCATTATATTTTACATAGGAACGCTGCTGGTTGTCATGGGTGAATACTGAAAGGAAAAGAGGGAGCTTCTATCTCCTGCCCTCCTAGAAGTAAACCTGGAGGAGAGAGGTATGAAAATAACCAGGACCACTGCTCCATATGCACTCATTTAGTATGTATTCACATTTTACACCATCATTATTTCATATACCCAGCCTCAAGTTTTGTTCTTAACTAGTCTTTCAGCTTTGTATTCTCTTTTACCTCATCCAGAAAATTATATCATGTCTATTATGCTCTTCTTTTAAAATAGTACTCAAATTTCTTAACTTGGCTTTCTAAGTCCTTCAGATTCACTTTTCTCTTCAACATCATTTTCTTTATTGATTCATTCAACAAATGATAACTCATATGTAGCAGAAAACATATAGTGGAAACTATATTTGAGACCCTTCCTCTTTTAAGAGATGTTGAAACAAAAATTAATTAAAGAAGACAACTATGGAATGAGTTTTTTTTGTTAAAAGTACTTTAAAAATGTTGAAAACGTTTAATTAAGAATTGCTAAAAACTATCAAATTAATTAAAAATTATCAAATTAGGACAACTATCAAATAGAATAACTATTTTATTTTAGGGAAAATACAGTTAAAATTGCATTCAGATCATTTTTAAATGGTCTTTGAAATTTTGCTGTAAACCAAAATATAAAATAGATTGAAACGGCTAATTCTTTAGTTGTTGCTTATGTAATAAAGAGAAAGCAAAACTCCAATGGCAACTTTCATTCTCAAAGAAAAGGCCTTAGGCCTGTATCAAATAATTGGTAATTGAACCTGTATTTATGGTATAAGATAAAAAGAAATGTTGAAGAATCTTAAACTAAAGAAAAAAAAAAGAATCTTAAACTCATATTTCTGTACGTAAATAGCATTCTTAATGACCTAGCCAAGTATATATCCAAACCTTATTGGATAATAAGCTTTTACTATACTAACAAGAGTGTGAGAAAAGTAACACAAGCTAATGACATAGAAAATAACATGAGCCTGTGCTGGGGACAATATTAGCTCTCATGACCTGGCCTGGGCTTTGTGAACTAAATTTGTTTGTTCTTCCAGTTCCTTTAAATGCAGTTCTGTCTCTCTAGCTCCTGAATTTTCACCTGTGTTATTCTGCTTCAATTACTTGAATTGCTTCTACTCTTTGTTCCCTTTTGTGGTGCCAGATTCTAATATATCAACTGAGATGTCTCCTTGAAGTTCTGCAGCTTCCGCAAGTCTGAATGAGGTGTCCCTTTGAGGTTCCCTCAGTATGTCTCCCACTGTGTTCTTACTTCTCGGTTACTCATTAAACCTGGTACACTAAACCATATGAGGGCCACGGTTCCAGTCTATTTTATTTCCTTCTGTATCCCCAGCACCTAGCATAGTGCTGGAAATATAATGCTTGTTTCAAAGTCATGTTTCTTGAAAGAATACATTAATCATAGCAAGTGAGGATGTTTGAAATGAAAGGAGAGGAGGACAGACCTAGTAAAGTGAATAGGGTGAGCAAATGTATTACATCTCTGAAGAACTTTCCATAGTATTTTGTGACCACAACTTGTGTGCAACACAGAGGAAAACTCATATGAAGCTTCTGAAGGAAAACCTCGGCAACATGTTACAACCTTACCATGGAGAGGATATATATATAAGTACATTATCTATATGTGATTAGATTTTTTTCCTGAGGTGGGGTCTGTAGTAACCAAGGGAATGGTAATAAAGACGTGGCAAGGGAGTAGGTATATTAATTATTATAAGGAAAAAAATCTCTTATCTTGGTTGTTTATAATGACTATTACCAGGAAAAAAGCTTATTACTTCTATTGCTAATTCAATCTTTAAGGCAATATAAAATAAAAAGATTCACTCTAGATAAAAATAATGTAAACAGAGAAAAATTTATGTGCACTCACAGTAATTTTAGGTTAAAGCAGGCTGTTTAGTAATCCTAAATGCAGATTATGAAGCCCCAAAACTTCAGATTTCAATGTTTTAGACTTGGATATTATTAGCACTGATCAGCTGACCTACCTATGTAAGCTACAAGCATAATGGAAGAATACCCAGAAATGTGTACTGATTTTGATTGAGAAGTGCACAAAAGAATATGTATGCTTACATGGAAGAAATTAACTATTAATAGCAAAACAGGAAGAAAAGAATTTTTAAACCACAATGCAAAACTATTCATTATGCATTAGAATTTAGTACAAAAATGGAGCAAGTAGGACAGTCTATCTGAAGGGATTTATTTACTGAAGTACTAAGACAAACTCAGAAGGAGCCTGCTCATTTCTAAGAGCTCTGCTTAGCAGGGGTCCTCTTAGGAAGCCTCATATCAAGATTCCAATGCATTATGTACAATTCGCTTACATGCCCATCACCTTGCGCTGGGATCATCTGCAGAGCACATGTAAAAGGCAGCCTTCTTCATGCACTAGCACCACGGAAAGCTGGGCATTTTTGAGCCAGCAAGACGCTCTGTGATGTTACACCCGTATGCTGAAAGCAGATGTTTTCTTGCTGCAGTGGTCTTAATTTGGTTTACAATTTATAAAGCTTTTTGTTTGTCAGTGGACATGACCACAAAAGCAGATATCTTTCAGGCCTCCGAAGTACTTTGGTTAAAATAAAAACCTGCAGGCACGTATTTCATATTGTTTGGAGCTATAATTTGCAGGATTCAAGATATGTAAGTTTCTTTTCCCCCAGACTCGAGAAGAAAGGCCTTACAGAAAACTCTCCCAGCTGGAATGGGGAGGAATGCAGGGGAGATCAGGCACCTTTTTAATGTGTCTCTTTTCCCATTAAAGCTCTGATGTTAGAGGACATGGACTAGTGACAAACAGTGCAATTTTCTTTGTATGTGAACTAGAGCATTTCAGCTAAAAGCTTAAAGGAGCTTCCAGGTAAGATATCTCTGCAAGAGTTTCTCCCCTGAAAGAATACAACTTAATAAATGTGCAGTGGCTCCTTTTGGACCCCCTACCTGCACAGAAATTCAGAATCACAGTCTGTCTGCTGCCTTAAACTCACACGTTGTGCACACAGGAGCTGTCCCCCTCTGAGGCTTGCTGGAGTGTATTTCATTAGAACCTCTCCGTGGCATGGTGAACCTCACTGTAATGAATGGGCTGAACTCTGAAAGCACTGGGCACTGACCTCCCATCTGCTGATATCCTAAATCAGGCCATTAGAGGATTCCACAAGAAAGAGCATGCTGTTTATAGGTTAATTTATCTCTCATTTGGTTCAACTAGATGTGTGCTTATAAAGGTCCTCTAATTGAATCTTATAGATGCCACAGAGATCTTTCCATTTTAAGGGAGCCTTTGGAAATAAATATAGTCAGTACTTGGTTATCTATGGTAACAGACACAGGCCAGCCTGGATGAGTGTAACACAGAGTTAGTCCCCTATCCTCTTTGTGTGATTACTTTTAAACCTCCATCACCATTATATATTGAAACTGAACTGCTACAATGGCTGTTCCTTGTCACTTTACCATTTGTTTTGGCTGATGACCTGCCCATCACCGTGTTACGAACAAAGGAAGTCCAGTGCCTCTGTGTATCACTTCAGTACACAAAGGAGCATAGACACTGATGGAGTCAGATGTAGTAACTTACCTGATGAGTGACACAGTGTCCTTAGAAAAGTCAGGCTTTCCTGGTTGTTTACAGCATAAGCCCACTGCAGTCACCTGAAACGCAGTAATCAATGGAGTGGTGGTATGCATTCATGGAGGACTCACTCAGTGCCCAATACTGGCAAACCGTTAGCATTAAATAGTTTAGCCTTCACAACAAACCAAATGGGTTTCAAATAATTGCTATCCCTATTTTGTAGTTGGGGAAAATGAGGCTTAACAGTGTTTGAAAACTTGCCTTCCATGCTAGTAAGAACCCAGTGGGGACTTCGAGTCAGGCAGGTCTACCTCCGAGCTTGCCTCCTCTGAACCCAGACCTGGCTTTTCACCTTTCCTGTCCCCAGCATGTTAGATTCACAGGAGTTATCTGCCACGATGCCCAGGACACATGTTGGCTTGACATCTGCTTGCTTCCTTACCCTTTCTCTGTCCACATCCAGATGCAATATCTCTTAAAGTTTGCTTACCCCTACTGTAACATTTCTGGCCATTGAAAAGTCGTGTAAAGGTGTTTGTGGGTGAAATGGTCCCTCCTAACTAAAAAACGGCCTTCTATACCCTACTTCCTGGGAAAATCATCTTTGATGCTTCACATTTTTTTATATGATTTTGTTTCCTTTTCAAAAGCCAACAGATAAATGCTTCATATTTTTTCTTTATAAAATACATTTCAACTACGTAAAGCACTCATATTCATATTTTACTAAACTGTTGTAATGAATAAAGAATATGGTAATCACTTGGAATGCCTCCTTTGCATGACACTGTCCCTACACATCCTGCTGCAGTCAATTTCTAAATATTGAAGGTCTGCGCCTCAGTACTTAGTTAATTCATTTATCGCCTACCTTTAAGGGATAATTGTAGGTGCATAATTTTAGCAACATCATTATGCCTGTTGATATAATCCAGAGCCGCCACAGTGGTGCAGCCCCTGATTATATGTTCAATTAACTGCCACATGTTGTCAGCACCTCTCATCCACCAGGTTTTCTTCTGTTGGGTACTTATAATAATTTATAGTAAAAATAGTCCTCCCCAGAATTGTCATAGCAATCCCAAGTGTCACATAGCTATGTTTTCCACTTTATACTTTTGGTTAAGAATATGAGCTTGGAGTCAGATTGTCTGATTTCTCATATGGGTCCTGCATGACCTCGTACAAGTCACTAGTCTTTTCCAGGGACTACTTTATCTGACCACAAAGTAAACATGAAATTCAGTGACCTGCTTAACCACAGAAGACCACGGCGAGGTTCAACTGGAATCATACATTGTAATATTCTTCAAACTAAGAGCAAAAATGCGACATGTGATTGCTTTGTCTTGACATATATTTTCCTGATGTCATATTCATGCACACTAAGGAACATTTTCTCTTTCCACCTTATGCATGTGCAGTTGGACAATTTTTATTCATCTTTTTATGTCAGAAAATGGTCATTGCTTTCACATTTGCTATGATATGCAAATTCCCTAAAGGCAAGGGCCAAATTCATTCCTCTTTGTTTTCTCTATGAAACCTAGGCCTGGGGACATCCTGTAATTGAAAATGGCTCAACTTAAATTTTCTGGAGGTTGTTTGACTTGAGGAGTACACATTGTTAGTGCTAACTATGCCTTTTCTGTGGTCCCTATATGTTAGGGGGTATGAAGTGAAACCTTCCACATGTTTTATCATGACGGCAAGTTTTACAATAATGACTGAGTCTAGAGGACTTTAGAACAAATTTTAACCTAGGACAAAATCTGCTTTTTTTGGATAGCAGCATTTCCCTTCCCAGAAGAGGTTTGCCCCACTTTTTCCATTTTGCTGATATAGTCATTTGGTTTAGATTCTCATTTTTGATTGAAAATATTAGTGCAAAATTTGAAACTATTATCCAGGTGTCCTACCATGCAAAGCAAAAAGGAAAATGAAGGAAGGAGGAAGTCACTAGTGTGTAAGGTGTCTTACAAGGGTTAAGAAAAGGGATCCCTTAGGGGAGAGCAAAGGAGGAAAAGATTCCACCTCTGTGCGGTAACAACCCCAAGCCAGGATGTTTAAATTGGAGAGGGGAGAATAGACTCATTTCAGCCTCTGCTCACTGTTCTGCTGGTGCCACTGTGCAGAACACACACTGTATGTGTGTGGAGAACATACAGTGAGTGAGGTGCCATGGTTTCTTAATGGGAAAAAGAGATCTGCAAGCTCCTGCAAACACATACGCAGCCCCAGACGGCTCCTGTGGATGGCTTCTGGTGACACTTGGTGCTCTCTTCTACACCTGAATTCTGTTGACCTCTTAAAACATCTCTATTTTCCTTTATAATCAACCTGGCATTTTTATCTCAGATTTTTTCTGTAGAGGACTCTAGGTGAGAAAGGACCGCTGTGTGGACCTCATCTTGGAGCCAACGTCAAGTAGTTAGTTCTATCTATGAGAAAACCAATACCTCAGAAACAGAACACTCAGCATTCACCATTTGTGTTAACTTTTATGGTGTATGTTGAGTGTACCTGTTCTTAGCAATTTAGCAGTGATGAATTGTAGAAGCTATTTTCTATGCCAGGATATATTCAGCTCCTCCTCTTTATCCTCCAGGTCTTGGTTGAAATGCCTCTTCTCTCTTTCAAAAGATCCCCCAATAGTTTCCTGTTGTCTTCAGTATTCTGTCTCTTACAATGGTCTCTACTTCTAATTATTAGTTCTACTTAGTTCTACTTCTAATTATTAGTTCAGTGACATTCTTCCCTACCACACTCTTCAGTACATGAGGCTAAGAATGATGGCTTCTGTAGTTCTAGGGCTTAGCCAAAGGCCTCGCACATAGGAGGTTCTTAGTAACTATTGGCTGAATGAATGAATAAGTGAGTGAATGAATGAATGACTACCAAGTCTAGAGCCTAATTAATTCACCCTTCAACAAGTCTCTATGAAAACACCATCATGCAGTTGAATGAGAAGTATATATTCTTTTTGAAATCTAATAAGCATTGAAATAATCACTACAGTTTCTTGCCTAAGGTTTTTCTATAATCTCTGCGTAAAAGATCTTTTTAAGTAAAAGTATTTTAAATCAGAGTATCACAGAAAAGTGTCTTTTCATCAGTCTTAACACAGCCAACTTATTTGACAAAAAATGAACCTCAGAATTTAGTTCATTGGGCTGATTTATATGATTAATTGTAGCCCAATGCTGCAATATGGCAGAAGTGATAAATAACAATGTGTTGGGATATTTTAATTGTAAAACAGCTAGTTCTCTGGCCTTTGATTGATCGCGGTCACTGTAATCATGACTGAAACCTTTCATTAAACTTTTTATATTTAATTTCTTCTTTTGAGTTAACATCATTATAAATCCTGTTTCCATGAACAATACCACATGCACCCTTTCAAGAAGCTCCTAAGCTTCTTGGCATTGTGTGGCTCTGAATAAGAAATAGAGATGAACATTTTCCCCAGCAAATCTGAAAAAAAGAAAAGATTTTAGGAAGTCTTTGCTGCCTGTCTTCCCTTCCCAGGAGGTCTCATCATCATGTGGGGACACCCAGTGAGTAGAATGTTCTAAAAGACCTATAAAATATTATTTGACATGAAAATTTTGCCTCTCCTCCGAGCTGCCGCTAATGAATTACATATGATGCAAGAAGCAGCATGGCTGAAATATTTTTATTAATACTAATAATATTTTTTGCTTATACAGCACCTTTCATTGCAGAAAACTGAGTTGGAAAGGAAGCATTAAAGACATACTTAGGGTAAAATTACTGGCTCATAACTTTTTAGACTTGCTGCTGCCCCTCCACTGCACTAAGGCCGGGGGGCCAGTGCACAACTAATATTGTTCACTTCAGAGAACAAGACTTATAGATTCCACAGGAACATAAAGTAAAAATCAATTTAAAGAAATAACAAATAAGTCTTTGTTTCCCCATAGTGTGAAATTAAACAAATTCCACTCAAGAAAATACGGTAATGGGAGTCGCTGCTGCTATGCTGTTGTTGGCAGCCTTTGACAAAATGCCTATTGTATACTTGGCTTTGTCTTATGGGTTTAATCTTATATTTCATCTCTACAGCTTCTTTGTGAAATAAGTATTATTATACATATGTTATAGATGGAGTGACTGAGGCACAGAGATATTAACTGAATAAGTGTCCTGCTTTGCCCCGGTCTTGCTAGGGAAGATCTTACTTCTGATTCCACTGGGTCCAGACCTGATGAGAACAAGGTAAGCTGGTCATCTCTGGGTGCTCATGTGACGGTTTGCTCTGTCTTTTGGCAACTGGTGTAGAGTTTGTTATGTTCTGTTTCTTTGGGGCATGGACTTCCGTCACTTTCACTGCTACACTGCATTCCCCATGAATAGAAGAATTGAGTTTAAGTTTTAAAATTGTATCTTACATTTTTGGAATGAAAAATGACATATAGTTAAATGGAGCACAGATTATCTCAGAGTCAATTGAGATAACTTTAACTAAACACCATAGACAGGGTGGTTTAAACAATGGAAAATTATTTATCACCACTGTGGAACCTGGAACACTGTAGGGTGCTAAAACGGTCAGATTCTGGTGAGGAATTTCTACCTGTGTTGTTTTCTTGTGCCTCTACAAAGCAGAGTGGGAGAGAGGCAGAAGAGAGAAAGCAGAGAGGAGAGAGGAGAGAGATTAACTCAATGCCCCCGTGTGCCTTATCTTGGAAAGGACACTAATCCCATTCATGAGGGTTTCACTCTCATGACCTAATTACTTTCCGAAGATCCACCACTCTCACCTTCGAGATTAGAGTTTCAATAAATGAACTTTGGGAGGACATAAATATTCAGTCTATTGCCAGTTAGTTTCTCATGAAGACAATGAGAAAGCATTTGGGAACCAGAGGTATTCTCATAAAACCAGGACATTTGTGGTCATAATTATTGTACATTCTTTTATAGAAAAAATCATGAAAAGGGTAACCTGCTGATATTTTAAGGCTAAATTTATAAGGTATATGTATTTTGGTAAACATCTGGGCCCTGGTACTCTGCTTGGGATATTTAAAAAATATGCCAATTTATTACTGTTTGCAGGGCAATCATGTGTAAGCTAAGGCAGAATCCAGAATGTAGCATTTATTTATTTTTATTCAAACATATGCCGTTAATTTACATCTTTATGAAGTATTTATTTAATTCTGAGACTGGCCATCTAGGAAACCAAACAAATAACCTTGGAAATTTAGAGGCCATAGAATGCAGTATCATCCAAAGGAAGAATTTTTCCCACTGTATTAGGCTATAGAAAACATCTTCCTGGAGACCCGCCTTCTTGGGTCCACAGGATAGAGCCTAACTCTCCAGTGGACACTTCTAGAGAGTTAAAAACTCCTTATGATCCAAACTTCTCCTTTTAAAAATGTATTTTTATCAGAGCTTTCCAAAAAATCTTAGCTATTTTGCCAATACTTCATTTCTCACATCCTATTCTTTAAGTGCGTCTGTGTCAGTGTTGTAAGTAGTTACCTTGTGCTTTGGATGACCTGGTAACATTTGGAATGTAAATTAGTCTCACCAACAGAATGAATGAAATCACCCTTTAGGTGGATTAATTTCTGGACAGGAATCTACCAGCAATAAGACATCTCCACTCCTATTCATTTTGTTACCTTCAACTTCAAACGTTGGCCTTTCAGGTGGGTAGAGAGTGTGGCACCAAATAGGGGAAAAAGGGACCTGGCATTCAAGCACCTAAAGTGAACAACTGAGCACTGTTGATTTATTAATTTGTCCTTGGGAAGCTAACTTAGTCTCTTTAAGTCTCAGTTTGCTTAAAATGATGATAAGGATGATGATGATAATTATCTTCTAAAACTAAAGAAGATACTGAATGAAAAAGTACTATGAAAAATGCACAATAGTTTCTACAAGGCAAGTTGTTGAATAAAGTGCAGACAATTCTGGTGTAACCTGGCATATGCATTTCTAAAAATAAGTCAAAGTGGATACGATAATTGTCTTAACTGGCATTGTCCAGTGGAAACATATTGCCATGTGAACCATGTTTGAAATTTTAAAATTTCTAGTAGTGATGTTAAAAAAATTTAAAAAGGGGAAATTAATTTAGATATATATTTTATTTCACCAAATACACCAAATTTTATTATATCAACAGTAATAAAAATTATTAATTAATTTTTTGGCAATTTTCCTTTTTATTAAAGAATGTAGAAGAGTACACATTTTACATTTATAACTTCTCAATTTGAACCAGACACATTTTGAATTCTAACCCAGTGACCACATGTAGCTAGTGGCAACTGAATGAGACAATGAGGACCAAAGACCTGGGTCGCATATTACTTTTGGATCAGGTATACGGACTGACAGTGGGGAATGAATGAATAGAAATTGAGATCTATTTCTCGAAAGAAGGACTAAAATTTATATAGGCAAAATCATCTTCACCACCTCTACCACTATTATCATCATTGCCTTTAATGAAACACAATTTCATAAGTTTAAAAACAGTAAAATCTCCAGTTTCTGGGTCCTTATGTTAAATCCCATTGAAATTAATTCTATAGTTAAGTAAAACAATAATTGTTTTACTTAAGCCAGGTGTCATAGTGCATACTTATAATCCTAGTACTTTGGATGACAGATATAGGTGGAACCTAAATTGGAGCCCAGCCTGGGAAACTTAGTCGTGAGCAAGGCTGGCCTGAACTACATAGTGTAACCCTGCCTTGAAAAAAATAGCGCTGGGAATTTGGCTCAGTGGCTTAAGCACCTGCTTGGCAGGTGCGAGGTTGTGTTTGATCCACGGTACCAACAACAACAACAACAAAAAAAAAGAAAAAAAAAAGAAAAAAGAAAAAATACTTTTAACTTTAAAGGAAACTATTATATTGTTTCCCAAAGTGTTTGTGCCTTTTCATACCAGCAATATATGAGAATTCCAGTTGTTTCAAATCCTTGCCAAGACTAATTATTGCCAGTCTTTTTAATTTTATCCATTCTAACATGTGTTAAGTGGTATATAATTGTGGTTTTAAATTTGTTGCAAATGACAAAAATCCTCTGATAATTTTTTTAGTGATAAATTTTCTATGTACTTATTAGTCATTTGTATCTCAGCTTTCTATGAAGTGTTTATGCAAATATTTTGTCCATTTAAAAACAACTTTTTTGTCATATTTTTCAGATGCAGTAATAACAAATATTTTTGTCTTGTCTTTTATTTCTTAATGATTTATTTAGAAGAGCAAAGGCCTTTATTATTTAAAATATCACCTTACTCTTATGGCTTATGTGTTTTATGTCTTACTCTAAAAAATCTTTACTTACTCCAAGGCCATGAAGATTTTACTCTCTTTCATTCTATTTTTGTAGAGAATGTCATAGTTTCACATTTGCATTTAGGTCTATTATTCATTTTGAGGTAATCCTGTGAGTGGAGTGAGGGAAAGATTGGAATTTAATTTTATTCAAAATTGATATTCACTTGTTCCAGTTGGCTTTTACCTTATCCTCATTGAAATATTTAGGCAAATCATATAGATCTATGTATCTCTGTCTTTTGTGACATTTATATGTCAGACATTATTATATTTTGTCTCTTGTTTAAGTAACTTGAGAATAAAAGAGTTGAGCAAGTCTGTTTTTTGAACCCAACAAGCTCCTCTGAATGCAGTGATGAATAAAAACAGATACAACTGCAACCTGACTGTGACTCCAACTCACATGTTGTCTCTCGAGGACACCATGTGACAGCCGGATGTTGAGGATTTTATCAAGAAATGATTCCCAGCCAGGCTCCCAACACTGAATCTGCAGTTCTTTCTGTCCTCTCTTTGGTAGCCTCCCGTTGAAAGTGTCCTGTTCACACGATCACTATTCTGACTGCAAAAAACTTTACCCCTGGGTTTACGTGGGTCTATACTAGGAAGTATAGCGCTTCATAAACAAGTAAAATAGATCCGTAGGACAAACACATGCTCAATAAAATTATTCATAGTAGACTTGTAAGTGACACAGTTTTTCTACCGTATATGATCTTCAGAAGTAATACACATGGTAACTGTGGAAAATTTATAGTCTATGAGTTAGAATGTTTTGTCTCTTGCTTTGAAATTTCCTTGCCAGAGAAAATGTTAAACTGACCCTCTACATTGCAATTTTCATCATTGTTTGTGTTTATTTTGCCTTACACTGAGCTGTTACATCGCCCTAAGCTGTGGCAGATTTTATTTCTTGTAGTGCTTACTCTTTCGTTTTGGTTATCCTCATTACTTCATAGCACTCTGTCCTTGACTTCATACGACTGGGGGGACCTGGCCTGCAATTCTCCTTTTGGCAGAATAAGATATCTTTATCTCTGAGGTCACGTTTCAAGCTTTTGTTCAGTCACAAGTTCTGTTTGGATTTATCCTCGGTGTGTCTACTTGAATATTCAAAAAGTCATCAGCTAGTCTAATTTGTTTTTTTTTAGCCATGTAAAAGACTGATTTGCTTTGACAGGTGGATCAGAAACAGAATTGGAGCTATTTTATCTGGACCTAATTAAACAACCTTCATTACCGGCAGATATATGTTTGTGACTTAAAATTAGCATGATTGGAATTAAAACTCAAAATATAAGGCATTGAATTCAGATATGGCTGGTTTAAAAATAAATTCCATACATTTTAAATGCAGCAAGTCTGGATTTTAAATATCCTATAGTGACAAATTCCACCTAGAGTTGTGTGTGTGTGTGTGTGTGTGTGTGTGTGTGTGTGTGTGTACTGTGGCTGTGGCTGTAGATAATAGCAAAGATATGGCCCATATTTTCTGAACAGTTCCAGAGCAGCATTCTGCATTATGAAACTTTAATAAAATATTTTTAAAACCTCATTTCTCTCCCCCTAGTCCCAAGTATTGAGTTTAGCTTTGAGGATTTTTTAAAAAGCTTTCTTTGGCTGCAAAGGTTACATCTCTAATCAAATTATTTCTATTCATCATTGTCCAATTGCTGAAATTTTGTGACTGTCTTTTATTATATATGTGTTCTCATTGTGTGCATATCTATATATCTAGACACAGAGGAATCTGCTTAAAATATTCTTGGACGTGTAGCACTTAAAATCACATTAGATTTTTATGGCATTTCATTTTCTTAACCTTTTCAGAAATATTTTAAAAGATTTTGTATGTGTATTTTATATAAATATCACACACATGTAAAATACTATATGTGGTGGCAGCTATAGTCAGACAATCTGGGTCATGATATGGAGTTAGTAATTATCAAATAATTATAAAATACAAATATATATTTTTGTCTTTTTTTGGAATTTTTGAGGGTTATTATGTACTGAGATATATGAGCCAGATTTTTACCTTATGAAGAAAAATAAAAGGTTGAATAAAACATATTGACATTTCTGTTCAACATTAAGGCTGCAGGAATTATGGTGGATTCCTTTTCCTAACAAACATTAATATGAGATTCCTGGTGTGATGAGAACTGGATATCAAGAATCTAATCCCTCTCCCTGCCTTTGTGCATCAGAAGCCCTCTCCAAATTATTAAAATTCCAGGTCTTTTGTGATACTTCTTGATGCATTGTTGTAATTTTAACTGCTTTAAAATGCAAGTAGTAGCATGTTCTTAGTATTTATAGCCTTCTTGTAAACCAACCTTCTTTATAAAATATGAGATAAAGCATTTGTGTTTATTGATGTCTTTTTTAAACATTAGAATTTCCACATGATCTCTTCTTTTTCATATTTTTTCAGGAATCAAAACCACAGTTCTGACATGTGTGTGTCCCCTTTGTTTGGATTTCCTTAGCTCTCTCTGGATACCAATACTCTGGCTTCTACTCATCATCTTTGCGTAACGATTTCCCTTGATACAACAGAGGCACTGTCTTGACTCTAACTTAGTGGGAAGCAATGGTTTCTTTTGTGCTGTAAATGGAGTTGTTAATTTTGCTATGCATATTGTCTCCCTTTTTGAGTCCTTCTTGAATTTCATGTCTGACATACCTTAACTCTAGGCAATTGAAATTTAATTTGGGAGCCTGGGGACCAGCTGGGCAAACTTGGAATTTGAAAGCTTGATTTTATCTTCTACCTCATACAAGGGTGTCTACCATGCTCTCCTTTTTTAAATTCTGCTGGAGTGGGGATGGTGGCAATATCTTTTTCCAGGCTTATTGATATTGTCTGGCAACTTTCAGTTCTGGGAGAACCTGTGGAGAACTGGTCACATCCATGAAAGCTTTCTGAATGATTACCTTGAACCCCTTGATGCATAAAAGACTCTGCTTATAGAACCGTATTATGTTCCTTTGTCAAAGTCCATCACATCTCATAGCATTAAGAGTTATGACTAATTTTAGTCATGTTTTGAGTTAGGTGGCTATAGTTTGAATCTTAGTATCTCAATTTATAGACTGTATGATGTTAGGAAAGTTACTTACTATAATCAGGCTTCACTTTCTGTGTGTATAAACCTAGAGGAATCATAGTCCCTCCTTCAAGGAGAAGTGAGGGTTAAGTACAGACAGTGTAGTGCTTGGTCATTGGAAACACAGAGGGTCTGGCCAAGTGGCCTACATTCAAGCGTAGTACTTGTGATGTGTTTGGGGGCAATTAACTTAACCTTTTAGCACTTTACTTTCTCGTTTGAGAAAGAAGACAATACTTTTAAAGTATTTGTAACTGTATTCAGCACATGGGAAACATCTGATTCTTTCATTCAGAAAATATTCATAAGGTACCTACAATGTGGCAGGCATTATTTTAGGAGTTGGAGACCCAGAAGTAAAGAAAAGTCCTGGTCCCTTTATCTTTCACTCTAGTGGAAGGAAGTACACAAAAGAGTAACACATATAATAAGGGCTAAGGAGAAAGTAAAGAAGAGAAGGACAAAAGCAGTCATGGGTGGGACAGGGGGTGAAATTAGAAACAGGATTATTTCAGAGTAGCTTCACTGGGAAAATGGAACTTAGGCAAAGACCTGAAAGTGGGGAAAATTAACCTCTGAGGACTTAACAAGAGTAAGTCAGGACCCATAAGGCTAGAAACTCAGAGGGAAAAGAAGGTGACAGTGGTGAGATGTGAGGCCAGAGATATTAGGGACAACTCATCGGGTCTGACAGGCTACTGTTACAAGTTCGCCTTTTACTCTCAGTGAGAAAATCTCTGAAGGGTTTTGAGCAGAAAAGTGACATAATCTGATAGAGTTCATAAGAGACTTATGGCACTTAAATTGAGGATGAACTGCAGGGAGATAAGGTAGAAATGGCGAGATGAATAAGGAGCTAGAACTTTAAGCCAGTTGAGGGACGAAAGTGCCCTGGATCATGATGGCACTGGTGGAGGTGGAAAGAAATAAACAGAATATGGATCTATTCAGAAAGTATTGCTGCTGGAATTTGCCATCATCATTGTCCTGGTTACTTTTCTCTTGTTGCTGAAACAAAATACCTGACACCCAAAATTAGGAAAGGAAAGGTTTATTTCTTACAGTTTTTGGAGGTTTCAGTCCTTACTCAGCTGGCTGTAAGGCAGGGAGGCATGGCTGAGGGGCAGCTATTCATGGAGGCTGCAGACAGCAAAGTGTCAAACAAGCAAGAGAGAGAAGACACGCCTTCATCCTGCCCTTACACTGTATGCTGGCTCCACCCCTCAGTGGGTGCAGCACTCACACCACCAATCCCAGCGCCAGACAACAAACCAATCACCAACACCAGACTCAGCCATGTCTATGATTACATGAAGCTTGGGGGGGGGCATCCAAGCACAACTATAATAATCATTATTAAATGAGACAGTCCATATTCATTTTAATTGCTGATTCAAAGTAAACATTTTTTAAATAGTAGGCTAATGTTTTTAATGAGTCAAATGGCATGAGTTCAATTTTTGTTTTGTTTTGGTGAGGGGGGAAACTGAGGCTTCCTAATTGCTGTGGAAGATTTGGGTATAATGTCACTCACATGTACACAGCTGGATTAAATAACTAAAGTGATTAAAGTCCCACTTTTTCTAAATCTCTTCATTTAGGAAACTCATGTAAAAAAGTTTGCTTCAAGAATGCACTAATAAAGCAGGCATACTATGACCCGGAAATTAAATTCAGTCCATTTTCTGTTTTTGTAAATAGTTTTGTTAGAATGCAGCCATACTTATTTATTAAGTATTGCCTAGGGCTGGGGATATAACTCAGTGGCACAACACCTACCTGGCAAGCATGAGGTCGTCAGTTCGATTCCCAGTACAAAAAAAAAAGTACTGCTTATAGTTGTTTCTACAGTGCAAGAGCAGAATGAGAAATTTGTAAAGCTTAAAACATTTGCTTTTTGGCCCTTCACAGAAACTTTCTCAGACAAACCCTTATGTGTGGCTGAAAATAATAAACACAGATTTGTTGTTCAAGGCATATTTATGAAAATATATGGCACCTAGGACTGAATGAAATGACCCAGAGATACTCATAAACATGTAATATGCTTCTTTTGGAGGATGAGTATGGGCTTTAGAACAGCAGTTCCCAACTTTTTTCCACTTATGGGGAGCCAGGAGAGATGTATGATTTTGGGGTTATTCAAAGAATCATGCAACCTAGATCCCTGACTACGAGCTCAGCTCAGAGTAGGTTTGTGCTCCTATGAGAATCTAATGCTGCTGCTGATAGGACAGGGACAGAGCTCAGGCATCGATGCTAGTATTGGAGAGCAGCTGTAAATACAGATAAAGTTCTCTTGATTGCCTGCTGCTCACTTCCTGCTGTGTGGCCTGAGTCCTGACCACTGCTAGTCGCATGGCCTGAGGGGTGGGGTTGGGAATCTCTGGTTTTGAATATTTCTCATCATATTAGTATCAGTTCACCAATAGCGTACTGTACTCCCAGTGATTGTTCTAACTACTTTATATTGACTAATTTGTTTCAGGCTCACAGCAATTGTTGGGAAGATAATATTACTGGTCCTATTTTTCAGGTGTGAGAGGCATATAGGGAATGAAAGACCTGCTTAGAGATGTATGTACTATGGCCACTTGAGGGGCTATATAGGTAGACACGGGCACTTCGTCTTTAGAGCACAGATTTTTGACCTCTGCCCTTTACTTTCATCCAAGTAACTTTGCTGTGGTGTGTGTGTGTGTGTGTGTGTGTGTGTGTGGCTTCTCCATCGACAAATTCTTAAACTTGTGTATTGAATTGGATCTTGTGAAATTGCTCGGCAAATTGATCATCCACATCTCTGTCTTCTATTTAAATTGCTGTGTACAATGATACCATTCAGCAGCTGAGGGGTAGAAAAATTGCCACATTTCTAATTGTATTTATTCCATTTAAGTTGAAAGAATTACAGAAAAGCAGTGCCAATTTTGTTGTTTGCCATGTTTCAAAGTTTCAAAGAATAGCACAAAATTAATTTTCACATGTTTATGAATATATACAAGCTGAGGTGTTCTGAACTCTTAAAATGTCACTTTTGGGCTGTTAAAAATAGATATCATTTTCTTTAGATAACACTCCATTTTAGAACATGATTATATGTCAGAAATGAAAATAGTGTATGCATGCTTTATTGTGATTCACTCATTGCTTTAAGGAATTCAGAGTCCTTAGGGAGTATTAAAAATCCAAATGATGTCCCTAAGTGCTGGATTTTGCATTTGGATCTCTGATTTTGTTTATGCATGAAAGCAGAAGTCATCTGACAATCACCTATTGACAACACATTTAAAAAGTAGCAGCCTAACTTCTTTTGGCTACAGTCTACAGCAATTTTGGATTTAAATGTTCCTCCCTCCCCCCATCCCATGGCCTATTTTAGATGATGGCATGCAAATAAGTGTGTTTCCCTGCTAATTTTACCCATTTTTGGTTAACTGCCACTCTGAAGATGCAGCTGCCACAGATGAGAAGTCACAAGAGAAGAGGGTGTTGTGGCTGTTTAAAAAGCATTCTTATTCCTGGATTAGAGGCCAGACTCCTAGTGTTTGTCTAATGGCAGAGTCCAACACAAAGTCCATGGACGTGACTTCTTGTTTCCATTTTGTTGAAACTTGCCATTCTCTCAGTTGCAAAAAATCCGTTCCTAAAGAGGTGATCTACTTTTCATGGATTTTGCCCAATGAATGTGAGACTTCAGTTGCCCTAGGAAATGGAATTAGGTCACTCTGATTTGGAACTACACATTTTTTTGGTAAAAAGTTGAAAAGAAGGAACTCAGATTCTAATGGTCTCATAGCTTAGGGGAAATTTCAGGAAAATAAACTTAAAGAGTGTCTTTACAAGGGAGTAGCCACTGTGCAAGATGGTCGTGGTAGTGGGCACAGAGGTACTGTTCATCTTTTCCTCCCTCTTTTGTGCCCTTCTTTCCTTCTTCCTTCCTTCCTTTTTTCCTTTCTTTCTTCCCTCTTTCTTCCTTATTTCCTAACAAAGAGTTATTTTCTACTATGATAGATTGTATGCTAGACTCTAAAGGTGCAGTTATAAGCCAGACAAACAGAGGTCACAACCCTTGTAGAATTTACTGTAAGAGACAGAAATACAAATAATTAACAATGAATTATGCACATAATTATGTGATTACACTCTAAATTCCGTTTAGAAAAAGTATAGAACATAAAGAGGGGGGTGATGGAAACCTTTGCTGATGAGTAGAAGACTATTCCACCCATGGAAACTAACATTTGACAGATAAATAGGCGCTGACCTGCCCACCAGATGCAGAGGAGAGACAAAGACACGTCTGGCAACTGAAGTAGAACCCATGTTAGGAAGGTCTGAAAGAAGAACAGCACAGATTCAGTACAACACAGGAGGCAGACGGTTGGAGGCTGAGCCTGGAGACCTAGTCAAGCACAATAATTTATGGTGCTTAATAATCTCTCTGTCTCTCTCTCTCCCTCTCTCTCTCTCTGCTTAGAACTAAAATATTTATTTGATGGATCTTTCCTATATGCTGAAGAAGCTGACAGAGAATTCCATTGGAATCCACACTCATTCTCATAGGAAGCATTATCCTTAAGTGTACGATCCTATTCCATTTTGGCAGCACTAAATATTTTCTCTGTCTCTAACATCCTTAGAATTCCTGAGAATCATCAAGGTTGATTTTTTGAGACTGAGTTAATGGAAACTGCAGTCAGAAGACAGCAAGTGTGCAAAGGTTTGGCTTTTGGAGTTTGAGTAAACCTTAACTTGGGGAATTTGGGAGAATTAGAAAAGGGTATAGTAGACTGTTCAAGTTCTTGGGATCTCTCTCTCTCCATGTCTCTCTGTCTGTGTCTGTCTGTCCTATAATAATATTGTTGTTGTTTGATCTTATCAATGCATTTTGAAGCTGCATATTTAACACCATTTAAATAATATGTAAGTTAGAATTTGACTTTTCTTGTACAATGTGCCAGATTGTCACTCTTGTCAACTCAACCCGTTTTCCATCATTCATGCACTATTGTATTACAGGGGCTTGAGGCATAAGAGCAATCTAAAATATCTGCTAAAAGGATTCTGTTTTAGGTTCTACTAGTGAAAAACAATTGTTCAGGGACTGAAAGGCAAAACAAAATCAGAAGGTTATTGCTTCTGAATACCATTAGATAGATGCTTGGTCTGTGGCAGATGAGAGAAATGAGGCTTTTCTGGAGGATTCTGGATGTTCTCCTTCAGTGTCTTAGGACAAGTTGGGTGCTGGAGATGGCTGAGAGCCTCTGGAAATTTCCTTAAATATTCTTATCTTTTGATTTCTTGAATAGCAGTAATGGCTTCCCCATTTTTTTTTCTCTCTTAGTCTTTCCAACAGATTATAAATCTCACACTCCTTGTGTCAAACTCTTTTTCTGTAGGAACTATCTAGAATGGTTTATTTTTCAGCTGAGTTGTAACTTATCTATAGTACTATAAATGTGAAACTGAATAAAATTTTTTAGTGAATCAGCAGAATTTAACTAGTGTGGGTGATTTTATTACATTGTCTTCAATATTCTACCCTTCATCATGACCTCTGCACCCCTACCTAATCTTTCAGCTCCCATAACACTCTAACAGATGGATGCAAGCTATAAATTAAAGACCTCAAACTTCTTAATTTGGAATGTATGGCTGCTCTAGTTAGAATGGTGAATGTCCCCCAGAGACTCATAGCTTTCAGGTTTTGATCCCTAGCCCATCGTGCTTTTGAGAGGTGGTGGGATCTTTAGGATGTGGAGCTTAGTGGGAGGAAGTCAGGTTATTGCTGGTGTGCCCTGGGGATGTTGGAACCCGGCCACTTCTTTTGTATTTCCTAACGGCCACGAGGTGAGTAGGCTCTGCTTCTTCGTACTGCTGCCATTACATATTGTTTCGCCATAGACCCAAAAGCTAAGAAGCCAGTGAATCCCAGATTAAATCCCCAAAATTGTGAACCAAAACAAGCCTCTTTTCCTTTTAAATTTATTGCCTCAAGAATTTTGTTATAGTAACACAAAGCTGACTAACACAGTCTCTAAAACTGCTGCTGATCATATATTGTCTCTTCATCTCTATCTTTGTGAAGACCTTTAGTAATCAAAGTTTCTGAGCTTGTGCTTGTGTGATTGTACCTGCTAAAATTTCTACTTGTTCTGTTAAATCCATACATATTGCTGAAAATCCAATTCAAATACTTCTTCTCCTTCTCCATTTTTTTCCTCACTGCTCTGTTCTGTAACACAAACCAAGCTCGATAGCAATGTATTTGGAAGCCTAATTAAAATTATACTATTTTATATTTTTTTGTTTTCAATCTTCATTTGAAAATAAATTTTTTTGAGGAACAGAAAGAACTCAATAAATATTGTGGATTTGACATACTGAATTGAAATAGACTGTCATCTATATATCATTTATGCAAAAAAAAAAAACAAAAAAACCCAGAATAACCATCAAAAGATTTTTTTAAGAAAAAAAAAAAAAACTTCTCAAATCGACCTAATGCTTTATAAAGTAGCCTAGGGAAAATTTTGACTTTACTCTTGTCTCAAAAAAAGAGGAAAACTACCAAAGGAATTTTCTTGTGTTTCAAAAACTGATGTTTTGAATATGTATTTTTTCAAGATATAAAAAATGTAACTCCTGCTAAAGCCTTTGGGCATATGTACAGTTATAAATATAACATTAAAACACAAGAATACATCATAATTTAATTGTACCATACAATGTAGGGAAGAAGCAATAGTTGGTTCTGCTTTATGGCTTACAGTAGAGGCCTCTCACGAATGGCCAGAAGTGTGAAGTCACAAATAATAAAACAACAGGAGAGTATAAGTGACTTTTATCTTATTAAATAGGACTACATTGAAGGCAGCAATGTGGAGGCTTCGGCAAACTGTGTGGCTTAACAACCACACACAAATCCAATTTTAACCATTTATAGCCTAAGAAGTAATTTTAGATCTTGAGACCTAGTGGAGTGGGTATATACCCAAAGAGTTTACTGAAGAGCAAAACAGTTTGCTTAATAACGTCAATGTCAAAAGGAATCAATTCTTGATTTGCATATGTTACTAGAACCTATGGAATTATGTTAAAGGTATTCAATAGACTTGGACCTCAGACATAGCATCCATTTATGGGAATAATGATTCATGACCTCTACTTTCTTCAAAAGATTAGTACTTTTCTTTTGCTTATTTACATGTTCACTAGGCTGGCACCAGGCAAGATTATAAAATGTTTTTTGTTTTTCCTAGTACATTCCCATCTCCAAGGTCGGAAATCCATCTTTGTTGCTTGTTCTCAATTCTGTTATAGTCCCTATTCCTCATAGACCCTGCTAGATAGACCAGTAACCGTTTTTTTGTTTTATGGGAGATATTTGCATAACATTTTGCAACATGTACAAGTTTAGCCCTACAACAGCTTTGGTAAGTAGTAATCTGCATTTTCCAGACCACAAAGCTGAGGCATAGGTAAATATCATAAATCTTGCTCACAAACGCATATCCCATACGTCTTGTGTATTCCAAAAATTAATTATTTCTGAGGGTTACATGTATTTTAATGAGGAATTCTTCAAATTTATAAGTTTTGAGACACAGAACTCTGATGGACTTTCATAAAAACTACCCGAAGTTAAGGCTCATATTCATTTTGGAATTTCATCTCATGATGAAATGTCTTGTATGTAGTAGTTACTATTTTTAAAAATTAGATGAATGAATGAACTTGTAAGTGAACAAATAGTAGAATGGTAGCAGTAAAATTAACCTACATTTTATATGTATGCATATTTTATATATAAATTTTTAAATGTGTACATATAAATTTGTATATATACATGTATAAATATATAAGCTAAATATATAGAAAGGTATTGACAAGTATTTATTTTGTACAAATAGGTTTCATTTTTTTTTGTACGAAAATGTTATCCTCTTCATTTTTATTCTTTTTCTTTACACAATAAAACGATTTAGGCTGATCATTATGAAGATATATTTGGACATTTTAAATACACTTTTTCTTTGGGATTATTGTGACTCACCCAAAAGGTGCAGAGGCTAGAGTCCTGTATTTTCCTCATTCAGTGACACCTGATATTTACACTACGTTACTCTGGTTCATGTGTCAGAGGTAAGAAGCTAACATGGGTTCATTACTATTAATTGCATTCAACACTTCATTTCAGTTTGACTACTTTTTCTACCAGTGTCTCTTTCCTCTGTAAGATTACATGCAGAATCGTGCATTGCACTCAAATATCACATCGCCTTGGTGTTCTACAGTCAGTGATAGCCTCTTAGTCTTTTCCTTTCATGACTTGACAGATTTGGGGAGTATTGGTCAGTTATTTTGTAAATTCCATAATTTTGAGTTTGTCTTTTTCCCTCCTGAACAGACTAGAGTTATGTATTTGGGGGGAAAGTACCACAGAGCTTCCCTCATTTCACAGGTTTTCTATATGTCACCCATAAGACTTTTCTCTGGTGGTAGTAACCTTGACCATCTAGACAAGACAGTGTTGGACAGATATCTTCACCATAAACATGCTTCTTCTCTTCTCCAGCAATCCTCCACACACTGTTTTTTGAAAACACGTTATTAAATTCAGTCCATATTTGTGGGCAGAGGAGGTGGTAAGTGTGGAAGCACCAAGGACCTTTGCCCAGAGGGGTGAGTATCTCTCTGAATTATTGAAAATCTACAGAGAAAAGTTTTCTCTTTTTGTTAGTTGTTTTTTTTTTTTCATTTATTTGTAGCAATATGGATTTGTATGTATATATTCATTTTATTCTTTGGGTTATAATGGAACACTGTGATTTAATTTATTGTTCAAATTGTTCTAGCTTTATTGGTTTCATTAAGATTTTCCATTTCAGGGTCTCACTTTGTGAAATGGAATTTAGCTTAGCATCATCAAGAGTTTTTGGCCAGAAACTTAGTTTTGTGACGTCACAGTCCTCCACCACACCCTCCCATTGCAATCAGTTATAGATTATCATCCGTGTGCTCAGTATTTCACAGAAGTGGATCTTATTTTCCTTCCTCAAAATGACCAGTAATGGCTTCACAATTAAAAGATACATCTGAAAGGCAAAAGTTTAGTGAACACTGCAAGTGGCCATGGCCCAAATATTTCAAGAATTCAGAATGATCTTTGGGAATGTAGGGAGGAATGGGGGAAATTAATTCCCACAAGAGTCCATTCACTGTTCCCCCAACTTCTTTGATTTCACTAGCAGTTGGAGGCTTAAGGCAGGTGATGAATTTGGTCCATGGTGAGGTTAGTTGAGAAGGAAATGAAAACAGAGGTTTAACAGGAAGATTAGTGGGCTTTCTACCTCTGGGCAATAAATGTCTGCTTTGGTCCTCACTAATAAGTTTTCCACATGCCTTGTGGCATTTGCTTTACTTAGGATGAGTTCTTAGAGCTCCATTAGGAAGTGTTCAAATCACTGTTTTGAGTAGTTTAGTTTTTTACGGTTTTTTCTTCTTTTTTCTTCAATGCCCTCCTTTTAACCTACTTAATTTTTTCTAAGAGCATGCACATAGAAGGCTGGTCAGGGGGGAAATTATGTTGATTAGGAAGCATGGTCCAATTAAAGTAGACATGATGGGGAAATTGCTTCGGAGTCCAAATATACAACTCCAGGATACAGAGGCCTCTTTAACACCTGCATAAAGAGTGTACAGATTTCACAGCTTATAGCTCAGGGCAAAAAGAATGGGTATCTGATAAATTTGCATGTGAAAAATTAAACTAAACAATATGTATCTTGGTAAGAAGGGAGATTTTTTTTTTGTGCTGTGAAAGGTAGAAAATATATAGAATAATTTTTAAAAGTAGAATTAAAAGTAGAGAAAAGTAGCACATATAGAGCCCTTAGTTGTCTCCCCTCATACTTGCGACCTCCTTCTTTCTCTCCCCTTTACTCCCACACACATATTAATAGTTTTCTCATCTCTTTCTCTTCAGTGTCTAATGAACATTTGTATCATAAGGTCAGCCTTCAGCAGTGTTGTAAGTCTGAAATGATTTCTGCTTTGGGAGGGAGGATAGCAGAGGATCAAGGGATGTAAAGGAGAAATTGCTCATTCTGAAATGTCTTTTGAAATGCTCCTCATACCCTCTCTGTCCAGTTTCGAGAGAGTTTCATAGTGGTTGACAGATTACGTAATCTGCTCACCCACCAATAATTTTTTGGCATGGGGAGATTGTACAGGTATTTCGATTTTAGCTAGTCTCTAGTTAATAATCAATAGTCCTGTTGTCTAATGAAGTGATGGCCTTGACTCTCTGGCCTTTGTGCAGTGTTAAAATAACATTGATCGCTATCATTATCATATGCCCTTGATATACTGAATAAGGACGTGGTTATCAATCTTAGAGGAAAGTAACATTTCATAAATCTTGTAGAAATAACCAGGATTGTCCAAACAGGCATATGCTTCTTGACAGCAATGTGACAGAAGAGTCTAAGACACAGATAATTTATAATTTATCTCTAAACCCAGGTTGAAGAAAAACTCAAAAATAACATTTAGTATCAAATGCTTCTTTACATGTCATATAGGACAAGGGAGTTTTTGATTTTCTTTTTTTATAGTAAATGGTGTTGGGAGAAATTCTCCCAGGGCACTTCTGGGGCAGAGGAGAAAAAGCTAAAAAATTTCTCTTGGTTATCACTTTCTGAACTTTATTTTAAAATTTTCTTAACTTTTAAAGACTTGATGATAAACACCATAGGGTTTACATGGAAAGGATTTGAAAATGGAACAGGTTCTCACTCAGTTAGGCGAAAGTACTGCCCAGGAGAAGGATTTACCGACACAGTGTCCACCAAAATCCCAAGTGTCAAACTTTTCTACTCAATTTGACATTTTGATCAGTTCAAAAATAGGTGCTTAACTGAGTATGGTAGCGCACTTCTTCAGTCTCAGCACTTCAGAGGCTAAGACTGGAGGTTCACCATGGGTTTGAGGACAACTGGGGCCACATAGGGAGTTAAAGGTCAGCCAGAGCTACCATAGCGAGGCCTGGTCTAAAAAACAAAAACAAATACAAAAAAACCCAGAACAAACAATGGATTCTTATAGAGAAACACTAGATATTCATGTGATTACTCTGATTGAGCTAGTGTTGAGTAAATTACATCTTATTTCCAAATGTCAATGATACAAAATCTGGAACATTGGATGAAAATTTCAAGATAAAATACCTTCTTACTTTGGTAACATTCTTGTTCTAAAACTATCACTAATGGTTCACTGAGTCTTACAGTCACCTTCTCCACAAACGCAAAAATGCACCGGTTCAGATAAGCGACTGAAACTCAACAATTGTCCGGTCTGGAATAGCTACGGGGAGTTGTGTGACAATTCTGAGAATCAGGGTGTGAATAGTTCACAGCGGTAACTTTTGTTTCACAGAATTACCTCTGCCAGTCTGTTGAATTCCAGAATGAGAGGACAAGAGGAAAGTGTGCAACACTTCTTTGAAATCTACTATGTCCTGAAATAGAGAAACTCAAAAAAAAAAAAAAAAAAAAAAAAAAAAAAAAAAAAAAAAAAAAAAAAAAAGAAGGTAAAAGAGAACAAGAACTTTAACGAGAACGCAGGCAGATGAAATTCCAGGGTATTTTATTGTTATACATTTAAGAATGCAAAGATGGTCTCATTTGTATCTTAATATTACCGTACTTTTTTAAAAAAATTTTTTTGATACCAAGAATCTAATTCACACTTACCAGGCAGGTGCTGTGCCTCTGAGCTTTATCCCTGGCCCCAATGTTACTACATTTTATTTAAATGTATTGATTGTCATTAATTTATAAATGTCAAGATGGTATCCCACTTAAAAAATAAATACCACTTTTGTTTTTTAAGATAAGAAGAAGACTATGATTATGTGTGCTTTGTATTGTGCGTGTGCACGCACTCTGTGAACAAGTGTAGCTCTTGTTACCGCTCCTGGGAACATGCTTCACTAGACAGAAAAATACACCTCCTCATAAACTGAACGTGGTCTGAAAATAAGATCTAATTATTAAACTGTTCAGATGTGCATAGTATCTTCAGATATTTGTTCTGGCTGGCAGCAATTTAAATTCGACTAAATCCAAATCTAAAGTAATTCTGCTTCCCTCTTAGACTTCCTTCTAAAAATTTGTTGTTTCAAGATTTCATTTAAAGATAATTTTTTGGATGTTATATTGCAAAAATCTAGTAGGAAAAGTAAAAGAATTGGCAGCCCTTTTTCAAAAAAAATCCCTGGGAGTAGCTTGAGGGGGGAGTACAGATCTATATGCCCAATATAGGTATTCAACTGTGTGTGGCCCAGTGGGCCCTCATGCTTAATTGAAGACACCCAAGAAGGAAGCGACCGATATTTGAGCTTAAATAGTTGGACGGTGGGCACTCACATGACTAATGCCAGAAGCCATTTTTAATAAGTGACTTTCTCCCTCTGAGCAAAGGAGGAGAGCCTCCGGCTGTGTATAACCTTTACTCGCTGGTCTGCCAAAAATGTAAATATTTTTACAAATATATTATTTACTAGGCAGAAAGCTTTTGGGGAGGTGGTGGGGTAGTGGAGGAACACAGATAAATGTGGCAGCAGTGAGAGCTTTATGACCACTCCAGACTCAACTGTCATTCCTTCGGTACTTCCTGTCAGTCTGACTAAACTCTGTCATCCCTCAACCCGGTTTAAATTAACAGGTAATTTGTAAATGTCACTTCAGGTTAGGCCGCTCATTTTGTTTCTACTCTACCAATGCAAAGTCTAGGACTAATTTTTCTTGTCTTCTTTTAATAGGATTTTCATTTATAAATAGAATTATGTTCTGAAAATAAATTACAGTAAGTGATGCGCAGAGCGGGTGGCAGCAGCACTCTCAGAGAATTTCAAGCACCTACATCAGAAGAGATTAATAAAAACACTTCAAAGGCTAAATTCTATTTAAGCAGAAGACAGCTTTTGGTTAATATTTAATCTGAGTAGCTGAGATCTTGGTGGAAAAATATAATTTTTTAATATCTAAATTAATTTTCAAAACAAAACCATTAATTTTGTTTGGAGAGTTTGTGCAATGAGAAAGTTTTAGTAATATATTTGTAGAGGGAAGAGTTAATCAATTAATTTTGTGGCAAAAAATAGCTTTTAATATTGCATTTGTTCTAAACGAATTCCTATTATTTGATCAGGTATGGCACGTTAGGCCTCATCCTCCTGAGCTTTGCCCATCTCAGTGGATAATGGAAAAGGCTCTAGGGAAGGATCTTTTTCTTTCTTATTATCTTCCATGACCGCATGCCCTTCACCTGAGCATACCAAAGACCTCCAGCTACAACCCAGAACCTTTCCACTCCTAAGACTGGAAGTTTGGCTCACCGGGTTTGTCCCAACTGTCCAAGATTTTGGCATTGTCCCTGTAGCAGCTTCACCAAAATAATTCTTGTTTGGGAAGGTAGAGTCGGATCATGTCAAAGCCAAAAAGGAAAATGAGATACTTTGCTCTTTAAGTCACATGAGAAATATAATTGATTATTCAAGATCAGTGTATCTCTACCTTTATATAGATCTATACCTGTATCTTGAAAGTTGATGAGACAATCAAGTTGATCATTTGTGCCATTTTACCAATTCTGCCATTTACCAGCTTTGTGGCCTTAGACACATCTTTTCTCCTTTCTGAATTGAAAAACACCTTGAAAATTTAACATTTGTGAATGGTCTAGCTTAGCAGGGGTTGATTCAATTGAAATACATTGTGTAAGTCATATTCCTATTTTATGGTAGCAACAGACACAACCCAAACCGTTGCTTTTCCTAGTTCCTCGCCAAGATAGGAGATGGCTAGATTGGAACAACTTTTGTCTTTCTTCTGTCTTGCAGCCATGGCAGCATTTTAAAATAGGAAGAGAAAGAAAATATCCATTTAGTATCTGGACTTAGTTTAATGGAAATTCCAGTTTCAAACCAAGCAGCCATTCCAATATTGTGTTCTGCTTCTTGCTCTAATTTTGCCAGCACTCTTCTTGGACTATTCTCAGGATGTTGAATGTGAGATATAGAGACTAAGAAATTCAAATTTTGTTTGACCCAGGTCTTACAATCAACTTGTTATTGTGGTTCAACAAGTGAGTGTACTTTAGACTTTTAATTCCCCCAAGTGACTATCTTCTTATTGGACACAGAATTTAATAATTAGAATCATATGGTCATATTACATAAATTTGGAAACTTATTGTCCATACCTCTACTATTCTAACTCATTGTTGTCATATTTTCTACATAGCATTTTTTAAGGAATTTAATGTGTGTATGTACATTCATAGCATTTCTTTAATGTGTCATTTCCTTTTTCCCACAGTTTTACATAACTTTTGTAGAAATATTTCCAAAAGATCAGAATTTGTTTATGTTCATATTACATTCCTTTTGAAACAGTGGTTTAGAATTCACATGGGTTGCATTTTGCTATTAATTACCAATTTTCCCCAAGGACCAAAATTAATGTTTTGTGAGCAGAAAAGTGCTTCTTCTACGTGCATGGTTTTACTTGCTTCTCCCTAGGATTCTCACCTGCAAAAAATGGCTTCTGAATTCCTTATTAAACCCCTTACCCAGTGTTTAAGCCTGTTTATACACACAGGCTTCTCTTTGGTAGATGAAGCTTGTCACAAAATATTTACCAAGCCACATGTGGTGGTGCATGCCTATAATCTCAGGGAAACTGAGGCAATGTGACCAAAAGTTCAAGTCCAGCTTAGTACTTTAGAAACTTAGTGAAAACCTGCCTCCAAAAGAAATTTTTTTAAGAAAGGACTTGAGTTGTAACTCAGTGCAAAGGTCCTGGGTTTAATCCCCACTACTGGGGAGGTAGGGGTGGGGAGAATTCTGAAGTAACGCCAAAAGCACAGGAAAAGAAAGTAAGAAGCAGACCTTCTCTTTTCTTTGTTGAATGAGTTAGAAAGCAGTAATCCTTATGATGGACTGTGTTACATACAAAAACACTATGTAACTCTTACCCAGGTTTGCCTCATAATTTTAAGAGCATTTATACTTATGGCCTTTCCTCTTAATCTCTGTTTTGAGAAAAAATGATGTAGAGTATTAGTGTAGAGGGCTTGGGAAGTGCATACTAATTCTCCATGTCACTGTGTAAGCTTCTGACAAATTGCTACCAAAAAACAGTGAATGAATTTGAATTGCTATGGAAAGAATGGAGGATCACTTCCCCTCTTCCTACATACATCCACAGGTATAAGCATACACATATTTCTCAACTGAAAAATGTCAACCTAAATTCCCATTAGGATCTGAAGCAATATTGGAGGTGCTAGTTGACCCTCACACCTTTGAGTGACTTTTCAAACTCATAAATATTCTTCAGATTTCCAGTGAAACTATAAGTTAAAACAACTAAAGCTTTAAACAAAAATTTTAGGGTTGATGAGACCTAATCCCCACATATCATATCCTTTCCCCAAGACAGTACTCTTACAGCGAAAGGGAGTAATTGGCAATGTAGAGATGTATCATTACCAGCCAAGATTCATGAAATTGATTTTAAAAATCTTTGCAAAATATGAAGCATATGTTTAAGAATAATAATAATTAGGTCTCAGGCATTTTGCATGTGGTTTTTTAAAAAACATGCAATAATAATAAGAAAAACCTGCTTCTTATTTACACAGCCCAGTACTTTGAAATTTCTCATGGCGGAAAGCAGCCTTCATGCACATAACCTATGAATTATCCTTGAAATAAAATGTTTAATTACAGTTGACATTTCTGAACCCATTGCAGGTGGTGCCCATCTGAAAAGTGACATTGTTTACTACACTACAAGGCTCCGGGCCTAGTGTCAGAGATTATAAACCAATTTCCATCCCTGCCTTAATGCTGGTTTAATATCAGAAGAAGAACTTTACTGTGTAAATATTAAACATTTTGTTTAAATATTAAGTACCAAAGGTCTTTTCCTTTTGATTATTAAAACAGGAAGAGCCCCAACTTTGAAAGAGGTACCTTGTTGTATTAAGAAAACGACTGGTTCTTTACCTTCAGGTTAATTATCACTGGCCAGAGATGCGTGCTAAGGCAAAATGTCAGGTGTCTGCTTGTACCAACCTCTATTTTGGTCATTAAATGGCAGTATCTGACCAGGTGTCTGCCTCAGTAATAATGAGCTTATTAGCAATTGTAGGCTTTTCTCTTATTCTTTACCTACAAATTGATCTCATGATAATTACCAGGAGGGAAAAACAAAGAAGAAAAAGAAGAAAAACAAAAACATTGCTGGGTGCAGTGGTAGAGGAAGGTAAATCTCAAGGAAGTGACCGTGACAACTGCAAATGTAGTGTTCATTGGGTTTGATTCTGTCAAACTGTAAAGAAGCCAATCACCTGCAGGGTTGACACAAAAGGATCTGTTGTGAAACACATACTTGTTTGCCCATCTAAGATTGAAATTAAACCAGGGAAGTGGAAATTTATGAGTACCAGTCCCACAGACAAATATTTGTGAAGAATGAGAATTCTCCTTGGAGAGATTACATTTTGCAGCTAATCGCAGTCGGAACTACAGTGAGCATATTCACAGTCCCTCTCGGCTGGGGAAGAGTGGACTGTGTTCTTTATTCTGTCCTACACAGAGCTGGGTGAATTTGTGTCCATTGTCTTAGGTATTTTTCTAAGCTTCTTGACTAGAGCATACTTCGTCTATCAGGCAGGTGTGAGAGATCCGTATGTTGTCTTTCAATAGGTAGCTGTTGGGTTTGCCTTCTAAGAAAGCAAACAAACTTGGGTTAAAGGCTTTTGGAATTCAAATAAATTTAACACCTCTAAATATGGAAGTGTCTTTAGAATCCAGTCTGAGTTGAATCTCATTAGGGGGGTGTTTCAGACCACAGTGGTTTTGATGGTAAAAAGAAAAGGGGCCTCTGTTGACTTTTTTCCCAGAACTGTTGAACCTATTAATATTTACATACAGAAGGTTAGATGATAACAGTATGAAACAGCTTATAAGATGTGCATCAATTTACTTCGAAAACATTTTTTAAAACCTTTTAAATTGTTCACGCAATGAACATGTGTTCATTGAGCATCTATTTTGTGCTGGCATTGTGGTGAATCTTCAAAATACAGGCATTTCTTGGTACTTGATCACTTTGAAACTTGTCAAATTTTGTGATCAATGCATTTTGATGTGCATTTTGTGTCCTGGTACTAGTCTACTGGGTAGTACTTGAAGCAGAAACTATACCTTGTCAGTTTCGGTTTCCACTGTGACTTGCTATTATTTTTAGCTAAAACAGTTTATTTCATACTCATCAGTTTTTGATACTCATCATGCTTCCCAGAACCAGATAGTGGCAAGTACCCAGGGGCCACTATAGATATGAAAAATCAAGATTTAGTTTGCTTGATCTACTTAGAAAAGTATTTCATATGTTAACTAGTCCATGGTATAAAAATACAGTTAACTAATTAGGATTCAATAAGATTGATCAGACTTTAATGACTAGGGAAATAGAGTTCTATCTTTGAACTGCTTGACTGGGGAGGTATATCACATCAGCGGGAGAGAAGAGTGACTCAAGTATTTGAAGACATGTATTGTTCTGTGGTCAAATGCACTCCATGACTTGAGACTTTCTGTAATTCTTGGCTCCTGTGTCCATTGATTCAACATGATGGTAAGAATCCACCAGGCATATAACATATGTTGAGCCTCCTCTGTGAAAGACTCTTCAGAATTAATAGAGTTATTTTCAATGCACATTGTTAATTTTTTTTAGCTCTCCAAAGGAAAGAAGGCAGTTTGTATAACTTGCACATTATTAATCTTTAAAGCATTAGTTTACCTTTTCTGTATTTGTTATTTGGCAATATCTTTTAGAGATTTCCTTTTGAAAGATTTGGAGTCCTGCTTATTCAATCTGGCCATTTAATATAATTCCATGTTCAATGACTACTTTAGTGAAGCCTTTGACAACTTTGTTTGAGGTTTCTTTAGTTTTATGATGCTGTGTCCCAAGTATTTGTTTTAAATGTGAGAAATATTTCGTGTTGAGACTTCATATCTTGTACTAATAGTATTTAACACTTACTTTTCATCTAAAGATTTAATGACTTATTATCTAAAGAGATTTATATTATACACACTAAAGATGAACCACAGTGAAAACTATCTCCTATTCTTTTATATGCTTGCAATTTAGTTGAGAACATAGACAATTAGACAGTGTCATAATTAGGTAGATTGTTAATGCTACAAATAACTAGTGATGTGCATTCATTCATAAATATGTCTGGTACACTGGACATAGTATCAGGAGATGAAAGGTCTACTCCAACTAAAGACAGTCAGAATTGGACCCTGGAACAAGGTGGAGAACCACAATGGAAAAAAGAACAATCCAAGCTTGGAGACTACCTATACAAGGATCAAGATACCAAAGTCCAAGACGTGGCTACAGGACACCAAAGAAGTAGGTTAGACTATTCTGAAGTCTGTGATCAGTCTATTCTCAGTACACACAGCACAATGAAAGAAATGTTTCAGAGTATTGGGAAATGAAAGAAAACACCTATCTGGAAGACATCAACATGGAAGATCAAAAAGGAGACTGATGAAGCTGAACTGGTCCATTGCTTCTTGAAGAGATGTAGCTCTTTAGAATTGTGCCCCAGGATTTTCTTTCCACTTGTCTCCTGGGGGAACATAGCTTTAATACCGTGTTCTGGGTATCTCTTGCTTCTTTGTCAGAAATCAACTTCTCCAACTCATCAGAAGCAAATGGAGCAATCAGCTTTCCTCACTGCTGATTTCTACTTCAAGGAACCGTGGAAACATATTCTACTTTCAAAAGTGTCATTGCTAAGAGTGCTGCCACTTCACGTCTCAGCTCTTTACAGATCATAGCATTCTTTGAAATTTGGAAATATTAAAACCGATTCAATGTGAAGCTCAGGGGAAAAAAATTCCTTGAGATTCTTTTTAAAAGAGTCCCTTTAAAAGGGACAGCACAGGTTACAAAGTCAATACTCAAAAATCAATAGCATTTTTGCACATGAATAACAATCTCACTGAAAGAGAAATTAGGGAAACAATATCTTTTACAAAAAAATGAAATATTTAGGAATCAATCTAACAAAAGATGTAAAAGACCTCTATACTGAAAACTATAGTACTCTGGAAAAGGAGATTGAAGAGGATATTAGAAGATGGAGAGATATCCCATGCTCTTACGTAGGAAGAATCTATATAGTCAAAATTGCCATACTTCCTAAATCATTATACAGATTCAATGCAATCCCAATCAAAATACCAATAACATATCTTACAGAATTAGATAAAACAATCCTAAAATTCATCTGGAACAAGAAGAGACCTAGAATAGCAAAGGCAATCCTGGGCAACAAAGATAAGACAGGGAGCATCAAAATTCCTGACTTGAAATTATACTATCAAGCTACTGTGATAAAAACAGTGTGGTACTGGCAAAAACAAACAAACAGACAAACAAACAAACAAACAAACAAAAAACAGACCTGAAGATCAATGGAATAGATTAGAAGATCCAAAAATAACTCAGACACACTAAGCTACCTTATCTTTGACAAAGGTGCCAAACACATTCACTGGAAGAAAGATAGCCTTTTTAGTAAATAGTATTGGAAAAACTGGCTTTCCACATACTGAAGATTAAGATTGGACCCATATCTTTCACCATATACTAAGTTAAAATCTAAGTGGATTAAAGATCTCAACATTAAAACAGAAACATTAAATCTGCTGGAAGATAGAGTAGGTAAAACTCTTGAAGACATTGGTGTAGGCAAAGACTTTATGAATAAAAGCCAGACTGCACAGGAATTATTGCAAAGAATCAACAAATGGAATCTCAACCTACAGAAAAGCTTTTGCACAGCAAGAGAAACCACCAACAGTGTGAAGAGACTACCCACAATCTGGGAGAAAATGTTTGCCAGCTATCCCTCAGATAAAGGATTAATAATGAAAATGTATAAAGAACTTAAACAAATCAGTCCTCTAAGATTTAAAGACCAATCCAAAAATGGGCATCTGCAATGAACACACACTTCTCAGATGAAGAAGTACAAACAGCAAGTAAATACGTGAAAAAATGTTCAACAGCACTGGCCATTTGAGAGATGCAAATGAAACTAACACTGAGATTCTACCTCACCCCAGAAAGAATGGCTAGTATTAAGAAGTCAACCAACAACAAATGCTGGTGGGGCTATGGGCAAAAAGGAACCCTTCTCCACTGTTGGGAATGCAGGCTGGTGCAACCACTGTGGAAGTCAGTGTGGAGATTCCTCAAAAAGCTAGGATTGGAGGTCCCATTTCACCCAGCTATTCCCCTTCTGGGTACCTTCCCGAAAGAATTAAAGACATCCTACCACAATGATATATGTGCACCTATGTTTATAGCTGCCCAGTTCATAATAGCTAGATCTTGAAAAAAACCTAAATTCCCCTCAACTGAGGAGTGGATAAAAAAGATGTGGTATTTCTATATAATGGAATACTCAGCTATAAAGAATGAAAAACTAGGCATTTTCACTCTTAAATGGATGAGTACTGAAAATATACTGTCCAGTGAACTAAATAAGTCACACATATGTAACCATCACATTGTTGCACTTGTGTGATGAACTTAAAATCTATGTATATAAAAAATTCATTAAGACAGTTAAAGAAAAAGAATTCCGAGTGAAAAGTAGTTTTCTCAGGGACATCTTCAGATTTCATTTTTAATGTGAAATGTTTATTTGAAAATAATAGAGTAATCATAATAAAAGAGATAGTCATATAGCTGGTTTCTCTTGATTCATTGAGGCACAAGTTTTGTGCTAATAATTTTTTGAATAATGTTTCATGTCTGTATCTTATACTCTTAAACAACTACTGTGAATATAACAATACGCAATGTATTGATTATTGTTACTCTCCTATTGGCCTGTTGTGAAGTTGTTTTGCTTTGGTTTCTTACTTTCCTTTTGTTTAAAATTAAAAAAAAAGGGGGCACATCCTGTTCTGTTGAGCAATTAAAAATTATCACAATTATAAGTGGACACCTCTTTTACAGAATGAAAGTGATTGCGTCTCAGTTTTTAAGAAGAAAAAGACCTTCACAAATCTGCTTACAGTTCAGGGAAAAAAACCCTGAAAACATAACATTGCTATGAATATTAAATCATTTTTCCAGAGAACCACAAACATGTGGAAGAACAAATTATGCTCTGTCCAAAGTTGGCTTTGTGTGTATTATGTTTTTTCTCATTGTGATATGCAACACTTTTGAAATTCCCAAGAGATATGCAAAATGTGCTTGTTTCAAGATATTGTTGACCTAAGTTCTAGTCAGCAAGATACATTGATAAAATCGCCTCCAATTGTTGAACAGAATAAATGCATGTCTTTGAAGTAGGTTTCTTTAAAGATTTTTGGATTGGGGTTTGGATGGTTCTATGTTTCACAGAGGAGATATCACCAAAACTTCTTAAAAGCAATAGTTAAATTTATGGTGATTATAAAATAATAAGCATAACTTCCCACTAAGCACAACAATAAAACAGCACATACTTTAGTTTATTAACATGCTTTGTTCCAATTTCTTCCATTTTGGGCTTTGTTTAAAGCAAACTTTTGAAAATATGTTCTTGTCCAACTAAATATATTGATATTGCTTTAGGATGCCAAGTTTTAAAAGTCTAAGACTGACCTGCTATCAGAAAGACTGTATAATATCAAAATGTTTCCTTGGCTATTTCATTGGTTTTTTTTTTTCTTAGGCACCATTGACAGAAATCAAATTTTGCTTCAGAAATGATTTCAAATAGATCCATTTCTGTTCTCCTGACATTTTAAACTTGCTTATGTAAAATTATTTCATCTTTTTGATTGAAAGGTACTGAGCACGTCAAAAGTCATGATATCTCCCCTGGTGTGAATGATTGTTGAATCAAGTTTAAAAACATGGAAGGTACTAACACGGGGAGGTGGGATAACTGGAGCAGGATTCTCCGTGGTCCCACAGCAGATAGCCCGGCAGATGCAGAGAGCATGCATAGAAAAGAGGTCGTGCTTTTCTTGTCTAAACAGGCAGAATCAGAAAAAGAAAAAAAAAAAAACCTAGATTATCTTTTCTGGTAATCTATCCACATGTTAAAATATGTATTAGCAGTTCTTTATCAGAAGATTTAAAAAACATTTCCAAGGCAAGTTACAAATTATATCAAGTGAATAGATAAGAAAGCCAATTTCTTTTATTTTGCATCAGGAGTGAAACCTAGCATGAGTCCTATTGATAAAATTTGTGTGGGCTGGTAATTTTCACAACCTACTTACATGGGAAGAATATGTATTCCAGATATTGAAATAATATGTACTATAGAGAAGTGAAGGCAAAGAATGACTCTAACAAATACAGCCAGAGATTCTCTTCCTTTGAAGAAGTACAGAGAAAGATCCAGGAATAAGAGTCCCTTGGAGGAATGATTGCTTGTATCAATGCAGTCCTATGATGTGTAGCAAATAGAGTCTCATATCTTGAAGAAAATATGACTTGTATTACACATTTCTAATTCTAAGCATTAAAAACTAAGAACTATCCTTTCTATTATCTCAAACCTAAACTCCCATGTCTGCTGTACCTATCGAGAGATCTGTGAACTGGAAATTGCATTGCAACACATTAAAATGATGACTGAGCCTTGATCCTAAGGGGTAAATTTTTAGGTCATGACAGTGAAATTTGGCTGTGCAAGTCCTATTAATACTAATAACAGTCAATTACTAGACTCTGGAATCTACCTGAAGAATTTCTTCTCACTCCTAAATACATAAAAATGATTTATTTTAGTCAAGTGAAACATCAGACAATCAGACATAATATAAATCCTCATGAAACCAGAGAGAAAATAATCCAGATATCAATTACAAAAAGAATCACGATCATAAAAAAAGATTATTTGAATTTGTGGAACAAATTTATATTTCTTTTGTATTTTTTCAAAACAGAAAATGTTGTGTGTAACATTGCAAGGGCCACTTTACAATGACGCATCAGCCTTCACAGAGCACCAATAAAGCAATCAGGTCATTTTCATATGTATGCATTGGAAACGTGTAGGATTCTTTGCTAACAAGCCTTCTTACTAGCAGCGTTTTCCCAGATTTGCAATAATTTTAGGGGGCTATGAAGGATCATGACTGAGTTTGATATATCAGGCTTCAAGGAATTTAGTTTACTTTGATTATTATTCTCTTTCACTTGATTCTCCTTATTTCTGATGAAATTGGTAGCCAATACAAATTAACTTCTCAATACTGTTTCACCCTACAAATCCAGCCTTGAGAAAACATTGCTGAGAGAGAGGTGAACTTTAGACAGTATGACACCTTGTCATGAACTTGTGATAAGGACTCCGAGGATTAGCCAAAACCAGTTCAGCAGGTATTATTCTCTCTCTCCCCACAAAAATCAAAATCTCCCACTCCCAGCATTACAAAGACCACATTAATACTTTGAGCATTAATTTATTTTTCTAAGTGTGTATCCATCCATCTCCTCTAGAAACTGAATACAAGACTCTTTGCTAATGCATGACTTCGGGCAAATTTGTTATCTGCTCTAGGTTTTATTGTTGTCTTTTGTAAAATAAAGGCATAGGAGCAATTATCGGGGGCGGGGACATAGTTTAGCAGCATATCATCTGCCTGGCAAGCGCAAGGTCCTGAGTTTGATTCCCAGTACAGAAACAAAAACAAAAACACAAAACCAAAAACCAAAAAACAAAAAAAACTAATTACCTCATAGGATGAGAGCTGAAGGGAGAAGAGGGAATTAAGAAATGTAAAACTTTTGAAACAAAGCTTAATGCATGGTAAGTACTAGGTCATTTTATATCTTCACAGAGATCTTATCAGTCTCTGAAGATCCACCCCCAACTTAAAGACATATCTTACTTCTATCTGTTCAGTTTTTAGGACTTTCATTTTCTGTTCAGGCAAATGGGGAAGACAAGAACAAGAAGGAAGCAAGAACGATCAGGGTGGCATGGATTAGAAGGACACAGAACAAAGCAAAGGAGAACAGAATTTGTTTAGAAGATTTAAGAAGGGATGAGAGGAGAGAGGGCAGAAAGTTAGGGAGTTAGTCCATGGGTCGGTAATTTAGGTAAACAATATGTGTGAGGGGTGAGGGAGGAGGAGAGACGGTTGGAGGGATGAAGGGGACAGAAGGGAAAGAAGAGGAGAGAGGATGAGGACATAGCAAACTAAGGAGGAGTCTTCGCTATCCCAAAGCTGTAGGCAGCGCTGTTTACTCTCGCATCATTCTAGAGACTGAAGATTTCAATTCCTTTCCTCTTTTCCTCTCACCATCTTCTTCCCCCCTCCCTGTTTCTTTTGTTTCCTTCCTTCCATTGTTTTTCCTTCTCTTTCATTCTCCTTTTACTTTAGCATGGGGTTTATTTTATTTGTTTGAGAAGTAGGTAATAAGGGCAGCGTTATTTTTCCTCTTGAGAGGAGCACTTTGTAGACACGGACCCTGCAGCATTCTGGCTACCATGTCTCACGGTACTCTCCACAGAAGCATATGCTACACACCCCTCAAGCAATATCAATCCTACTCTAAATATGCTGTTTCAGATCTTATGTTTTAATGAACATGTTTTGGAAACATTGCAATGTCACTTCAACAGCCTGATAATACACATCAGTTTATATAGCATTTGAGTATTTGTAGTATTTCAAATGCTTTCATCCTCATAGTCCTGCCTGAATCTCCACATCCCCCCAGCCCTCACCACACACACAATAGCTACACATTTACAGGCCAGGAGCTATCGTTCATATTTTACAGAAGGCAAAGTACAAGGTTCATCAATGTGCTGGCCCTAGAACTGGTAAAACGCCATGACTCTTGTCATAAATCCATTCTAGCTCATTGCATCATCTACTGAAGTCTTCCATGGTCCTAACGGTCTCATTTGACCTCTACTCTCTGACCTTCTGGAATTTCCTTGGCAGTTTTGTCAGCATTGTTTAGCCTTCCTTTGTTTAGATTCTACTTGTTTTAGGTTTGATTAGCTTCTGTAGCTCAATCATAAAATCTCTCTTTGGCAAGGGTCATGTTCTTCAGGATATGCAGAGCCTGTATTGAGGTTATCAGTCTCCAATAAGTTTTGTCACCCTGGGTAGGGGTCCCACACTTGGAGTGGCACTTTTTTATTTTTACTTTTACTTTTCAGTTCTGGCAGTCTTTGCCTTTGGCCATACCACTGACATGGGGATTAGAACCCACAACCCCTGTGTGCCCTCTTTAAAGCTTTAGCCCTTTGAGCCATTCTGCATATAGGCTTAGTAATTAGCACTTAGAAAACCATTGAGGTCAATCCCCATTGTGCCCATGCAAAATTTGGGCTCACTTAATTGTCAAAGCCTCTCAGAGAATATTTCTGTGTTTCAGTGTATTGAAAAATAAATTAAGCTAATGCTATTATCCATATTCTCTTAGAATGTGCTGCAGCAATATTATATGGACAGAACAAAAATCTATAACAGTCACATGTATGGTAAGGTGACATTCAGATGCATCTGTTTCCTCTCATAAAGTCACCTGCTGGAAGCCTATTGAGTAAATGTTAATGAATTTGGGTGTACCTTAGCTGCAAATGGATCAGATCTTCCTAATGTAACATTAGGGCAACCTGGATTCACTTGGATTATTCTGCTGATTTAAATTAAATTGAACACCAAAGCCAGCAAAATGTATTAAGAGAAGAATTAGTTGTGCTACAGAAACATTTAAAAGGTGTTTTCAGAACTCAAAGAAGATGAGGCAAAATTAGAAAGTCTCTTTGTATCCTTCCAGCTTGGAGCCTGAGACACATTTGGAGAGATGGACACGATGATTCTGTTGTGTGAGTTGAATCTGCCATGTGACCTCCATTAATGTTTAAAGAGTGCTCCATAGTTTAATCTTTAAAACATCATGCTAAAAGCATGCCGTCAAGTGCCTGCCAAAATTGGTTTTAAAATTCAGCTGGGTTTTAGCTAGAGGTGAGGAAAAAAACATTAAAGACATTGTTTTTTTGCTGTTTCAAAAAAAAAAAATTTAAAACCTAGATTTCTCTATTTGATCAATTATTTAAAAAAGAGTGTGCAATTGCCTCTCAAATCAAATTGGAACTCGTAAGTGCAGGTTTAAAGCCTCTTCCTAATATCTACCTCCCTCAGCCTCCTACAAGGTCTGAAATCATGTGCTGTACTGAAGTCTAATATATTTAATTAATTCCTACTCATGTCCGTTAGCATTTACAACACATTACCCAGTGGCTCTTCATATGTGTCATCTCCTCATCATGAGAGTGTAAATATTCAAGTGTATAATACATGGCCTTTGCTTTTGATACAGCTTCTCACAATGACTTTTGAGATTTTCTTTCTAATGTCTATAGCTTGTAACATCTGATGACTTATTAATCTTATTTAGAAGATGCATTTGGTCAGTCAGCAAGAAATACTCATAAAAAAGCTTAATTTTGGCTGTTGTTTTTCTTCTAGGGAAATTTCTATGTGAAAAGTGGCCTAAGCATGTTGTAGTTAGTAATATGGGTTTTCAGATTGTTTGCACAATTGTGAATGAAATGAATTGTTTTCTCTGAGTCCACTGTTTACCACTTTCATATTCTCCAAGGGCTTTCCTTGCACTCAAATCTTCTGCCAAATGGTAAACAACACATGATGCATACTCATAAAAACTTCAATGTAGAGTGTGAATTGTACATGATAGATAATGATATTTCACCAACTGCTGGGCAAGAATATGGTTTGTTTCTTAAATCGGAAGAGTTCTATGGCAAAGTGTAAAGTGGGTAATTTCCTTTTAGTTACTATTAGTGGGTGACTATTCTGAATGTTACATTAGGTCACCAACATGGAACACATCAAGAAATGGCTGAATCTGGGAGCATATGTTTTGCATCCAGAATATTGGTTTTCCATTTTTTCTTCCAATGGGATTCTTGCTACAAGTGAAATAGTTTCATGTGGGAAATATTCAAAACAAATAATATAGAACCACCTGAGGGAAGAGTATCTTACATGTATTATATATGTAAATAATGTATATATAAACAGTATGTAATATGGACACATACAGCATATATATACATGTACACATACTGTAAACACAAATTTTTAGTAAGCACATTAAAAAGTAAAAAGTAGCAAGTGAACGTAATTGTAGTAGCATGTTCTGGTTTGAATCTAAAATGTTGCCCTAAGACCAGCTCATCGGGAAGTGATTAGGTCATGAAGATACTCACTTCATCAGTGGTTTAATCCTTTGATGAGGTCACAGCTGATGAGCTATGAAGGCAGTAAGCTGTGGGGGCATGATCTTAAAGGCCATATCTGATTTCCAGCCTGTTTTTGTATAGCTCTTTCCCCCTCTCTCTGCTCCACTCCGCCATGATGTGAGTAGATTTGCTTGGTCACATGTTCCCCACCCTGATGTTCTGACTCACCACAGGCCAAAAGTAATGGAGCCAAGTGGTTTGGATGAAACCTAGGAAGTCAAGAATCAAAATACATCTTTTCTCCTTTAAATTGATTTTCTCAGGTATTTTTGTCATAGCAATAGAAAGCTGATGAATACAACAACATATTTTAACTGTATTCAAATATTATTTTAACATGTAATCAAAATAAAAATTAATGAGATTTTTATATTCTTTTCTTTTATATTAAGTCTTCAAATCTGGTTTTAAATAGACAGCACTTCTGAATTCAATCTGGCCACATCTCAACTGTTCAGTGACTACATAGTGGCTACCATATGGGACTGTGCCAGTTCAGATACACCACTGGTAAGGATTTAAGATCACTATGGATTTGAATGGCACTCCCGCCTCCATCCCTTTGTTACCATAGGCAAGTTAATTAAACTTTCTTGATATATAAAACAAGGATAAAAATTGGTCCTTGAGCATTAGTTTATTATGAGAGTTCAGTGAACTCAAATACCTGACAAATAGTAAATATACTGCAGTAGAGGGTGCAAAGGAGATTGTATTACTGAGAAAATTACCTGGCCCTATCAGGGCATTTTGATGAAATGTATGATATCAATGTTGTATTTCTGTTCTCACATTTAATTACCCCAGCTATCTATTCATGCCATTCTCAATGCTTAATTGTTATTGCTGCTTTGAGATCATTCCTCATGCAGGACATGATATTTCCTTCTTTGGGGAGTAGCCTTTCCCACTTCAGGTGTTCAACTAAAATGCTTCCTCATGCTCAGTTTTTAAAGCAACCAATGGTTGAACATAAGAAGTAAAAACAGCCTGGCTTAAGCTATTCTGAAAGTCTGTGCTTTTTCTTTGGGGCAAATACTTTAGGTAGAGAGAAAGCAGTGATTTCCCATAATGCTTATTGGTTGAAAATATATAAAAATTGGAATTGTTTATGCTCAGAATAATATTTGCTAGAATCAGGGGAAGACAAAACCCGTTTAGTCAGTGTACACCATGACTACAAAGAGTGAAATGACAGCATTTATATCCTTCAGAATTCATGGACACCATGACAATGTTGTGGAAAGCCTATCATAAGTTACAATATTCACATAGCTGCCAATCACTTCCAAGAAGTGCCAGACATCAATAACAGTCCACACTGTTCAAAAGGAGCAGTAATGACAAACATCTATGATACTGCAACTAACACTGTAATTGCCAACCAAGGAAACAACAATAATTCATGACCACAGCATCCTTTGAAGCTAGCCAGAGACAAAAAACAAAGCAAAAACAAAGACCCCACAATAGTAGGAATTCATTCAGACCATCTATGCTGGCTAAGGACCATAAAGAGGTCTCAGGGGACAACCAAACCCCAAAATTGTCATTCAGACCCTACAGAGAAGGGAGATTGCAGAGTATACTGTTCAGAGGTGATGGTTTCTCTCTACCACAGAATTCCATGGCTTATTTTGTCCTGGGAGTGGAGTGCATAGAGGTGTTGACATCCTTTCTCCTAGTAAGAAGCAATTAAAAGGTCTTGGTAGAAATTAGAGGAACCTGAGAGTGTACTTCCTCCAGTTCCCTAAATTACTTATGAAAAGATTAAGGCCTAAACAAGTTGACTGATTGCTAAAAGTCAGACGGCTGATTCCTAAGGAAATTCAGGACTGGAGGACAAATCTATTCTCCTGGCCTCTTGTCAGTTAGTCCTTCTAGGCTTCCTTGCTATTCTCCTGGGATTTTGCTAGGGCAAGAATCACTTCCTCTTTCTTCTTATTTTAGCTGTCATCCTAAGAATGGAAAAAGAACTCAAGACAATAGTGGCAAAAGAATCTTTATCTAGAGAAATCCCCATCCTGAGAAATCTATGCAACCATTCTCTCAGAGCTTACTTTTACAATGGGTGGTCTTGTAATTCAGTAAATCTAGTACTGTTGGTGACTTCAGTGCATGTACTTTTTAGATTTTTCACACTATATCCATATTCTATAGTCTAAAATATTCCATTATAGCATAATAAACTATGCAAGTCCTATGGAAGTTCCCATAAATTCCTAAAATACAATCTGAAGATATCTTGGGGCTGGGAAAATGTAAGTCACTTAAAATACTTGTATATAATTCAATATATTTCAAAAATAGAATTTTTCTTTTTTGTATTTCCACCAAATCTAAGTAATACCCTGTTCACAGAGAGGTTAAGTTCTTAGAATTTCAAGGAAGAGTTAAAATTCAGTTTGTTTATATGTAGTAGTTTATTCTCACACATGCAAAATTTGGTAGGTAGTAGTAGAATTGTGCTAAAAGTTGTGGACCTTGAGCTACAAGAACTGAAATTTTAAGGCTCTAATTGACCACTTATTAGCAGCAACTACTGCCTAAAATGTCTATGATTAGAATTAAGTGAAATAACATATGCATAAGCATTATGCAAACTACAGCATATGTAGTTTGTAAAATGTAAGGGCTTATTACTTTGCTCAAAACCTAATAGGTATTTACATTTGTGTGTTGAAATCATTTGTATTTATACAATGTATTTTCTATATGAAAGACAGAAATTCTGTCTAGATTGGCGATGTTTATTGATAGGCTTTTCTAATTTTTGTTATCCATTTATTTTAACAAGACAGCTTACCTTATAGCTGACTTGAAATTTGCCCCAGATATTCAACTGACAGGGACTACAGCTACCAGATCCATTGTTTATGGTGCAAAAATCAAACTAAACATTTATAAAAATTTCTGCAGAAGATTCCAGCTAATGAAAGCACCATTTGTGGTGTGCTAAAACATGCGCACACATAGGTATTGCCCCATTTATCAGACATGAGAGCTAATTACCTCATACACCACTATATCTCTTCCACTCTCTGCATTTCAATTCCCAATATTAACACATAGGTGGTCAAGCTGACCATCGAATAGCCTGCATGAGTATGAATGCATTAAATAATTTAATGTTGGAAGAGTTTATTAAACTGCCACATTCTAATCAGCATGCATACCTGCCTTCATTAATTTTGCACTGGTCCATGGTGTGTCCCTACAGCCAACACGGAGAGCACTAATGTTAATAGGAGCTCTTAACAAACAGGACCAGTTAATCAAGGAAAATTTACTATTAACCACATGACCATGCATACTGCAATCTAATTACAATCAGATTTAACTCTCACCCTGCCACACCCATTTAGACATCTTTCTTATTATTTGTCAATGAAACTGCAGAAAATAGGGTATCATTATTTCATTACAGTGAGCGATATTTGCATCTGCACATGATTATGAACATGAGAGGGTTTTCTGTTTGGTACAGTACCTGGCTGAAGAGATTAAATTTTGTTAGTTCTAAAGATCACTGGGAGGAAAGCCCTGATTCTGTCTTCCAAATAGTTTTAATTTTCTGATAGTAATTGATTACAAAGAGAGAGTTTCTCCAAATGAGCACCAGTAAACTGGTTCTGGTGAAATTCAGTGTTTGCCAAGTTGCAGTCATTGCTAAGTAAATGCTCTGGATACAATCTTGATCATCTAGTTTGACTTTAACAAAATGATCTAAGACATTAGTGTTAAATCTGATAAGACAGATGGAAGCCCCATCATTTAACTATGTTTGGTTACTTCAGTACAAATGTCCTAGAGATAAACCTGCAATGACTGGCTGATTTGCAAATTTAGAAGAAACAAATATAAGTCAAAAGAAAATATGACCAGTTTTCGGTTGGTTGTGTTTGCTTCTTCAAATTGTCCTCTTGTCTGTTTTATTCTTTTAGGTTACACCAGCTTGTACATCTTTATGATGGATGTTTGGTTTAATGATTATGCAATTTGCATTGAAGAGGTTGCGATTTTCCAATCAGATTAAGAAGAGAAACTTTTAAAATCTGAATTGCCATTTCTGTTTTGACTTTTCAAAGGAGTTGCAACACATATTTAGGGTCAGTATTTTTATTTATGATCCCTTTGCTCCCTGGTATATTGGCCCAAAGTAAAGAAGCTAAAGAGGCATCTCAGAAATTTGCTAAGAATTTCTGTTTGATAACTGAAAGGACTTTAAATACATTTTCTTGGAAGACTTTTGTACTGTTTTAGACAATTTTTTTCATTGCGACTGATGAAGACTATCTCTCTAGGATGTAATTTATTTTATTATAAGTTAAATTATTTTGTTTGAATGACACAAATGATTGCAATGAACTAGAGTATATGTCTGTATAGAGAAGTTTTGGGGTATTTTTCTCTCTCTACATTTTATTCTGTATCTTTAACTATATTATATTTTTCTCTGTGAATCATGGGTCTATAAGTGAATTTTATGATTTACTTTTTACAAAGCAGAATAGTAGCTAATTTTACTGGTACATTATGTAGTATTTTGACCTATTGGAAAATCAACGCTATCAAATGTAGAGTTAATTGGATAGCATTGTATTTACATATAAATGGTCTCCAGAAACCACCAAAAAGAATGTAGTCTTTGAGGAACGTATAAAATACGGTGTAATATACAAAAGATTCAATGCATACAATTTACTGTGAACCTGCTTATTCTTTGAGGTGATAGAGGATTCTTTATTTGTGTAATGCACTCTCAGGAACAAGAGCACCAAGACTGAAGCTAGCAGACATGGTTGACTAAGCTGGGCCCAATGACGGAAATACGAGAGGGATCCTGAGGGTTCTAATTTAAGAAAGGTAAATCAAAGGACACTTGTTTTCCCCTACACAGTTCCTAAGAATTTATAGAGTGACATCAGATTAATGGGGAGAAAGTTTGTTATGAATTTAATAAAGAAAAAAATCATATCTGTTGTAAATTTTATATTGTTTTCCAAAATGGCTGACAAAGTGCAGAAATAAATCTTTTTGGAAACTGGTGCTTTGCATGTAGGATGCCTTTCCTTGCTTTGCTCATGTGTAGTAACCTTGATGTTTTGACCAAGTCTGGGCTGTGCAGATTGTTAACTAAGCAAGCTCTAAGGTGAGAGAGAAAAATACTATGCAGGATTGGGAGATTTAAATTATATTACTAGTTCTGTGTACTTCCCTTGTCTATAAAGAAGGAGGAGGAAATTAACTCATCTCTATGGATTTCTGAACACTTTATATACTGTATATAAAGTAATAGGATCTAAGACACAATACAGAACATAGGATTCTCTGTAGAAGTGCAGGAACCTTAGATGAGCCATCAGGTGAGTATTAGATGGATAGCTTCTTTTTTGTTTTTATTTTAAAAATTCTTAAAGTTTCATATTCAAAAAAAAGGGGGAGGAACCCAGTCTAGATCTTTTGCTTTTCACCCACTACTTGCAAAATGCATAAACTCTGATCACCACAATGACATAAATATAATTTAGTTTAGAAATGTCATATGATAATCCTGCATAAAACCCTATTCATCAAAGGCCAGAGCTGTCAGGTCATAATGGTGCTTTGATTATTTTACACATTATTTACACAAGGAAGAGTCAAAAGGCATATTATACACATGATTTAAGAAAAGGAGTTCTTTAAAATTGAGGATTTATCCTTTTCTCAAATATAGTTAATTATGAAAATGTGTGGATATGTTAAATTGGATAGGCATGGTAAACGTACTCACAAATTATTTATGTATGTACATTTAGACATATAAATACATGCATACACATATACATACATGATCATTTAACAACAGAGAAAGCTCTGATACTATGTAAGTGCAAGAAATATGAACAAAATAAAATAAATAGCACTCACCATGAGTAGTGGTGTTGAATTCACCGAAATTATTCAGCAACTAAGATCAACATCTACAAACTGATGTAACATTTGCTTTAATAACCCCAGAGGATCAAGACCAGGAGCTGACAGAGTAGAGAAATTCTTTGGTGAGCTTGCGGTAGGGCTTACAGTCTCACTTGCCATTTAGGGAGGGTAAGTCTCAACAGGAAAATATTGACGGAAACCACTGGTGAAGAAACATGTGGATGTTCTCTGTGCACACACAGACATGCACACCCAGCTGGTCAAGGACGTCAGTAACTTGCACCCTCTTGGAGCAGGGTGAGTCCAGGAGAGTTAGGAAGACAATGGAGTAGATCTCTGGTCTGTTACATCTATGTATATTTAATGTGCTAATCCAACATGTCATTAGTGATTCTTCTGAGACATAGGAAAAATTAACATGTTTGGAAAGAAATGAAAATATCTTGAATCTCAGACATGAAAACTAAGAAACAAACAAACATGCAAAAAAAAAAAAAACCACCTACTTTCCATTGCCTTTACTTATTTTTCTTTGCACCTTCTTTTCCTCCTCAGTAACTTCAGTGGAGTATGATCTGGGGAACAGAGATAAACTTTTAGGTGGAGTCCAGAATCATTCTCATCTTTGGGACATACTATCCTGGTGTAATATAGCATCTTGTATCTTGTAATTAGTCTTACAGTCATCCAATTGTTCAGGATATTTCTGGCCCCCATAGAAGATGAACTACAATATGAGATTTACTTGGCAAGGAGAAACTTAAAAAATTCCACTACAAAGATCCAACAAACATTATTTTCCATCCTACTCAGACCATTACCATTAAGAGAAGCAAGGCTGAATCAAATATTCATACAAGCTATAGAATAAGATTAACATTTTGCTAAAAAAAATTGGCTCCAAAATACTAAAAAGAAAACTGCAAAATAGATTTTAGTAAATGAGCTACAAAATACTTTTTAAAAAAATACTTTCATGAAGTGATATTATGCCAACTTAATTAATTGTTAAGTTTAGTATCCTTTAAAACTTCACTGCATTTGAAAACAATTTGTAGGTTCATATTTTCTGTTTGTTAAATTTTCAGCTATGCATGATGAATCCTGAGAGCTTGTAACAAATTTTGAATGAAGTGATTCACTTGTAGCCAAACAATTTCAGAAGCAAATTTATAAATACCATTTCCAAAAGCAGATGCCAATATTAGGTTTAATATGTGTCATGGGTATACTTTTAAAAAATATTTGGGGCTGGACCACCAATTCACCAGGTGTAATAGGCTTTAAGGTCATTAGGGATCTGAAAAAAAGAAGAGAAGAGGAGAGGAGAGGAGAGGAGGGGAGAGGAGAGGAGAGGAGAGGAGAGGAGGGGAGAGGAGAGGAGAGGAGAAGGGAAGAGAGGAGAGTGGAAGATGAGAAGAGAGGAGAGAAGAGGGGAGGGGAAGGGAAGGGGGAAAGGAAGGGAAGAGAAAGGAAGAGAAAGGAAGAGAAGAGAAGAGAAGAGAAGAGAAGAGAAGAGAAGAGAAGAGAGGAGAGAAGAGAAGAGAAGAGAAGAGAAGAGAAGAGAAGAGAAGAGAAGAGAAGAGAAGAGAAGAGAAGAGAAAATTCTGAGTAAGAGTCAACTGTTTGAAAGTGGCTTTATTGGTGAGTCTGATGTTTTAAGGGCTTATTTCTGCAAGAATTCTCTCAAGGTGATAAAGCAGCATTCTTTATTCTCAGGTACTCTCAATTGAGGGCACCAAGCAGGCCTTGAATATCTGCAGTGATGGTGGATGATTATCTAAAGGCCTTGCAGCAGGACAGCTCTCCCTGCTGACTTGAGACAGCTCTTGGACACCGAGCACTACCAGGACACAGTTGTTAGCGGTAATGATACGCTAGACGCCAGCTTGCTTTGACTTTCTAGACTCTTCACATGAGCTTTTGTAAGCTCCACTTTTACAGAAAGCTGTTCAACTGAATTTTTCTCTTACGCTGCCTTGTGTCTTGATAGAAAGTAAATAGTGCTTTTTCTGTTTTCTGGGGCATGTCAGCCACATTAAGAAGATATTCCCCAATCAACATTGGACTTTTTCCTAAAGGAACTCAGCACATGGCAGGAGGTTTTGGGGTTTTTTTGTTTTGTTTTTGTTTTTGCTTTTTTTTTTTTTTTGGCTTTGTTTTGTTTTTCTTTTCTTTTGGTTTCCATTCTTACCCTAATAATCTGGAATAAATTAAACAGTTGGCTGACATTTATTTACTTCAGGCTAATGAAAGAAAAGAATACAGCACTTCCAAGCCACAGAAATCATATGCACTTTCATCCTGAGACAGAAAGCTAAGTCAAGCTCATAATTTTTTTAACACTTACTTTGAGCAACCACACAGTTGGCTACTGTTAAACTGGATTGTTCTGAATTGTGTTATGTGCTGGGGTGGAATTTTTTTCCTGAGTTGTACTAAGTAGATAATTATAAATAACATTATGGCTGTTTTGAAGAACATAACACTCTCCTACTTTCTCTCCTCTCTCCTCCCTTCCCTTGGCTCCATTCATTTCCTCTCCAATCTTGCCTTCTATTTTGACTTGCTTTTGGGCAAACTTCTAATAGAAATTCTCTCTCTCTCTCTCTCTCTCTCTCTCCCATCTACTTTTTTCAAGAAAAGAGTCATTCTTACAAAAATCATGATAGTTTGACAAGCTGGGGGCAATTACCTGATCAATATCAGTCAGAATGAGAAGCCCATGATGGATGCCTCTTTGGATTGAAAGAAAAGCAGCAGAGACATATTAAATTAAGCTAGTCTCATTTGGCCCATCACTAGAAGATATGGAACCAAGGTAATTTGACCTTTAAAACAATCAAGAGACCGTCTGCATCATCCTGGTATAAAGAAAGGTCTTAGACAGGGTAATTAGAGAATTGCAATAATTGCTAGTTTTGCAAGAAATGATTTTTCTCAAGGCTTTTTGAATCTCCAACTACAAATTAAGAAAAATCAGTAACCTGTTTCCTCAGTGCCTATGGAGTAGGTGGGGATATTCCACAGGGCAAGGAAGAATAAGACAAAATGGGAAAGAAGGTCAATCTTCAGACACCATAGATCTTAACCCACTCTTTTTAACATGGCAGAATAATGAACATGTTCAATATGCCTTTACTTTGATACTTCTTCTAAAGCCAAACAGTAAATCTTTAGCTGTTAATATAGCTAACCCAGCAATAGATTTCAGGTAGTTGGCCATAATTTCTTCTCATTGGCTCAAACCATCACAATTAACAACATGCACTTGCAGAAGAATTCCTGTACCCTGAAGCTTACATGCGGTCACCCTATGAAAGGTGATCTCTCCAACCGGTACTAACACATAGTACTTGGGTAGTTACAGAAACCAATAATATTGTAAATTCTTATTGAAATCATCCTCCCTTCTTTATTACAGTGTTAGACTGTGTTTCTCAACTTCTTCTTCTTCTAATGATCCAAAGCTCAGTAGTCCTAAATACTATAAATAAAAGATATCAGGATTGAACATTTTGTGGCCTGGCTTGGGAAAATATACAAAAAAATCCAGAATCAGAGCGAGCCTTAAGTAACTGTCTTTCTGTTCGGTACCCTCCAATTGTAAATGCATGAAAATTACATTAAAGCATAATTCAATATACTGAGTTAGGGTCCAGATATCTGCATTTTCACAAGTGCCCTCAGGTGGTCTGTACTGTGGTCTGTGGACTACATATGGAGAGGCCCCACATCTAATTCCTCCTTCCATCAGCTTTCTGGCACGGTAGAAAGTGCACCAGCTTAAAATGATGAGAATCAATCATTCTTTGCAAAGGCTACCATGGAAATAGGACTAACTGACTGAGACAGGTAACACAGTCCAAGGCTTTAATGTTCTGTCATTTGCCTGTTTGAAACTACTACATCTCTTCCTCCAGCTGCATTCTTGTTTTTCTTTCAGTCTATTTGGTTTAAAAGTATCCCACTTACAAAAATATTCCTAGTGACAACTATGAATGTTTATCTTCATCTTTTACTATCAAATATGTGTCCCAGCCTTTGAACATAGAGCTGACTTCAATGACCTAGACTTTTAGTTACTTCCTAAGTGTAAGGTACTTTCTTACCAAGAAGTTAACTCTTTTCATTCAGAGTAAAAGCCAACATTCTTGGGACATATCATCTTTTTCTGCCTCTTGCTCACCCATATCGGTCACACTGCCCTCGTTTTCCTTGTTATTCCTTAAACATATCACCTACTCTAGAGCATTTATTCTGCTTTCTTTGTTTAGAATCACACTGTATCACAATCTGTAATTTTTCTCCACTCCTCCCCCAAACATGTATTGCCTTCTAGCATCTATTTAATTTACTTTAAAAACAGTCAATTTTTTGTTACCTTAGTCAGATTGTAACCTCCATGATGATCAGAATTACATTTTTTATGCTTCACTACTTTTTATTTTTTTAAAGATAATAAAACACAACAAAATAAAACAGAATAAATCCAGTCAAAAAAAAAAAAAAAAAAAAAAAAAAAAAAAAAAAAAAAAAAAAAAAAAAAAAAAAAAAAAAAAAAAAAAAAAAAAAAAAAAAAAAAAAAAAAAAAAAAAAAAAAAAAAAAAAAAAAAAAAAAAGCAGTGAAGTTGGTACAGAACTTCAAGTCAGGATAATAGGAAAACAACAATGGCTACCATAGTATATCTTGTTATCTTCACAACAGTTGTCCATTCCATCATACATACCAAAATCAAACCAAAACAAAACAGAATAAAACCAATCAAAACAGAACATCAAATAAAGCAAAACATTTCATCAGAATAAAACAAAACAGTGAGAGCAACACTGGATTTCAAAAACGAGATAGAAGGCAATTCCCCATATCTGCTACATTGCATACCAACATCCTCCCAATAGATTCCCAGATTGCTGGCCCCAGGTCTGCAAAGCCAACCAAACAACACAAGCATTCAGTTGCCTTTTATACCTCAGTTGCTATCAACTCAGCCTGTCCTCCAAACCAGACGGTTACTTACAGAGGGGGAGAGGGGAGTTGGTGATTCTCAGCCCCACACAGGTAGGCTCACAGGAAGCACTATATGACTTTTCTGTTTCTGGGCCACACATGGCTTGCATGGCTTACCAGAAAGGCTGGTCAGTTGGCTTATTGGTGGGCTCCTCCCAGTCATAACATGGCCAATACTTGGGAGGCACTTTGTGACTTTTCTCTTCTTGAGCCGCACATAGCTTGCACAGCTTACCAGAAAGGCTGGCTAGTTGGGTTGTTTATACAGAATTTTAGTTTTTAAATTGATGACTAAGAGGTAACTAGAAAAGTACCTGGCTGAGCGTGAAAAGATAAGTCTTGTTATGTATGATGGCTCCCCCTTCACAATTATCTGCCTCAACATATAAGAAAAAGTAGAGGAAGCATCAGTTATAGAGGAAATTCACATAATATTCAGAGTCACATCTATTCATATATGATTCAGAAAATATATTTGATTAATAGTTATTCTTGGTGGTTTTAACCTGGACTACAAAGATAATTAACTTCTCAGCCCACTCCTCCAGTCAGCTGCTTCAAATGCTTTTACATGACTATTGATTACTGCTGTAACCACTGAGGACAAAGTAATCAGAGAAAACAGCTGATTGTAGGGGAAAAGTTGAGTGAGTAAGACCCATAATTAGCATCATCCAAATTGTATTGAACATACGTTATTAGGGATTTGATGTTATTTTGGCATTTTGAACACATCTCTATTGGTGCTCATTTTGCCAAATTTATAGGAATGATCTTCTGAAGAACGTATAATGTGTTCTATATGAGGCTAAATGCTTCACAAACACCATCTTCCAATTTCTCCAGCACAACCCCATTAAATGTGGTGTCAAGAGTCACTGGCTTGACCAAAACAATCCACATGAACTATTTTAAATTAAATAAAAATACAATAGGAGAAAAGAATTTATATGTCATGCACCTAGAAAGTCAAAAGAAAATTTTATTAATATGGTTATCCAAAAAGCAAAAATAATGAGTTAAATAAAAATGTAATATTAACAATCTCAACATTTGGAATTGATACAATTTGAGTAATTAGTCTGTATTTGTATTCATGTATTTTAATCAGTTTTGAGCTATATCTGTCTCACTGTGCTATAGATATTTTTCAGAAGAATGAGTTTTTAATTTACATTATGTTTTAATTTTTTTCTCGTAAAACTTACTGTTATTTTCTTCTAAATTTTATTTTAAAGTTAATAAATTTGATTTTTTTCACATTTCCAATTAATTTTTTATATATCAGAATATCTTTGAGTGAAATATTTTCTATATAAATATTCAGGTATCAGTAACTTCAGAGCATATTCTGTGAAACATAAAATGCCTCTAAATCTATTTTTGTATTGAAATACATAAATATTTCAGACCAAATATTTTCACAGGTATTGAATTTTAAGGGAATTCTTTAAAAAGTATTTTTACCGGGCAAAACTCATCAAATAAGTTTCCTCTATTATACCTTTGAGTGTTTTGCTAGAAATAGATTCTTTAAAATCTTAAATCTTCTCAATTTAATTTATTTCCAATGTGTAATTGGGGTTTTACCCAATTAAAAAAAATAAAAACTGTATCATAATGTTCTTCCCATACTGTCATGTATTATTTCAAAGTACAATTGCAAAATTTCAGAGTAAAACTCAAACAATATTTGAGTGTTTTCATACTTTCATTTCTTCAGCTTTTTTTACATAGGAAAAATTTTGTCACTTTATTTATATATTTTATTTTCTTAATTGTAATTTGCTAAAAATTCAAAATGTACAATTTTTTGAAGTCTGTTGGAACTCCATTAAATAATATGATTCAAGTTTTTCTAATTATTTTAAACAAAATGCAACCAAAATATACAGTACCTTTATGGACATGAGGTTTGATTTTAAAAGCAGTTTTTCAAAAGTCCAACTATTTCTATAACCAATTTGATGATGCATAGCAAATAAAGAAAGTTTAAATTGCCATGCTGAAATAGTCTTTTTGCATTCAAGACTGATACTATCACATTTTGCTATTTTATTATTGTGTGTGTGTGTGTGTGTGTGTGTGTGTGTATGTGTGTGTGTACTTAGAGCTATAGGTCCTCTTTTTTACGGTGGAATATTTCAATTTATTTGGACATAACTGAGTTATGTGTATGTTACAAACAATTCCACAAGTTTTATAATTTAGTAAGAACTAAGTTTTCATTAGGACACTCTGCTCCTCTAAATTTTATTCACATTATTATAACAAAACAAATAATCATGGCTTAATGTTATATTTAACTGATTTTACAGTGGCTTTCATAGTCATTTTACAGTGGCTTTCATAAAAATTTCAAATGTTTCATTTTTAATAGAATGAATCTTCAAAGCTTTCCTTTGATTCCATGAATTGTAGGAAAAATTTAATTATTATTAGAATTTTTATCCAATTTTCTATCTGACACTGATAGGAAATTGACACCACTTCTGTTATTGAACTCGACAGATTAGCAGTTACTGCTTCACTTCTCATTCATGTAAAAAAACAAAGACTTGGAACTGAAAACAAACATAATTAATCTGAAACAACAATCCCTTGATCTAAATGAAAAGTCATTGTTCAGAGTGATGTGCAAACATACATTCTGTGACTGCATTACTTAAATGAGCGTTTGGGGCTTAGGCTTAAAAATAACCACTAACTTTTGAAAGATACACTGATGTTAATCAGCACACATATCTTCTTATTTCATCAAGTCAGTGACGTCTTTTCTGTCTCTCAGTGTAAGCAATAAATATTGACAAGCTTATGGGCAAGTTAACAATCGCCATCATCTTAGTTACTTTTTCTTTTTCTTTCTTTCTTTCTTTCTTTCTTTCTTTCTTTCTTTTTTTTTTTTTTTGGCAGCGGGGATTAAACTCACAAGCTCGCACCTGCCAGACAGGTGCTTAAGCCACTGAGCCAAACTCCCAGCCCTAGTTTTTTGAGGCAGGGTCTCACTATGTAGCTCAGGCCAACCTTGTGCTCGCATTGTAGCCCAAGCCAGATTTGAACTCACAATGCTCCTCCTACCTCAGCCTCCTGAGTCCTGAGATTAAAGGCATGCACCACCATGCCTGGCTACACTTTTTCTCATTGTTGAGACAAAATGTGTGACACCTAAAGTTAAAGGTGGAAAGGGTTTTCTTTTGGTTTGCAGTTTGTAGAGGTATCAGTTCATAGTTGGCTGGCTCCAAGGCAGGATGGCATGGCAGAGGGACATCATAGAGGAGAAATAGTTTGTGGAAGGAAGAAAGCAGCAAAGCAATGAAGTAGCAAAGAAACAGCAACAAGCAGAGACCATAACTGCCCTCTTTCTATTCTTTATATTCCATCCAGGCTACCTACCCTTACAGAGCATAGCACTCACACCCTGGATGAAGCACCATTAATCCTAGCATTGCACCATGAATCAATCCCAGCATCATGTTCTTAATTCCAGCATCACACATTCTAGATCCAGTCACTTTTGAAAAGCTCCACCCATGACCACATGAAGCTGTGGGAGGACATCTAGATATAAGCCCTATCAGCCTTCAATATGAGAAATGATACGTCACACTTTTATTTTATGCATCATACATTTTTAGCCCCTTTTCATTGAAATACTTTGTATCCAAAATTTGAAAGTTTACTGGAAATTAAATGTGTAAATGGTTGTAGATCAATAATAAATGGCAAGTAAACCTAAATGTGTTCAGCCTATTCTTTTTATGGTCTGTGCCTGGACTTCTCAGTCTTATTTGAGGCCTACATGTCACATACTTAAGCCACAGATTCTCCCATTTCTCACTGCTGATAATTGACAGCCTATGACTTCTTGATATATCTCGCAGGCTGTGGCCATAGTGTACCAAATGCTCAGCAGAGGTGATAGCATTGCATGTCTCTCCATCACCTGAGAAGGAAAACGTATGGACCCCAGCCATGTGCTTGCAAGGTGCCTGGGTGCTTCTTCAAAAGGAAAATTGGTGACACTGAACTGGGAAAAAGGAGTGAAAGATTGTTTTCAGCCATTTTTCATAATTTACCACATGTTAAATTGAAAACTTGGGTCACAGTGTTTGTGACCAGACAAGACCATGCCAAAAGCTGGAATTATAAAGTTAAATTCTATTAAGCCTATTTTAGTGAAACTGAAGGCGAGGACTTCTAATGCCAAGCCAAATAAAATATCAGATCAGCAAAAATAAATTCGGCTCTAAGCAAACCAGAATGTCTGCTTTTTCTAGGCACAAGAAGCTGTGTTGTCAGAATAGTCCAATTTGGGAGAAAAATTTAAAGGTGTATCTGATAGAATACCAGGTATAGCTGATAGGAATTGGATGTAGGAATTCAAAGATGTAACTGATAGCAATTGGATAGTGAGAGAAAGAGAGGAAGCAATGATAAATCCAATAATTTAATATTAGCTTCTGAATAAATATTGGTGCTCTGGACAGATAAGAGAAACATTGTGACAAGAGTAGATGTTGGGAAGAATTATGAGCATGGTTTATTGGTAAATGTTAAGTTTTATATGACTCTAAGTGTCTGAGTATCATACTGAGCAGGTATTTTGAGTACATGCATTGTAGACAGGTTGGAGCAAGGATGCAAGTAAGAAATAAAGGACACAGAGGTAGTGTTTATAGCCAGAGAAATGGATAGGATCATGGAGGTAGTGAATGTGGACAGAGAAAAGAATTGCAGACAGAGATCCAGGGCACTCGTAATTATTATTCAATGTATATATAACTTCCAAAATGTGACATTTTATGAAATTAATGCCTTTTTATGTATTGAAATGACTACTTGCTACTTTGAAAACAAAACAAAAGCAACAAACTGAAATTATTTCTTGTATAGATTATTTTTAAAAGTACATGCATAAAATGAAGTAGTTCAGGGGAGGATTAGAATAACTGATGTTCTAAAGTAATGTGCATTAGTCAATGCTGTCTACAGTCCTTGGTATAGTGTTGTAACCTAATAAAAGTAATGGATCATTAGATCTCATTTTACTTTCATTTAAATACATGATTTACTAAAAATACATAGAAAATTAAACATTATTATATTCATGATTCTGAATGGCTAATGAGATGAATTGACTGACTGGAGAAGCATTCTCAATTTGTTTGGGAGGTCTGCTTATCACAAAGGTACATTTCTTATTTATAGCCATAAGACCTATTAAATCAAGTAGGGTTTCCCTGGACATACCAGTCTCTAGTTGACACTTGAGATGCTCTGTGTGAAAGGGACTGTTGTAATTTATTACGCATCTAATGATAATTTGCTCATAATGCAGGAGGACAAATATGAAAGCAATAGCCATGGAAACATATTAAAAAGATACAGAAATGTTGAAATTGTTTGCTCTAGAGAAAGACACATATAAAAATAATGGAAATAAAGGACTTGGACATGAAAGGTGAAGAGATACCCATCAAGTGTGTGTAATTATGAATATAGCTTGCCTCCTAGATTCTAGAATGGAACGCTGTCGTTTTTTAGCAAGGGGTTTTGAGTTCCATCTTATAGGTGTGATCAAGATAAAAATCCTTTTTGATCTGGGAGCAGAAAAACCAATGAACTAGTTTGAAAACCTATCATCAGTGTACTCAATGATGGACAAGAGTAAAACGGAAAAGAATGAGTCAGATAGAAGAGTTTTCTTATCATTTATCCAATAATGGTATAGATTGTGAATAACAAAACATTATACCTACAGAGAACTTCTAACCAATGATCTTATTTAATTGTTGTAACAAATCAAGGAGATAGACAGGTTATGTTTAACTATTTGAACATTTCCACTTTACAGATGAAGAAAATGAGACTTGGAGAAAGGTCATAAAGTAAGGAAAATTTAACTGGTCTTGTGGTCTGTCTGTCTGAGTTGCCCCCACATTGATGGTCACCAGTGATGCAGGTAGCCTTGGCTGCTAGTGATGTGTGACGAGTATGTCATACGCTGAGCACCTGAGCACAGTCTTTTTTTTAGTTCCATGTCATCTACTTGTTGAGAAATAGAGAGAGAGAGAGAGAGTGAGAGAGAGAGACCAAACAGTAGACTCGAATTTTCTTTCAAATGGAATTGAATTGGTGCAGAGTGGGTCAGAATTGAATTTAATGATCTCAAATGATATCTGTCCTTCAAAATCAGCTGTGTTTGAAAAACAAAATTGCAAAAGTCAAGTTTCAAAATCATGAAAGGTGTACCTAGACTTTGGATGTCCTGACCAGAGTCTTCCTGCTTTGCATATCAGAACATATTAAGAAATGGAACTGTCTATACTATCTTTGCAGTGCTTGAGGGACACCTTTTGATATATAGTCCATTCCTCTTTGAAAATTTCTGTAGTTTCCTTTTTGCTCTTGTAAAGATGTTTGGTTCTCTTTTGGTCTTCGTTGTAACAGACCCGGATATTTGGTCAGGTTTTGCCTTCTCCTCTTGCATTAGACTCAGAATAGAATGACAGTTATGAGTTCTTTTATTACTTATTACTGAGAGCTGTTTTCTAAGTCATCTGATGAAAATGAACAATACAGTAAGGCTATAGAGACAGTCAAAGTTCATCAACCATAAATTGTTACATAATTCAAAATGATATATTTATGTCTATTTACAAATTTATTGGCTTTAGATTGTACCTATTTATGCCAAACTATAAAACATTATTATTTTAACATGCTCATAATCTCAATTTTATTAGTTATGCTATTACTACTTCTTGAAGTTACATTTGTAGCTAAATAATATACCAGTCTTTTATTGGCATTTTATCCATCAATTTAGAAAATATGTATTGACCCTTAACAAAATAAGGGACAAAATTAGCAGACTTACTTTTCAAATCATTTTCCCCCACTCCATCAATTAACTATATTGTTATTCTTTTTATTTTCTGTAATTATGATTGTCTTCTCGGCTGTGAATATAAGTTGATGTTATAAATTGCAAGTAAATAAGCACAAATGTAGTGTCAGTGCAGTGCAACTATTATTTTTGGCAGAACTGATTGGAGCAAGAGAAGTGCATGTTAATCGAGGTCATTTAATTTCTGTCACTTACAGAAGAATGTCACTCTAAACATCAAGAGTGAAGGGGATCTGTTTGCCTGGCTGTATTTCCTTAAGTATGCTCATTATTTGGATTACAGCTTTCGCTGCATCTGTTTATGGTTAAAGTTGCTAAGTGCCCTTTTCTTTTTAAATTGAGAGATGGAAAGGCAAATGATTTTAGCTTAACAAAGAGAAATTTTAATTTCAGATTTATATGATTTCCAATGGAATTGACTTTCCTACTAAAGACGTTCTTTACATTCTCACTTATTTTATCCATCACTCATTAGACAAATATCTTTTTTTCTGCATTGACTTCTGTTATTATAATTATGGTTCAATTCTATCTTACACTTTTTGCATTTCCTGTTTTGTTTTGTTGGGATGCATCCTCAAATGATTTCTTTTCTGTTATTCTTTTTAAAACAAGGTTGTGTGAGCTCATCAACAGATTTGATTGCCCATTAGAAGTTTAATGTTGCCTGTTAGATTTCACTTCTGATTAAAAAGTGTGATGCCAATGTGACTTGTGTCCTTGGTAGATAATCTATCTTTTCTCTATAGGACTTCTTAGGATTTTTTGTTCCTAATGTTTGAAGATTCATGAAAATGCATCTATGATTTTCATTTGCATAATCAATTATGCCTTTAGCTCAGCTAAAATTTCTTATGTAATTATATTTCTCGTTTCTCCCTCAAGAATTCTAATGAAATATTTTGGTCTATTCTGGGTAGACCTTTGAGGAAGAACTGCGTCTCAGTTTTTACTTCTTCATTATTTAGTTCTGGGAGGTTTCTCTTAACCTTGCCCAGATCACCCAAATCCATTTTCAGTCATGTTCACTCATTGCTGAACTCTTCTATTGATTTTTTTTACATTTTAGATTTCTTATTTAAATCTAAATAATCTGTCTTGCTTACTGATTACTTCCTTTTTGGAGTGATCTAATTGTGTTCAGGGATATATTATCTTTCTGAGTATCTCCCAGGATACCAATTATATATTTTTTTCTAGGTTTTCTTCTTTTACTTAAATTAGTTGTATTTCCTTAGGGTTCTATTTGTTTATTTTTGATAAATGCTGTTGGTTAGGTAACTATTAACATGAATCAATGGATAAATGAGGATACAATTAGCATAAGTTGATAGCAGGGTTTTTGTTGTCATTCCTGTGCTTGATTTATGAGAGTTCTCCTCTCCAGGTAAGGCCACCAAAGGATCCGGCTTCTGACAATCAGACTTCCTTGCACAATGTGTGGGCAGGAAATGGGTGGGTGGCTTCAGCACTACCAATGTTGCCCTTGAAAGGGGAAACAGTCTGAGAACAGAGTGATTTCTTTATTTCATTTCTATGCCATCCCCCAGTTGTCATTTCTCCTCCCACCCCAGTTTCATCCATACTATGAACTGTTGTGTGGGTTTAGAGTCATCTCTACCTCTGGTCTTTGGTTTCAAACACAAATCCCCCAGTAAGGACCAAAGGGAGGCCCATCTAGCATGTTTGGAGTTCACTTTTCCAGGATTTAATTAAGATGAGAGCAAATGCTACTCTGGACCCATGCACATGATTGAGGAATCAACTACCAAAATTTGCTATTTTGTAGAAATTCCTTCATTTGATCATCCTGAACCATTCACCAAAGGCCACTCCTGAACTTTATGCCCGCCTATTCTGGAGCCGAATTTATCTCAAGTTCCCTGGAAAGAATGCTTCCCATCTCATTAAATTGCAATCACTATGAGAACAGAGATGAACTCTTATTCTCACTAAGTACAGAAAGCCTATAAAAATGTCTGACATGTATTTTGCACTTAATAAATATTTATTGAACGAATAGATGGAACAAATGAATTAATGAATATGTATTCTTTTAAATGTTTTTCATTGTTATTTTAATTTTTTTGAATGTGGATAGGTGCTCAGGTTACCATTTTCAAATCAGTGAAATTTTTAATGGAGTCATTAAAACTGTAACTGAAAATTTTGCATAAAGTCTATGATGTAATATCACATTGAAGGATCAAAGTGCTTACCTATATGTATACTACGATTATTACTTCTCAGATGTTCAGTTTATGCGTGAGCGTGTGTGTGTGTGTGTGTGTGTGTGTTGTAGACAGACAGTAGGAGAAAAAAATCACATCAACTGGAATTTAATTTGATACATTTAATTGCTAGGAACTGAGGTTCATGTTTTCTTTTTGTTTCAATTTCTTGTAACATTATTTGTGTAATAACAAAAATATCAAATTAAATTAAATGCCAAAGGAAAGAGATGCTGCAATCTTCCTGGGCTAACTAACAGCAAAAAAAGTAAATAATTTACCCTGAAATTATAAAAGCCTTTTAATACAATATGCAAGACTTCATTTTGGTATAAGTTGTGTTTCCATTGATTCCTTGTGCATCTGTCCTTGTCATATGAACCCCACACTATTCCAAAGACTTCAATAGCTTCTGCTTAGATAATCACTACAGCCATTCACTAAGTAAATTTGAAATGAACTTTCCCTGGTGTTGTGGTAACATCTTGGGACACAAAGATAAATAAGGATCTCTAATTTTTTTTCTTAAATCACAGCTGTGATCTTTAAATGTGTCTTCAGAAATGTTCTTATGGTTTTACTTTGTATATTTGCTGACATTAGAGAAACTTTCCCCAATGTTCTCTTCACCTTTTCTCACAGTTCTAATAATAATTATCAAGTTTAGTTTTATAATTGCCAAAAAAAAAAGAGTGAAAATGGAAAACAGAAGGATAGAAAAAATAAAAGGACAAAAAAAAAAAAAAAAGAAGAAACAGAGGCAATAATTGAAATTGTTTCAAAGAATAAGGGAAAATTAAAAGGAGTATCATTCTTAGGCAATTATGGTCAAAAAAAGGAAAACTCAGCATTTCTTATTTTTTTTTTCACATTGTGAACTCCATACTCTCATTTTGTTTCCACAGTTTTGTGAATATTCAGCCTACATTGTGCGGTCATTAATTTGATTCTATGTATTGTTTATGTCATTATTTTATGGCTCTATATTGTGTAAGAAAGTCCAAAGTAGTATACTACTGCAGGAGTAAATAGGTGTTTTTTATTGAGAAATGAAGAGTTTTTTTAAAATATATGTATATTGAAGTTTGCAATTTTATCTCATAGAATTTGTGAGACCTATTCTGGCTTTCATGTAAGTGTTACCACTTACTTCATTAAATTTTGTATCAATGACGTGTCCAGAAAATTAAACCTACTGTAATAGAAATTAATGTATTTTCAGTGGGCTTCCCTTATTGATTTCTGCCTGATAAAGGTAGAAAATTCAGCTGGTCAGATAGTGTCTCTATGCATCTAGCTTCCCATGCCAGAACTCTGAGAGTGGTTCTTGACACCTGCCCCTTAATCCCTCTTCATGTCTTACCTGAGGTGTTACTGGTCCTTCCTTCAACAGGGACTTTGAATGCTTGCAGTCCTCTTCCTCTGCATGGCCAGCATCTGTATCCTGACTCCAACTTCATCAATGCATGCATGGATTAAAAGCTGGCTTTGAATTGTACTTCCACCTGTCTCTCTTGGGCCTTTTCATTCATTTCTGATGTGGCAACCATAGTTCTGTTTTTTAAAAGTCAAATTGAACCATATGGGCTTACTTGCTTAGCTGTCCTCAGTGACATCAGATTGTTCTTAGAAGAAAATTCTAAATCCCTTTCATGATCTTCATGGAGTGGCCCCTGTTAGTCAATCCTTTTCTTTTTGTGAGTTGAAGAGCTCCTTTTCTTTTTGGATATATAAAATAATATCCTAAATGTATAGTTGTGTGTATATCATATATATATCTTTAGCTGTGATTCAGGTTTCTGATTAAATGTCTTAACTGTCTTTTCTCAGAGAAATATTCTTGGACTCTTTTTCTCTTCCACAATGCTCATGTAGTAATTAACTATTTGTAATTAACTATTTTTAACTATTTGTTTGATGGCTAAGTCTCCCACAGAAGCCCAAGCACTATGAACATATAAGTTATGTATATTTTGTTCATCACCATAGTCTCACCGGACAGAACAATGTCTGGCTGAAAAAGTGTTTTTGGGGGGTCAGTTATTGATAGTGGACCTCATTGTGGCAGATAAGATGATGGAAAGGAATGCCTGGTCCCTGAGATACAGTCTAGCACAGACCCACAGAAGCTGGCCTGGTTGGTTTTTTTCTCAAGCTATTCTGGGTAATTTCCCCATGAGAGATGTCATTCTGGCCACAAAACTTGTATTTTTCCTCCTGGGTTTAGAAAAGTGTCCATGGCTCCTAAAACAATCTAGAGAAATAAAACTCATTATTTCAGCATCAAGAATAAAAAAAAAGATGACCTAATATAACTGAATAGCAGATGCCTGTTCTTCTCTTTTAATTGGAAAGGCAGCATGCACGGGTAATATATAATAACCATTCATCAGTGTGATAACAGTGTTTGAAATTCTATTAGGTGACATGATGAGGAAGCTCAAGATGGATGGAGTTGTTATATATTTGGTGTCTTGACTGTGCCTGCCAGAGCCTTTAAAGTCAGTTTAGTGGTCTATTAATGTGTCCATTATGAACCCAATTTCTTACCTTAGTCATTTTAAATCTCATCTGTCTATAACTTAGTGTATGTTATTAGCTCAAATTCAAGCATTTTATATCAACTATAATTCCTAGTTGTTAAACTGGTTTTGACTTATTGGTGCCACATTAAAACCTTAATAGGTGGGGAATAATTGGCTCTCATAACAATTTGGAGTAAGAAGAGTCCACGAGTGAGCAGAGTTTCCAGGCCTCTACTGTATTTCTGCAATCCTGCAGATTCTATTCTCTCTGTTTCCCAAGCAGCCCTACCTACATCCACATATAAGCCATTGAACCTGTCATGCCTCTGGGGAAACCATTATCCAGGGTTTTCCAGAGGAATTTTTCCTCAGGAGCTGCTAGCATCTATGTTGACTGTACAAATGATGGGCTTTAGATGTTCTTACTTCAGAAAGGTAAGCCTGAGGCCACTCTGAGGGAGAAAAGTGATTTGTCAAGGTTCTTTGTAGTCCTGTAGCTTTCCAAATCCTTCTTAGTATTTTAAGAGAAAGTATGAAAATCTACCTTCCCACCAATTCCTCTGCCTTTCCCACCTATGAGGGAAGGCACCGTGAACTTGCACCATAGGGCAAAGTCAACCTCCTCCCCACAAGATGGGTTCCTAGGCACAGGTCTCCTTGAATTACAATCTTACAACCACGTGTCAGCCAGGCCAATGCGTGTCTAAGTGTTAAAGGATCAGCTATCTGTGTTCCTGGGCTCTTGAGCCTGTTTATCTTCCTTGCTTACCTGCAAAGTCTCTGGTGCATGCTGTATATCTTTGAGTGCTTCTCCCCTCTCTAATTGAGAGAAGCAAAACCTTCTGGGGTGCAATAAAATTGCTTTAGGAAGGCAAGAAACAGATGGAAAATAAATGGGTTCAGGTGCTCCAGGGACCCAAGTGCTGCTGTAGGAGGCAAGCAAGAGCATCTAAACAGCAAAAAATTTGACTTTTGTCTTTTAAGTTTTGCATTGGTGCAGAGAAAGTTTCAAGGTGAAGAATCAGAGGATCTCTCCTTTGTGCAAATGACACACAGACTGGATCTTGTCAAACAAAGACTGTTGCTCTCTAGATTTCAAAAGAAATTTCTTACTGGCTTTCACCTGAGTGTAGGGTAAAAGGTAGATCCTATCTCTGATTCTTGACCATGCAAATTTTCTCACTTTGAGAAATGTCTCATAGAGAAAAAGGTTTTTGAAAAGTCTTTGAAAGACTCTAGGGTTGAGAGTCAGATAGAAATCAGAGCTGAATGAAACACCTTGGACAAGTCACTTCAATTTCCAGAGCTTCAGTTTTCTAAAGTTGTAGTCAGTACAACCTGTACTGAAGTCTGTAGTTCCCCACTCTGTGGTTATCTGCTCAGCTATGTCCTCCATAACATCCTCCCCACCCCCAGCACTCTAGTTCACATTTCCCATGAATTTTCTAGGCAAAAGTCACTTTAGATACCTTTCTTATCCCTTAATTTTATTTCCTTGCAGCTTTCATATTTAAGCATATGAAAGTTTGAATGAAGGGTGATAAGCATAGGCTTAGCGTATCCATTTGAGAAGATGAAATTTACCCTTGATCAAGAGCCTTAGTGTATGATGTCCTTGCCATATGTGCTGGTTCCAAAACACAACTAATGACACACAGTGCTTACTGTGTACTCACTTTGTGCTGGGCCCTCTGCTAAGTACTTGGTTTGAATTTACTCATTTAATCCCCTAAGCCCCAAAATACCATAAAGAGGAGCTTATTTTCACTCCCATTTTACATATGAGGAAATAGACTCAAGGAGGTTAAGTAACTTGTACAAAAATCAAATAAGTAGAAAAGAGAATTGAAATGCTGACCAAGGCCAATCATCTCCAGTACCTACTTCCTTCACCATTAGGAAATGCTGCGATCTGAAACAAAGGGAGGAGGTTTGTCCTCGCTGCCTGGACTTTCTTGCTAAGCATAAATCTAGCCTCTTGCAGAGCAACAGGTCTAATATAGTTTTACTGATACACACTCTGTGCTGTAACTTATATGGAATAACTCAGGGCAATGGGAGACATATCTGCTGAGGTTTATTGCCTGGCAGTCTAAGATTTATGACTCACATATGGTGGTGGTGTGTTTTTAACATTCCCCTTACGTATATTTTCTTAGTGAGATAGTACGATTCTCAAAGATTGGTGGACAGCTTTTTATTTCTGTTGCATATCCCTTACTTACAGCTCTTTGGGGCTTAGTAAATGGTTTTGATTGACTGCCTGAATTTCAGTGACTCTGCATGATGGTCACAGTGACTGCATTTGCAAAATGTAAAAAGGCTAGGGGCATGGTTCAGCTGCTTAGGAATTTTATTTCAAGTTCTAGTATGTTGTCCTTTAGCTTGGTTCTATAAGGTCGCAAACCAACAGACACAGTATATCTTTGAGTGCTCACAATCAGCAAAGACCAGTGCTTGGTATTGTGGGGACAAAGGCACACAGGGCACAGCTCTTGCCCTCCAGCAAAGCAGGCTACAGAGGAAATTAAACCAAATGATATGCCACCAGAGGAGTGGCATTCATACTAGAAGAATCTACAAAGACTCCTAGGAGGAAATAGATTCATCTAGATTTTCCAAAGGGGTGTGTGTGTGTGTGTTGGGGGGGGGGTGTTGAGAGAATACATGGAATGAAAAACTTCTAAGATTTCTCCACTCTTGAATAGAAATTTAAGACTGAATTGGTACATGTACCTCAGGAGAAAGTTTGTTTTGTTCTTATCTTGGAACTTTAATGAGGATAATTGGTTCTTCCAAAATGAATAGAATTTAAGAAAAGGAGATCTCTTCATGGCATAGGGATTGTAAGGAGTAGATTCTTAAATGCTTTTGCATGCAAAGCAGTGTGATAAGTACTTTCAGAAAATCCTCAGATCAACTAGAAATGAGAAAAAGAGAAACTGAGTTTCAGAAAAAAAGCTATTCATGATGAGGTAGTAAGAGGTAGAGGAAAAAGTCAAACTCAGGACTGTCTGATTCCAAAGTTCATATATTTGTATAAAATATCCTTCATTTTGTCAAGTTTTCCAAGCTTCATCCTGCTATGGGTTCTTATTTAGTCTTCTGTGTGAACATTGCATTTACAGGGGGAAAAAAACACTTCAGCATTCAAAGTTTACTTTTATTCAATGTGTATCAAAGTTTCACATCAAATGCCTATTTTTCTTTTCTTTTTTACCCCAAAGTTTTTCTTTTTTATTTTTTTGACTAGAACTTTTCAACCTTCTGTGATCTCTTTATAATTCCCTTTAGAATGCATAATTGTGCTCGATCAATTTGTTAGAGGCTTTTGAAGTGTTAAAAAAACTACATTAAAATTATTTTCTTTCAGGTTTTATGTTAATGAACATAGGTGCTATTCAGAGCAAAGTCAGAGTGTCAAGGGAACTTTAGTTAAAGTTATTCATACATAAACTAAAAAAGGAAACATCTTTAGTAGAGGAAAAATACATTTAATGAGTAAGTACGGCACACAATTCCTCCTTTCAAAAATGTCAGCTCCTATTGAACCTCCATTCGAGATATCTTACAATTACTTTGTCAACAGAAGGTAGAGTAGTGATGGATGACGCATTGGTTCTTGAAACCAAACTTTCTGTGAGTTACTTAGCCTGAAACTAAGTGCTTTTACATTCCAGTCTTATTGATGATAGTGGTTTTATATTTATCACCCTGTCATTTCAGTTGACTGTATCAACCTCTTTCCTGTAAGAATATGGACACTAATGGAGGTGTGTCCTTAGTGCTCTGGAGGGTCACACATTCACTCCTGAACACAGTCAGGGCACACACTGCTCTGCGTAGAAGCTCAGGGATCAGCCAAGGGGGCCCTCATAAGCCTTTGGAAAGTGCATTCTCATTGGCTGTCTTTTGACCATGACCTGTTCTTGTGGTGCTGCACACAGAGGCTTTCGGCTCTCACTAATGGAGCGTTACTATTTTGCAGCCTCCCTTATAATAGGAAGAATTCTACCAGGACCTTGGCACGTCCAGGACCTGATTGCAACACTTTATTTATAAGAAATTCTGTCGAGAATCAATAATAGTCTTGGGTCTCAAGTTCTTTCTTTAATAATACTTTGATATGATTTGTCACAAGCTAGCCCAGAGTATCCACCAGATTTTATTACTTAGCTTGCAGCACAGTGTCTTATCTTTGAGTCATGAGATCAGCCATGGGGAGACCTTTAAAAAGCTATATTCTTTACTGTTTGGTTATTACAGAAAGTCTATATTACTCAATAATACCTTTTATAGGGTGTGCTGTCACATCTTCACACAGATGTTTAACCCCAATGTAGATATACTGGATGCCTGGAGGCCATTTTAGTGACATGGACATTGTTTTTCATGATTGGATGCCTGATGTATCAATAGTAGAGAAAACAGAAGACAAACAGAACTAACACACACACACACACACACACACACACACACACACACGACTTTCTCTGTAACGAAAAAATGTTGACTTATCTTCCCAGCTTGACGCTTCTGACCAGATCTCATACTAAGTGTCCATTTTGACAGAGATTTTGTTTAGAGTCCAGAGTGTTAGGTTTTTATTACCTGAAAGCAGCAGAAATTTGGAGAAGTCAATTTAGATGCCTTTCTTGCGTGCAATCAGCAACTTGGTTCTCACTGTACATCTCAATAAACACGATCCTATTGCATCAGTAGTGTGCTATAAAGCAAAGGCTCTAAATATGTTTTATACTGCTCAGCCACGGAATTCATATTGTTATAGCTAATGCCCGTTAGTAAATGCTTGTGTTGTTACATGTTGTATTTACAAAACGATATATTGTCAACCCAGAGTTTTGTCTCTCCAATCTGTTTTCCCTCTTTGGAGGAAAATAGCAGAAATGTACTAATATGTACTACAGACAAAACACACACACACAGTCACACTGAAACACCCTCACATACATACACATATACCAAGATTTTAAAATGGTAATCATTTTGAATTTTGAAATTAGAGGAAATGAGGGAGAAACATTCCTTGGAAAGTTATTATTTTAGATCTTTCATCTGTCTCCAAATTGGTACTAATTTTCAATGTAGATTTAAGAAAATTGTTGGTATGTGAGCAAACATTTTATTTAAAAAGTTTTCTGTTTTGCTCTTGTGGCGGCTGCTGCTGCTTTTACCAAAGCAGGTTACTCTCACAGGGCCAGCTGGTGTCTCCAGCAGCGCCCACCCTGGCTGATGGAGCCCAGGACATGGGGGGTGACACTTGCCTGGGCTCAGCATCCCCCTCCCCTACCCGAGACAGCTGGCTTTATGCCTGTGCCTTATACACCTTGTCAGCAGAGCTGTGAAAGCCAGGAGGCAGTGTGGTCACCATGCTGGCTGTGACAGGCTGCCTTGAGATGTTTGTTTCCTCCCGCAAGGCGAGGCATGCTTTCCGGTCCAGAGCCGGAAGAAGCTTCCCATTCCCGGCACACATCCTGGGCTCACTCACCCTGCCCTGTTCTGCCCCCAAGAGCTGGGGGGGGCGGGGTGGTGACAGGCCTTCATTCCTGTGCTGGCAAAATGCAGCTTCTTCAGCAAGCGAACAATACGCATGCCCCAAGAGCTGCCTTGAATATGCCTCAGAGTTTCTGGGTGACCTGGACGATCATGTCTTTCTTTCCCTGGACGGGAAAGAAAATCTGTTTGCTGAGTACCATGTGTCAAAATCTAAAGCAGCAATACATGTGATCATCCTGCCTCTGCCAGGAAAGTATGGTACCCTCCAGATGCACTGAGGAACCTGCCTGCAGAGGTTAGACAGGTGCTGCCGTCAAATGGGTGAGTACAGGGACTCACCAGCAGAGTAGTGGAAGCTCGGCTCCAAAATTCATACTTTTTCTACTAAAAATCATGCCACTAAATTAGCAAGTTACACAGCTAGCTTTTTTCATGTTAATATGAATGATGATTCCCTTGAAGTTTTACTTTCTAGCCCATTCACCGTACCACCTGAGCACTCTCCTCTCCTCCCGTGCCAATCCTCCCCACCTTCCAACGCCAAGCTCAATCCCACCTCTTTGTAAAACCCTCTCCAATAAGCCCACCCAGCCTATTGTATTACTTTTGTCTAAATTTTAGTTATGCGGTAACTATAGGCTCACATGCAGTTTTAGTAAGAAATATTTCAACTAGTTTTCCCCAGTTGAAACATCTTGCATAACTATAGTGCAAAATCACAAAGAGAATATTGACGTTGATACACTCCACCACCCTAATCAGAATTCACTGGTTTTTATATGTGCTCATGTGTGTATACATCTAGTTCACTGAAATTTTATCCAATGTGTAGATTTGTGTGACTACCAGTGAAATAGACATCCTTGCAATATCCTTATATATCCACAACCACTTCTTATCCCCCCACTCAACTACTAACCCTTTGCTGTCACTAATCTCTGGTATTCCTATAATTTTGTTTATTCAAGAAGATTATATAAATAAAATCATATAGTATATAGGCTTTTGAGATGTAACTTAGTTTTGAAACTTTTAGCTCAACTGGAGTAAATTTTGCGTGAAATCATTCATTCATTCATCTAAATTTTTGCAAGCCACCTGCAATGTGCCAGGTGCCATCTGAGGTACTGGAGATACAGTGATGGGATGAACTTGTGAATGTCTGTACATCCTATTTTTGATTTCTTATTCAATGTGTATATTGCTCTTGAGCTGTTTCCTGCCTGCACTCTCATCCTAACAATAGATTACAAACTGCCTAAAAGAAGAGACCCCTTCACACAAGTTTGGCATTCATGTGTTTAAGCCTAGAGAGGAAAACCTTTACAGAAAACATGGAATTAAGCCTTAGTGTGCAGGGGAGTATCTGTAGAGGTCACTTGGTTCCTTCTCCTACAGAAAGATCTTTAAGGGAAGAGATGCCATTATGCCATTACTCTTAACATGTGGGGAAACCTTGCCCTGAGCAATGACTTTAAAGAGATCTAGGTAGACCAGATGCTTTCACTATCCCTTTATTCTTTAGCAACTCTCACTCCCAGATGCCACACTGTCAGCCTTAATGCCTGTCAGCACAGCAGAAGGTCAGTCTTGCTATTGTCCTGTAATGATTAAGCTTGGTCATGTCAACTCAGCTGGCTTGGAAGCCACCCAGGGGATTGGTGGAACATGTTTCTGGATGTGTCTGGGTGGATCATGGAGGCATAACCTTGAGCACCTTGAGCGTGGTCCCTCACGCCTTTTTCTCTGGTGCAGCTTTCCCACTGTGCTTCCTGGCCACCATCACCTAAGCAGCTTTGCTCTGTCATGCCCTTCTGCCATGATGTTCCTGCTGCCTTTAAGACAGCTGAGCATGGACTTAGCCCCCTGAAACTATTATCTAAATTAAACCTCTCCTTCTTTAAGTTTTGGTATTAGGTACTGCGTCCCCCCAATGAGAAAGTCAGCCTGCATGACAGATGGTCAACCCCTTCTAGATAAAGATCTACACATTGAGATAGAATAAGGTCTGTCATCATGTAAATGACAGGATTGTCCTCCTTCTGCAGTACCCTTGGCTACAGCTGACCCCAGGATACTGCGTGGACCATGGTTAGTTTTCTACTTGTGTAGAGGCTGCAGAGTGAGTTCTGTCTTCTCAACCCTGAAGATTCTGTTAGATCCTGTAGCAGATCTTGTGATTTTTTATCTTGATCTGCTCCAAAATAGAAAAAAAGTGAACTGAGTTAGTGAAGTAAAGGTTGCTTGGCCTCCAGAAGCAGGTCACTAGTAAAATCAGTTATATACAAACAAACAAACCTCCACTATGAAATGTGACTATTATCATGTTCCCATACATTCCTATTGAGCAATAAACCAGGAATAATGAATTCTCTTGTGTGTTTCCCAGCTAAAAGATTTGTGAATACAGAATTGAATTTCCCAGATGTAATTGTTTAAACTAAGTTATTCTTTTTTTTGCTGCCCAATTACAAATCTATTGTCTTTTTATTTTATAACAATTATTGACAAAGAATGGAAAGTTAAAACCTCACTGAAGAACATTATATTTAGTTTTCTGTGTAAAACAACTTGTAGAAAATCTAGGCTACACAGATAATTGATTCCAAAACTTACCATTGTCCTGATGGGACGTTCAGGAGGAGAATGAGGTTTTTACTTCAGCACCTTGAGGATACTGACTGGGCAAAGTAATCATTTGCAGACTCTAAAATGATAGAATGAATCCTTGCAAAAAGTGATACATGAGAATGATGAGAAGCAATGTATTCCATGAATCTGAAAAGATTCTTTTATTCAGTATGTCATCTGTTCAGAGGATTGAGTTGTTAGCACCAGATGAAGCAGGCAACTGCATTGTCAAAGTGAAGTGTAAGGACTTTTATGCCTGGCTATTGATGACTTAAATGACCTTGCTTGCTGCCCAATATACATCTTTCTTAGATTCTGTGTTTTAGGAATCGCAGTTTCATTGGGAGGATGATGTGGCCTTAGTGGCAGTGAAATATTTTTATGACCACAAACACACAAAGGAAATTTTAGTAAACAAAATGAACTTACATCATGATTCATTGGGGCATAATTTCAAAAGTAACTCAATCCCAAACAGGTCACCATCTTCCATATAAAATACATTTTACTCTCTGTCTATCATTCAGGGTTTTCCCTGAATGTACTCTCTTGAGTACATATGAGTACATAAACTATCAGGAAGCACACTGCTCTATAATATATATATGTATATGTATATGTATATATATTTTATATATATATATATATATATATATATATATAATATTATATATTTAGACTTCCCAGGCTGATTTTTCTTTCTTTGATTGCTATTGAAACAAAATCAAACATCTCTGTCATGATGAGGAGTGTGGGGAGAGATATGCCTTTTTGTCAGCTAACACACTTACAAATCAGGTGGCAAATCTTGCCTTTGGCAATTGACATAGAGTATAGAGAAGAATTGGTGCCCATTAATGAATTATTTGGCTACAATAGGTTGTGGAAAGATTTAGGGAAGTAAAAATTTCCAGGACAATATGCAGAAATAAAAAGTCATGAGAGATATTTTTAGCAAATTCTTTCATGTACAGTTTAGAAGAAAATGATTATGACATTTCAGATAATTTTTAGAGACTTAGTAGGAAAAATAAAATATTTTTAATCCTTTTTTTTCTTTTTTTTGGAGACAAGGTCTTACTATGTAGTTCAGGTTGGTATTGAACTCACTGTGTAGCCCAGACTAGTCTTGAACTCACAGCAATCCTCCTGCCTCAGCCTCCTGAGTGCTAGGATTACAGGCCTGTGCCACCACTCCAAGCCATATTTTCTTAGCAAGAATATAATTATTCTGCCAGGCCCTAGAGGGACGTTAGTGAAACAGTGACATGCTTACAAAAGTTAGACCTAGAACTTAGTCAGGTTATTTCCAATTTTAATAGAAATTAAATGTCTTCTCAAGAATAGGGCAAAAGTTAGTCTTAACTGATATGAATATAGACAAGATGAAGGAAGCTTTCTGAACAGATGCCCTCACGCAGCATATACAGAGTGGTTATTGTCATTATCATTTTTATTGCCACCTCTATCCAGTTGGTAAATGAAGAATATGTGCCATGAGGGGCGAAATAAGCCTAGGAGAGTGGCCCTAAAATGGAATAACCAGGAATTTGTTACTGAAGATATAATTTGAATTGCCAAGTGCTTGTTTTCACTCTAAACAATTGTAGGCGAGTAAGAATATGCCGCCAGATTTTTAGTGGGTGAATTCTTCATGCCTTGTGATAAACATCCTATATTTCCAGATTTCTTGTCAAATAATTGGTTATGACTAACCTGAAGGATTGGATTTTGTAGTTTTTCTTTTTCGGTTATCATGCCTTTTGGTATACAAACACTGTGTTAAGCCCCTGATACATAGTTTAGCTTTCTAGTACTCAAATGATGGCAAATATTATTGTCATCTCTATTTTTTTTTTTAAATGTTGATATAGAAAGCTAGAAAGAACCTCAGTTCCTACCTTGTCTAGCCATGACCCTTTTGGGTTTTGTTTCTGCTTCTATACACAGCTAATTCAATCATACCTGAAATCATGACCTACTAAGATTCCAAGATAAAAAGGAACTAGGGTAAATTTATGTGTTAGGCAATTTACATAGAATAACTCATGTCATACCTACACCTTAAAATGGTATCATATCTCCATTGCTATAGCTGAAAAGGAAGTCTCAGAAGTGTCAGCTTACTTTTATAATAAAGATATTGAAACTCACAAATGTGTAATATTAGACAGTGTCAGTGGTCAACACATGTCTCTCTAGGTTCAAATCTCATGCTTTTACTAATACTACATTGCCTCAGGAAATAAAAACAAAACTTAAAGTTCTCTGTAAGCACTGTCACGTGACCCTTAAGCTGGTTGGAAAAGGGAGAGCAAACAGATGGCTCTATAGTTGTCTAAAAAAAGCAATCAGGCACTCACCAGTTTTTAAAGGAAGGATGATGTGGGATGGTATCTTCTTTTATACTAGTTCTGAAAGTGGCTATATCTAACTTAAAACAACAGAAACTTTTTTAAAACTAAAACCACCAACATGAAATAACACCTGAAGAGAGGGCTCTGGTTTACCAGGGACAGAAGAGATTTGGGAGGGGTGGGAACTGCATATTTTAGGATTAAGGGAAAGTTTTCATACTAAAATTATGAATATTGAGATCATTCCCACTACTGTCATACTCCCATGCTTAATGTTACTCCTACCTTCAATTCCAAATGCTGGCAGGAGAGGGGAAGTTTGAGAGTCCTTTTCCACAGAGATAGTTACTTACAGATCTTCAGATAACAGTAGGATGGTTCAGTAAAATCCCAACTGGCCATGGTGAACTAATGGGTTCTCACAGTACAAAGAGTTAAGTGATAAAGTTTTAAGGGGAAGAGATTTCTAAATTCACGTTTTACACAAAAGTTACAGAAGGGTATGCCACAACAGAGCATAATTGGAAGAAGAAGAAGAAGAAAAAAAAGATCTGACAGTGGAGAAAGAATGTCAAGGAAATATGTATGCATATTAACAGCAATAACATTATAGGTGTTAAACTTTACTACAAGGATTGGAGGGAGAAAGAAATCATGTATGTTTGTATGTGTGTTTAGAGGCGTCAAATCTTCTTCATGTACTATTATGAAAGATCAATAGGTAGTATTTAAAATTGGGAAGTCACAATATAGTTGAGCAGTAGTATTATAGAAAAGCATTGAAAACATGGTTGTCCTTAGTATGGAAGCTGATGAGCAAGGGACTAGTTGCCATTTTTTGTTTCTATATGTTGGGCTTTTAGAGTTGGCTACATTTTGAAGCTATATTCTCATATTACTTTGCTGTAAAAAAATAAAAATTTATTAATTCCACTTGACCACTCCTGAGTCTGTCAGATTCCACCTCAGCTCTGCGATGCCTCCTCACTCTGTCCCTAAATAATCTGGCATGGGGCTATTATGCACGCTCACGTTTCCCGGAAAGTTAAGAATTTATTCCCCCTGTGGTGCTTCTGTTTCAATTCTGAGCACAGCAAAGACATGTTACATAACTCGGAGTTTCAACAAACACCTGGAAATCAGGCTGTATGTATCTCTCAGATGAGACCAGACATGAAGAGATTGGTAGTGACAAGTGTTGTCACTTCTCTCTCTGACAGCAGGCAAGTGGCAAGCTGTATATACAAGGTCTGATACCATGCTCTCAAGATGAGAAAAAAAAAAGGCAAGTGAAAAATAACATTTCAGCAAGAGCTTTCTTGGAAAATAATGGCAAATTACACATGATTTAGCTTTGCTCTTAGCTTTTATAAAGACCCAAGAACTACTATGAACTGAGCAGTTGAGTCCTAATTAAGTCTCCTCTTGATCATCTGCATTGCATACCCAATTCTCTAGCTACATTTTAAAAAAGCATCATATCAGCCTCTATTTCAACTGTTCTTTTTCCTGCCTGGCTGTTTTTTTTTTTTTTTTTTAATTTTCCATTTTTTTTTCCTTGAGTAAAAGGAGGTTAATGTGAGTAGTTAAGAATTAAAAAACAATTACACAATGAAAAGAATAGTTCAGATGAATTTTAATTAGAGCCTAATTTAATGGGATTTGAACTCAGCACACTAGAAATATATAACAGTCACTTTAGCCATTAAATTGCATGGCCTTTGATTAAACTCAGTGGGAATTTAGAGGGATTATTTTGGCTGCTTGAAGACACCATGTTTTTTCCATTAGTGCCAGAGAAATATATTGAGCGACTAAAATATTACTAATAAAAATAAATGTGAAAGTTGTAAATTTCAAGCAATGTAAGACCCATAGTTCATACCTGAATTTCCAAATGGGTATGTGACATTTCATTAAGCTTAAAGCTGAAGACACACTGTATTATGTCTGACCTCGCTAAAAAAGGAACCTAAATATTTCCACAATTTATCATCCATTGGAATCTAACAATAATAAATCTGAGAATGCAAGGGAGTCTCTCCTAAGCTAAGGCCCTGTCCAGGCCCTGGCTAGGGTCAGCCTTGAGGAATCACCGCGGGCTCTCAGCATCCGCAGTCACTGCCTCTCAGTGGGTGGCTTTTCATCTGCAAAATGGGAACAGTGGATGGCACAGGTTTGCATGGGAGACAGTGCAGTTAAGGAAGGAAAATCAACACCTCCCTCACACTTTTCCAAAAATGGTAATTCATGTTAAGAGAGAGGCAGAATTCCCCATGGGTTTTGAACTCATTATCTCAGAAATAAGTGATTCCAGGTTGAACCACTAAGCTGCATGGCCCAGCAAGGAACCACTGCCTTTCATAGCAGTTCAGTCAGCCACCGGAGGGAGCTGACAGGACTCTCAGTAGAGCTGAATCTGATGCACTGGTAGAGAAAGATAATTTTAAAATGGCATGTAAGGATGACAGAATTTGAACAAAATCCCTTTTATTTATTTATGCCAAAATCTGTGTGAATGTAAAATGCCATCTCAATCATGCTTTATTTATGGTGTGGCTTTTTCTTATAAAAAAAAAAAAAAAAGAGGAGGAAAGCAAGTAAGAAGCATGTTGGCTGGGAGCTGTCCCCACAGTGAGTCTGCTTCCCAGTGGCAGGCAAGTGACTGGAACCGGAGCTCGCAGGGTATGGAGCAGGCCTCAGCACTTGCCTGACCTGCCACAGCCAGGAGCCTCGGCCCTGCTCCCCTCTCCTGACCGGGGCAGGTTTTAAAAGGCTCTGCTTGTCATTTAGTGCAGCTAGAAATCATGCCTGTGCCTCTCCATGAATAGAGGGATGTGCAATATGTAAAATTCCTAAAGACAATTTTATTTATAGCTGTTGCAAACAATGTTTATACAAAGTTTATTAAATATGTCACCCACATTGATTTATTCCAACCAGTCTCCTCAATCACTAATATTTATGTGATGGGTTCAGTTGCAACAATTATTTTATATGCTGTAGAGTATGTTATAACTAGGGATTCACCCTGGCAATTATATCAAAGATAAAATGCTTCCCGAAGACCTCTGGGCAGACCAGGAAGTATATTATTGGACACAAGGTGGTTTAAACTGAATACCACAGCACTAAATTTAGAGCAAAGAATGTGGAGCATCCTATGCTTAAATATTAAAGCTAGTTTGATAATCCTTTGTGAAGTTTCCTCGTTTCTGGGAAGGTAATAAGCTTTTATGCACATTCTCTTTTCCATATCCAAGCCTTGGTCCTATAAATGCTTTCCTTGTATTCTCTGTGAATTTATGTTGGCTCTTATTCCTTAGCAGCATTTATCTAGTGCCCAAAGTGGGAAGAAGAGCCTACTTCGGCATTTACAAACACCTACAAAGGAAACTAGACACATGTTACTTGCGGTAAGGAATTGGCATCTGCTGTGAGTGGTGGAAGTATTGTTAACAAAGAAACCAGAGTTCTCTAAAAAGACCAAGGTAACCATTGAAACTATAAGAAGACAAACTCAGCAGAGGGGAAAAAAAATTGCTTAAAACCACAATTGAATGCCACTTCTGTTTCCTAAAACTAAATAGCCTTTTCTTTTGGCAAAATTAGCTTGACAGGCCCACTTTGGTTCAGAGAGTAAGGCCTCAGGGCATAGTATGAAAGTAGAAGTAAAACAAAGAGGTAGCTAACCTCTTCTGCAAAAGCAGTTAGCAGTGTTTAGGGGCTGAAGTTCATTGTAGGAAGGAGAGGAAAAGCGTTTGGGGGGGATTATCAGAAGAGAAAAGAGAGCGAATAGCCAGGAGGGGAGGGTGATGGCGAGAAATCCTGTGTTCTGTAAAGGGGGGTGGGGATTACCTGTAAGCCCAGGTGTTTGTCATGTTCAGTTTAAAATGTTTTGTTCTCTTGTAATATCAGATTTTTGCCATGTCCCCAGTTCCAGCGCTTTGGAAGGGAGAAGTCCAGGCGGAAATAAGTCGTTTTAGTAAAGTACATAATGATAATCGATCAACAAATATTTCGGCTGAATCAGGAATGTGGACCCAAAGGTAAACAGAAATGTTTGATCCAGACTCACCTTGACTCCACAAATCTCTAAAGAGACTGGGAGGGAACTTTACTAAGAGCTGAGGGCTCCTCCTAAAATAATTTAAATCTCAGGGCACAAAATGAACTCCCAATCCCCACCTAAAAGTCAGGCAACATTTCTACAGTTTGAATACCTTCGTCTAGGATTTGAGTGCCGTTTGACTCTATTTTGTCCTTTTGTTTAATCATTTTTTTGTTTTGATTTTTCTTCTAAACATTTATTTCTTTACTTTTGTACAAACTAAATCTTCCTCTTTAGTTACAATTGGATTTGATGTTAAGGCTGCCTCATTTTACAGCCCTTTCTGGTGACGAACAGTACCTGTCACAGAAATGTTCAACACCCTGGGTTTTGTACTGGTTCTCTAAAATCAATCACTTCCACAACTCTTCAGTTGAATCTATGAAAAGTTTTGTGGCCACCTCCTCTTAGGAAAACCGTTTTTGATAAGCCATATGAAGCCATCTATAAATTAACTATTTTTTGAGTGCGGGGGGCATTAGGCTGCAAGCTAGGTGAGACACCCAAGAAAGATCTAGATCTATGGAGAGTTTGGATATTGGTGAAGGAGGAAAGTAAATTACAGTCATCTAAGAGTTAAGAAGCAGCACAGACTGGTTGTGATCTTTTCTGTTCAATGTATCATTTGGTGCAACGAGGAGAGACTTGACTTCAGACTGATTATAGGAATTTGAAATTTGCCTTATATGCTCATAGGACAGAGTTATCCATGAGGAAAACCTCATAGCTCTTAGGAAACTTGAGGCTTGTGTCTGCAAAAGAAAGAATTAAGGCCATAATATTAAGTTGGTATCCTGGAGAAAATATATAATCACTTTAAGGGCTTCATAGTTATACATGGTACAATGCTGTAGTATCCTTTCATACTATTCCTGTGGAAATCTTGGTTTATAACTGTTGATGAAGAATACTCATTCAATAAAGCCTCACAGGGCCAGTATTTAGAATAATACTGCTGACAGAATAAGATTCCCCAAATTTGTGTGTCCTGTAAGATCATAATGGTAGCATGTTTGGGGACCTACTTTATATATTCCCTCCAGATTCCAAGTTCTATTGAATTGCAATCTGCATTGCTATCTAATTGCCACAATTCCTTGATATATGAAATCATAGTGGAATTTCCTTGGAATTATATATCTTAAGCCATGATCACATTCAATGACTTGCAGATGCCTTAACAATGATGGTCCACTGCGTAAGGCATTACCACAGATTACCTCCCCTTTGATTTATTACAATATTGTATGGAGTTTATTACCAGTAGAAATATTAACCTAGCCTTCTATAGCTGCCTATTTATGAGCTCTTCAGACCACTTTATAAGAAAAGGAATCAGCTATTCTTTTTGTTGACATAGAATGTCGTGATGCCTGCCAGGCTCTGAGAAAAAATCAAGTAAAGCACTGCAGGCCTTCTGGTGTGCATCCCCTTCTAGCCATGTGGTAAAGGTCCATGGTCTACAGCCTGTCCATTCTGCTCATGAGCACAATGCACTCAGAAAGAGAAGTGGTCACACATTCCAGTCTGCAGCCTCCATTAGCCTGCGGCTGACCGTGCATGTGATCCTGGAGCCTGAGACACGGACCTATACAAAACTAATTGTTCATGTGATTTCCTTTCAGAGCCACTGCAGATGTCCCTTTCTGTAACAATTTAATTAACACTTTAAAATAATGATGCATTAATTAATGCCAAATTACAATGAAAATCCTGGAGAATTACACTTTATATCAACATTAATACAAAATGAGTTCCTCCTGGATAATTTTTCTTACAATGAATACAAAAAGAGATAATACTAATTAGGCCATCAATTTAAATTTACCATCATTTCAATCCATGTCATTTATCTGTTTCCTAGCACAAAACAATTACGGCCTACCATACATTTCTACAGCAATAGGGATGTCTGCATAGCAACCAGACCTGGGTCATCTTTAGGGTTTTGTGACATGAACTTGAATTTTGCAATTTGTATCTCAATTATTGAAAACAAAGTGTGTGTGTGTGTGTGTGTGTGTGTGAGAGAGAGAGAGAGAGAGAGAGAGACAGAGACAGAGACAGAGACAGAGACAGAGAGAAAAACTTAAGTAAAATAAAATGCTCTGACTTGAATAAAGTAAAATACTCTATCATATAATATGCATGATATGAGGCATTAAGCTTCACCTATGAAGTTGCATATAATTTCGTTTATTTCCACTTTCAGGGTCATAACCCATGAGTTAGAAGATCCATAGCCTCTGCAGGTCATTCATTCAAGAGCAGACTTAATCACACCTGCTCATCTCCAAAAGTGACACCATCTGGACCTGTCACAGTTCATGTTCGCTGTTTTAATAAGAAGATGCTCTTTTCATTATCAGCAGGGGAGAAGAACTCCAAAGGTTAATTTTACAATGTTTACTGAAGAAGGTAGATGTGATGGTGACCCCTCTATTGCAGCTACTTTCTTTGTGAAGTGGCCTTTCACATTTGCCTTTCATCTTGAAATGCACTTAGTTCCTAGAACATTTGAGACATGCAAAACGTTTTATTTTTGAGTCAAAACACCCTGCCTAAAGACCTTTATAAAATACTTAAAATTTTATTCTTATGGAAGTATTTCAGTAGTAAGACAACATGTTAGGGCACATTCTGCTGGGCTTATTCTCAAATTGCACTCTTTTGGACAAAGAACTCAAAGGTAATAGGGTCCTTACTTCTCGTATTAGGAATCCTGACATACATTTTGCCAAAGTGCCTTGGAAATATTTAATAAAAAGGTCAATTACAATAGATAAATGCATATGGAAATTTGCCAACAAATCAAAAACTCTTTTAACAAGATTCTTTCAGTACAGATAACATGCGAGTGCAGTAATGACCCTGCACTTTGGGACACTTTCCTGGATGTGTTGCTCCCCTTAGCTATTTGAGCTACCAACACACCCCTGCTGACAATCTCTTTACCCTTGTATTAAAGGACTAGAGAAATTGGGTTCCGTGTAGTTTAGTTTTCCCATGTTCTAAATCAGCCATGGAAATTTCTGCTTGCCCAGGTGTTCTCAAAGAAGGCAGGCAATGGGCCTAAATGAATCTGGCAGAAAGAAATTAATTTTAAAAATCAATAAGTTCTGCCTTTGTTTTTATGCAGCTTTAGGGGAATACATATCAATGACATTTACCTTGGACTATGTCTCCATGCCTGAGATAACAGGAGCATGGTGGAGTGGATCAGGTGGCATGGGTCATCCATTCCACTTCCTCAGCCTGGTTGACTGCCAGACAGTGGATGATGAAGAGAGTTGAGAACTTGACCTTGCAGGGCTATCTGGTATCATATGGCTATCCTTCAACCATATGTATCTTCCAGAGGTATCAGAATGACATAATTCAACATGTTCTCTCCATTTGCACCTGTGGAATTGTTCATGAAGCTGGTAAGGTAGCTCATCATATTTACTGTTAATTAGATGCTAAAGATTTCTTGAGACGATACTGGAAATTAGAGAGCACATATTCATTGTTTAGCCCATCACTTCAAATTATGTTTGTTGGTTTCTTTTCCTTTCAGCAACACTCATACCTTCTCCCTCCTCCTACCAGGAAATAATAATGATGACTGTACAAGCTTAGGAGCATTTTAAAATGAAACTGTTACAGGAAGATATGGATTGCGTCACATCATAGACAAATGAATGCTTCAGGTCAGTCCTTTTAATAGTCTCTCAGCAAGATTATTATAAAAGAAAAGTATTTAGGTTATTTCTTGCAGTTGATATAATTTAATCCTTCTACTTTCAGGTTTATTTTGAAATAATTGGATAGTGAATGTGATGGCTCTCAAATATTAGTTTATATTAGGTTAGAAATAGCAGCCTCCTGAAGAAAAATAGCAAGCCTCATTACTGAATAATATTCTTTATTTTCTCCACCCACATTCATCAAAACATAGAACCAGCAGAAATGATGGATTCTTATGGCTATGTCTGAGCATTGGAATTAGACAGGAATTCAAAACCCAGTTCTAATTTGAGCAAGCTACCTGACCTCTCTAGATCTTCAAAGTGACGATAATAATACAAGTGATTTTGAAGATTGAATGAAAGTGCTTAAAACTGTTTTATACTCCTAGTCTGGGTTCTATCAGGTATTTGAAAATTCATTTATTGGTTCTGCCAACATTGATTGGTCACCTGATGTGGTAATATTCGTAAGACTTGGGCAATAAAAAGAGGAAGATAGAGTCTCTATGCAAAAGAATTTCACAGTGTAGGGGCTCATCTAAGCACAAAAGTAGATAATTAAAATACATTGTGCTATTATAGATGTATGAACAAAATGTTATAAAGTAACACCATTAAATAGAGAGTAAATCTGAGGAGTTTGGTGAGGAATATACACAGCACATGATATTGAACTGAAATCTGCTGAACAATAATGACAACACTGTCAAAGAAGTAAGGACAGATGTAAGAAAGAGTTGAGTTCCATATGTGACAAAATATCCTGTGTGGTTAAATACAGCATACCTAGGTCCATAGCAGTCGCATGACATCAGATTGTGCAGACAAGACTGGATATAAATTACCTAATGACATATTAATTCTAAAGTATAATTCTGGACAGTTTGGCAGACCGATCAAAACCCTTAGACTTTAAGGTTTGCTGTACCATAGCTGTTCTACTGTACAGGCTTCAAAACAGAGCAGTTTACACTCTGAAGAGAACTCCTGGGTCAAAATAATGAACCTACTGTGTTATGTCTATGAATTTATCTTAGGAGAAGTGCATGGATGTGAATGAAAACTGTTATGAACTTATTTCTATGAAGATGGAAAATTAGAAGGGATACCATGTATCCCTGCCAAAAATCAATCCTGGAGATATTAAGAAAGAAACTAGAAAACAGATTCTAAGAACAAACAATGTCACAAAGCTGCAGGAATCAAGTGGAGGAACATACAGGACTTTTGACTTTTGAGTCTGCAACTGTGACTGAATACAGCGTGTGTGTGTGTGTGTGTGTGTGTGTGTGTGTGTGTGTGTGTGTCTGACTGGAGATACAGGGTGACTGAATATGGTAGAGAACACATGAATTGGAAATGAAAATTTTAATTTCTGTTCCTACTTTTTCCTCATATTGTCTGTGGGATATTGTCTGTCATTTTGCTAATGGCCTAGACTGAGTATTTGGTTGTGAGTGTAGGATCACGGTAGCTCAGAAAAGATGCATGAAGCAAGGAAGAATCAGAGTGAATAGGTTTCTATCCTTCGGCTCTCTTGGGGCAGTCACTCATGCTCTCCTCCACACTGGGCCTCAAGGTTGATGGACTCAGAGCTGGGGAGCTGGCCTCCTGCCTTTGGTGCATCTTAAAACCTTTCTCAGGGAGGTCGCCTGTTGGGGATGCAGCAGAAGAGAAGGATCAGCAGTGACTATGTGTCTGCACAAGTGTTGACTCTTGTCTCATTCTTCCCTTTCCTCTTAAACATTTCTGCTGTGACAAATCCAGAACTTTGATACTTCAGCTCTCCTACTTCACAGTTTGCAGGACAGAGCAGTTAACACTCCAAAGAGAACTCATGGGTCAAAATAATGAGCCTACTGTGACATTCGACAGCTTAGCAGAACACATATGTGACACTCAAAAATATACATTTTCTGTACACAAAATTTTTAGAATTGATGGACGAATAACTGAAAATAAGTATGGAAAAATTACATAATTGGAAAGCAGTAGTTGGAATAATAAAAATGAGCTAAGGAGTCAGAGTCACACAGCTGAAGAAAAGAACTAATGAACTGGAGGATCAGATTGGGAAGCTCTCCCAGAAGGCATTGGAAAAGAATGGAAAGGGAGGAAAACAGAAAAGCAAACAGTTATAGAAGACAGAAGTGCCATTATCTGGGTATATAGTGTCTCAAGAAGAAAAAGAAAAATAGGATAAACTACATAAAGAAATAGTAGAGAAAAATGTCTCAGTGATTTTGAACAATGAAAGACCCAAGAATGAGAAGGACTTATACAACATGAAACAAGAGAGATAAGGAAACCTCACACAGGGGATAAATAACAAAGACAAAAAGTAAATTCTATCACCTCCCAGAAAAGAGCTGTTTATTTACAGTGAAAGAAGAGTGAGATTAATAGACTTATCCATAACTTTATTGGAAGGAAAAAAAACAACAAAAGAGTATTTTTGAAATCTTAGAAAGTTTAACTTTAAAGGTCTTTGCTATGTTATTGTTTGTGATAGCAAAATATTGCATGTGACCTGAAATTCCATGCCACGACATATCATCAGCCATTTAAAAGTTCTGATGCAGAAAACTATACAGAGACCTAAGAAGATGCTTGCAATAAATGTATTGCTCTGTGAGACAAAGAGATTATGCACAGGTTCAGGATGTTTCCATTTTTACTTAAGTATAATGACTCAAAGAATATGTGTAGGTACTTTAATTTTTCTTTTCTTTTCTTTTCTTTTCTTTTCTTTTTTTTTTTTTTTTGATTGGGGGCAAGGGAAGGTTGAGATAGGATCTCTCTGGGTGGTGCAGGCTGACCTTGAACTTGCTTATGTATCCCAGGCTGACCTGAAGCTCACAGCAATCCTCCTGCCTCAGTCTCCAGAGTGCTGGGACTATAGCCATGTACCACCATGCCTGGTTTAATTTTTATTTCTGAGATATGATTACATATACAATTATTTTCTTTTTGCATTTTTCTACCATCCATATTTTCTCTGATGAGCTTTTACTGTTTGTAAGAAAAAATTATAATTGATAGATATAATTCTTATAGAACTCAAAGCCAGGATAGATACTACTGGGACCAATTTTAGACATGGAAAGCTGCTACAAAGGTCCAGATGGGGCATCACAAGGCTGGAGTTACAGCAGTGGCAAATGGGATAGATCCAGGAGGATCTATTGCATTGACACCCAAGAGAAATGAACAGGAATTGAACAGCAGTTAGATAGGGGACATGTCAAGGATCTCTGAAGTTTCTAGCTTCTCTCATATGTGACTTATCAACTGCTAAATTTAGGCTTGAAAGTCTATTAGCTAACTTGTCTAAAAAGGTGTTGTTATACAAAAGGCAGATATTTATACTGTGTATCCAGCAGCTCCTTCTATGAAAGCACTTTTGAAGCCCATTTGTAGGTATGCCTACATTGCGAGTCACAGATATTTTATTTTCAAGAAAAACATGTTCTACAAACTCTTTCCCCACCTGTGTCATTAAGCAAAAGCAATTGCTTTATTCACCACTAACCTCTGCCTGAGTTCTTTTGAATGCAGGTTCAAAGATGCATTCCATGAATATATCTTTTTCCCATGTGTGTTGAAACCTGCTGGCAAAATATGTGTTATTTCCTACTCCTGTGGCAGAGTGGACCAAGAATAGACAATTCACAATAGAAACTAAGCACCAATATCCGTAAGAAAAAAATGTTCAACTACCTTATAAAAATTACATCTAAAAAATGGCAAAAAAAAGCTCTTTCAGAAAGACAATGCACCGTAGTGGTTGGATATTGCTCAGATGAACATTTCCTCACAGGATTAGCACACTTCTAAAAAGTATGTGATAGATCAACAACATTAAAACTAACGTTTGCTTTTCTTCCAACTCAGAATTGTACTTCTAGAAATCTACATTAAGAAAAGAATTGAAGGTGTACTTAAGGGTTTAATTAATATTTGAGATAAACAACCATAAGATAGTAGACAACAGACACACTTCATTTTCTGAAAGATAAAATAGGTATAAGTCGTGAAGACATAGATGTAGTCTAGGCCTTTCTGAGCAGAAGCCCACTGGCATGAGAAATAATACTGAATGTGCAGTAGCTTTCTCTTTCTTTCTCTCTCATGTATATGTATATGTGAAGAGAGAGAGAGAGAGAGAGAGAGAGAGAGAGAGAGAGAGACAGAGACAGAGAGAAATAGAAGATAGATAACTAAGAAGTAGAGAAGAAGTTTGAATAATTTCCCAAATTTCCTATTGCATTGCTTCAAAAATATTTTAATATATATGCTAATTTGTTTCATTTCATTTATACTACTATTTTCTCTTAGTTCATTGAAAATAAAATTTTATGCTATTATCTGTTTGTTTCTTCTTTGTAAGAGTCTTTTTTGTCTATATTTTATTCTCTGAGTAACTATTTTTAAGATTATGATGCATAATATATTAACTATTGCAATTCTCACATTGCTTTATTATGAAATCTTGTTTTATTCTTTATAAAATCAAAAAATGAAACAACTAAACAAATTAAATATTTACTAAAAGCACATTTAGAAAACATATAATGTTTATGTGATAATACTTATATCTGAAGAAGTTATAAAACTACATGTCATAGAATTTTCATTTTGGAGATATTTGTATGTCATTTAAAAAGTACTGAGAACTGAGACTACAGAATCTAAAGTATTACTATTTGTTATCTCTGTATGGTTAGCTTTTTAGTGAAATATCATCATCACCATTGTTGTTGTTATTCTTATTCAGAGTTTTTCAAATTTTCTAAAGTGAAATATAAATATTTGAAAATCAGAGACAACCAATACAACAAATTACTCATCATTTCCAGTATTCCTTCCTGTATATCAATACACAGACACATACATACTATACTTGCACTAATAAGTAACATACTTTGCAAACCAACAGATATAAGGAGATGTATCAGCACAGTTACTGAAATCAATTCAGTATTTTAGGAAAATTACCACATAGCCATATTTACATGTTTATTTAACTTCAAGTTTGTCTAGAAATTGCACATCATTTGGTCAGGATTTACCAAGAAGCATAAATCCGTAACATGTCAGAGGTGAATGGTACTGGGAAATAATATAGTCTAGTGAAATCCACATTTCATAGGTGGGCTTTGTGAAAATTTGCTTTGACCAGGAGGCAATGAGAAGCCACTGATGGTTCTCAAAAGCAATAGTGAGTTGACCAGATGATTTTTCTAATAATGTGATGACTGATGGGTAATGTAATAGTTAGGGGGCAGGACTTCTCAATAGAAGCTATTTTGATCATCTAGGGATAAAGTAATAATAAAACCCTGAATTGGGAGTGTGGGTCTAGAAACCAGAAGAGATTTCGGAAAGAATGTAGGAAGTAAAATTTATATAGTAGAATCAGATACATTATGGTTACAAGAAAAGAGAGGCTTAAATATAAGCGAGTTTTTTGATTAGGTAACTGCAGAAGGCAATATTATCTGAGACAAACTATCAAACATTTGTCCACAAGTTCACCACAAAATGAACTTTTGCTGATTATCAGTTTATTGACTCATTAGGTTATTTTTCTATTTTTTTCAGGAACTAAATTTGAACTCACTGGAGTCTACTTTTAGTTTCACATAGTTTTGAAAAACTTAAGAAAAGATATAGGACATGTGCATTGTACTTTTTAAAGATGCATGAATACAATTTAACTATATTCTGTGCTGAATATGTTCTATGATACTTTTGTCTAGGTCATTGCTTTCACAGCAACAACACTAGAAGTAACTGTTAGAGAAATATAGCTATTTTTAAGTTTTCTACTTTCTATCCATTAGAATCTAATTTGAAGTGTTTTAGTGTAAAGGTAAAAGATATTTTTGGCTCATTCACTAGGTCTAATTAGTTGTTTTTAAACCAATATATTTTCTTTCTTTGGGCTCCATATGTTCTTCTCCACTGAGATACGAATTGATGTCCTCACCGAGACATGGTAAACAGGCGTATTCATGTAGCACATGCTTTCTTGCAAGCATGTCCTACTGACATCCACATGCATATGAGAATGATCCTAGGAAACAGAAAATTGCAAAAGTAAAGGATGTTAAAAATGCATGCTTCTGTTTTATTAAATTTCTTACAGGGTCAACCACCTTATTATTTGACCAACCTTATAGGTAGCATCTTATATGTAAAAATTGTGGTTGTGTATTAGAAGAGAAGGAATAAAGTCTTAGACTCTAGCCATCTACCTACTGCTTCTGTCACACTCTTACTGAGGCCTTCTTTGAATGCCCCACAAAGGGGCTATTTGCTCTGCAAATATACTATAAAATGTTTAATTTGCTGCTAATGTATTTGATGATTAAAATGTATTAAAACATTGCTTTTCGGTAAGCTGAAATTGTTCTCCCTGTAGATTATTTCGATTGACCTTAGTTCTACCTTGTGAAGCCAGGTCTCCACTTTGTTTTCTAGTTCTTTAATTACCAAGGTCCTTCATAGTGTCTTCTTCTTCATTGTTTTCTTATGCCCTTAATGTGACTCCATTCCTTTGTTATGCTGGTTGTTCTTTTTTGAATGCACAGTAGCTTTTCCCACATCTTTATATTTTTAAATAAATGCCATTGTTAATCTATGAAAATAAAAGCCTTCTTTACGATTTCTATATTTGATAAACAACTATCTAAAATATACCTTAAGGAGAAATCTTATAACACCCCCCCATCCCCAGGTATGTTTCTATTATATTTGGTTTCCAATCAGGACTGGACTGTATTGGTTGAAGTTCTTCGATAAGCAGATGCCATCCCATAATTTCAAATACAGAAGATGCAGGGAGGGTTTATCTGTGTGACTCAGAGAGGCAGGTGACAGTGTGCACCTTCAGCCTGAGAGGCAGGCCTGACACTTGTGAACGAAGAGAGAGAAGGGAAAGATATGGTGGGAAAACTTGCAGGCTTCAGCACTGCACAAAAACTAATAAAATACACTGAATACATGCAAAGCAATAAAACAAGTGCTGTGCTCAGGTTTTTGCTCACATAAGACAAAATGACAAAATATTCTGGGCCTATCTGCAGAGTTATGAGGCAAAAAACAAACAAACAAACAAAACACCCAACGACACTTTTTCATGCATTAGTCAGGGTCCATTTGGGAAAACAAAAAAATCTCACAGCAGATACTTCTAAGAGGTAGCATCTTATATGTAAAAATTGTGGTTGTGTATTAGAAGAGAAGGAATAAAATCTTAGTGTATTTGAACTTCGAACTATTGTAGACTGAGAGACTTATAAACAACAGCAGATTTTTATTACATTATAGAGACTGAAAAGACCCAGATCAAGGTGCCAACTGTTTCTGTCTAGTGAGTGACTGGCTTTTCTGATTCACAGATGATAGTTTCTCTCTGCTGCTCACATGGTGCAAAGGGAAAGGCAACTCTCTGAGATCTCTTTCATGAAAGTATGAATTCCACTCATGAGGGCACAGTCTTCATCACTTGATCATTGTCTCTAAGTCTCACCTGTACTTTTCACAGTGATGATTAGATTTCACTGTGTACATTGTGTGGAAACCACAATAGACCATATCGAAAAGGCAGAAAAGGGAGACAGAGGATAAAATAGAGCAATGCCAAGAGATCAGAAGCTAAATTCATTGGGATCTAGTTAATGGCTTGCCCCTTCTGCTACCTGTTGGAGATGGTGTTGCAGTTGCTTGTGAATCTTTGAAGGGTGTGCTGACTGGGCCAAGGCTGGAAGCGAGGGAAATGTGCTCTCTGTGTCCACTCTGCTGAAGGGTGAAATCAGCCCACTCTGCTGCTGCTGTGGCTGCAGACAGCAATAGCCTGCATTGGCCATACTATAGGATCCAGAAAATAGCTCAGGCTATCTTCTTATCTCCTACTAGTACCTGCTCTTAGTACCTGCTATTAGCAGGAAGAAAGTCACAAGGAAGATGAGAAACAGTAAATGCACTCAGACTTCTAGCCTTCTTTAGCATATTGAGAAGTGTTCTGGTAAAGTAAACAAAGTTGACAAGAGGAACGTAATAAGGATCACATCAAGAATAAGGACTTACAGTTTAGCATCAGAGTGGAAATTGGACTCATATAGAATATCTAATCTAAGTATTTCCCCTTGTAGTTTATTTCAATAACTTTTTGTGATTTAATATGTAAAATTTCATAGGTTTTGTTTGTTTCATTTGGGGGGAGTACTGGGATTGAACTCAGGTCTTAACACAGAGCTAGATCCCCAATTCCTTTTAATTTAATTTAATTTTTTAAAACTTAGATAAGGTCTCACTAAGTTGCTAAATAGCACAGATTGGCTCAAATTTGCAGTCTGTCTTAGTCACTTTTTACTAGTTGCTGAGACAGAATACCTGGCACCCAAAATTAGGGAAGGAAAGGTTTATTTCTTACAGTTCTCGGGGATTTCAGTTCATACTTAGTTGGCTCCAAGGCAGTGTGGTGTGGCGGGGCAGCCATTCATGGCTGCCACAACAGCAAGTGATCCTGCTAAAGAGAGAACAAGACACGCCTTCCTCCACCTTTACACTGTATGTCGGCTCCACCCCTTGGACAGGTGCAGCACTCACACTACCAATTCCAGCACTAAACAGCAAACCAATCATGAATGCCAGATTCAGCCCCATCCAAATTACATGAGGCCTTGAGGGGCACACAGGATCAAACCAATACACAGTCCTTCTGCCTTGGCCTCCCAGAGTGCTGAGATTACATATGTGTACCATCATGCTCCCTTGAAACCTTGTAGTTTTTGAAAGAACTAGTACCTTTTGCCTCTAGAATACAAAAGATATAAGTAATAAATCCGCAATACATTTATTTGTCTTTAATATCTTTATTGCTTTCATTAACAAATTCTTATTTTGGGCAAACTCTTCTCCAAGAAACATAAATCACTATTTTCAAAAAAGATTCTGGTCAATTGAGTAGGAAGATGAAAAGGAATTAGCCATAGGTTGTAGAGCATATAGTCATGGAAGATATAACAAAGGAATAGCACGCTTCTCTTTTTCTCCTGAACAACACCCTCTTTGCCTCCTCCCTTATTTCAGCCATCATTGCAGGACAGTTCTTTAAACCTTTCACAAACCTCAGCTGACCATGTGTTACTCATTGAAGACCTGTGGCAGCATGTCTTTCATTCTCTGCCTCAGCTTCTCTCAATTAGCAGAAATTGGAAAGAACAATCATCCTGTGAACTCCAGGGGTGCCCAGGCATCAGTGCCCTCATGGTCATGCTTTAATCAAATGAGGACAGAAGCTGATATATATATAATTCTCCTAGCTAGTCCTCTGTCATGTTATTGTGGGAGTTATTTTCTGTGCTTTTCTAGGAGACACTCAGCAATATGCATCCTCTGTAGGGCCCTAAACAGCACACCTTTCTATTGTCCTTTCTCTCCTTTATTGTCCCCAATCCTCCTTCATACTCCCTGAGATTACCTCCTAAAAAAAGTTATCTGCACATTGGTCCTTATTTTAGGTATTGTCTCCAAGGAAACTCAAGCTAAATCATGAGGCAAATTCCTGACAGAAATCTAATAAAACACCATTTTGAGGAATCTGGGCAAAAACAAGAAATGCTACATTAGATACTGAGTAGAAACCAAAAGGCACTAGTGATCTGAAATAGATCAAGGGAAGAGGGCATGACTGTGTGCATTCAGAAAATGCTGCCCTTCTCTTTCCTCTGTATTCTCAATTTTCCTTCTCCACCCACTGAAATCTTGAAGGATTATTTAGAAAGTAAAAGTGCCAACACAGACATAAGCATATGTACTTGGATGCATGAGAACACACACCATCTATCACCTATGTTTTCACAACCTACTTACCTCTCATCTATATTTATATCTATAAACACATATGATATATACCATACATAGTGTATATACATATGTATGTATGATTTATTCCAGGTTATTTTTACATTTAACAGATTTCAATGCATCCTTTAGTACTAAGCAATATTGATTCTTTTTCTTTGTGGTGATTGTCCTTTTATTCATGTATTCTGTGCCTTTAGTTGGTCTTTAAATCACATTTTTAAACTACCTTTCCCCCCTTGAGCTCTAATTTTGATAAAATTATCCAAAGTAATCCTTTAAGTGATTCTGTTGAACTACAATTTCTTAGACTTTGGAAAAATTTGAGTTTTATTTGTATGCAAAAGACAGCTTATTTATTAATGCAAGTTTAGAGCTATAAACATTTTTAAAGCTTTATGCCTGTTATTATTTATTTACAGAGGAGAAACCTGAGACCGATGTAATTTTAATTGCTTTGCCAAAAATATACCTGGATCTCTACCTGTCTGTATACCACTACGAACACCTCTGAATCCTAGTTTAAGTGCATTTTTAATTAGTTAAACTTAGTTTATTCATGCGATTGACACTACATATTTATTATGGACCTAAGGATTAGATTCCGTTCTGTGCAATGGACCAAGATACTGGCAGGATACCCAACTGCTCATTGAACATAGAGAGTAGCAGAGGCTTGGGGCTTGGTCCTAGGTCATACTTATTCATTCCTCTGCTCATTTACTATATTTGTTGGTTTATTTGTTTCCCCAAATTTTTGTAATGAAGTCCAATTTGAAGAATAAGAGGAAGAGCTGTTCGCAGCTTATCAAGCTGATTGGTGGCTTGGAAGCACATGAAACGTGGAAATAGCCAGAAACGTTGGCCAGAGCATCTTCCTGGTGTGTTTACCTTTAAAGATGACTATTTGCTTAGAAGAAATCTGGCACTGACATAGAAGTAGAACGATCTGAATCTGCGTCTCAAATTGTCTGCTTGATGAAAGATTTAAGGGAGAAAAATGAAGGAATCTATGAACTAATGTTCTTAGTCCAGACCCTTCCAGAATTGAAATACCATGTTTCATTTTATGGTGAGTTTATGTTGAATGTGGCTTCTTTTAAAAATGATTACAAAATGATATTAAGCTTCTCTTGATTGTTGGTCCTTGAAATGGCTAAAGGAGACATTTTCTACAGTGTAAGATGTGGAACTAGAAACTGTTTTTGCGAAATTCATTTTTATTACAAAAAATTGTAAATACAAGGAAAATTTAAAAGACATGCATAGTGAACCAAGTAAAGTTGTATGCTTCAGACTGACACTTTACTGTGTTTTTAACAAATCGTGTATACAGTCATCCACCCACCCATGTTACTATCCATCAATTCATTTTGCTTTTTTAAAATCGTAGATTTCAACACATGTAGATTTCAATATACTGTAGATTTCAAAACACGTAAGCATCCTTACCATTAATTAGCATTTAATATTTTTGTGCTTTTAAATGCAAAATTTACATAGAAAAAAATGCCTAAATCTTGAGGTTAAACACATCTCGTAGATGTTGACAGATTCTGTGTAACTGAGGTCCCAGGAGAAATAAAGAACATCAGCATCACAAACTTACTTTATGGACTTTTCAATTCATCTCTCCCTTTATGTCCTCAAAGAGAAAATTATTATGATATTCATCACAGATTGTTTTGATTTTTTTAGGAAGTCAGATAAATGGAACCACCCACTTTGAATTCTTTATTGTGCCAAACTTCTACTTCATCATAAGGTATTTGACATTCATTCATGTTGTACAGTTCCATCATTTGTTCATTTTTATTACTAACATTATATTGTATAGATATGTCATAGCTGATTTATTCTTCAATTTATGCATATCTAGCTATTTTCAATACTTGTCTATTCTGAATATCTAAAAATTGATTTGATTGTATTTGGTTAAGTATTTTTATGTATGCCCATGAAGGACATTAATCTGTACTCTTCTTTTTCTGTAATGTCTTTGTAAATATCTGTAATGGGGTTGTGCTAATGAGTTAGTATATATTTTGTATTATTTTTTCTTGCATATTTGATAGAATTCACAAATAAAACCAGATCTAGAGTTATATTTGTGGGAAGGCTTTTGATAATCTGTTCAATTTATTCATTAGACTTAAAATTATGAAGATTTTCAGTTTTTGTTTTGTTAGTTTTGGTAGGTTGTCTCTCTATAGCCTCAAGGAATTTTTCTATTTTATCTAAATTTTCAAATTTGTTGACAAAAGTGGTTTGTTTTCTTTTTAGATATAACTGTGCCCTTTTAGCAGTTCCTAAAGAATAAAATGTATCTGCTTGGTTTTTCAGAGTGAGCTTGGTTTTTGTATTGCAACATTTCACATAAAATTCTGAAAGCTTGCAACTGTGAGATCAACACCCTGGACCATGTATGCGGTCTCCACACTCATCCTTACCTCTTTGCCAAGGTATACTTTGCTTATAAACATATTTAAACATCAAGAGAAGATTTTATAATGTTTTCTTTGACTAGTCCTATGAATTTTAAAGAAATTAAGAGAAAAAGAAAAGAAAATGTATTTTTTTCCCTTTATTTCCTGTGTTCAAAATTGTCTTCATAGGACTGGGAGTTTGGCTCAGTGGTTTAAGCACCTGCTGGGCAGGTGTGAGGTTGTGAGTTCGAGCCCTGGTACTGAAAAAAAAAAAAGACATTCAAAATTGTCTTCATTTTTTTCTGAATTTGTAAGTTACCAACTGATATCATTTGTCTTCAGTCTCAAAATTTTGTTTGGCAATTTGTTTCATTTATATCTTCTGGTGATAGATTCTCTTGTATTTGTTTCATCTGCAAATGTGTTTCCACTACATTCTAGAAGAATGTTATTGCAAGAATCCTTCATTGGCATTTTTTATCTGTTTGATTTTTGCTTTCTCCACTTTGAATTTCTTTTAGGTGCAAAGGTTTCTGATAAGCAAATAGTAAAAGGATTTACTTTTATACCCTCTGTAGGTAATATTTCATTTTTCTTTGGTTATTTAATTTTTTTTCTTTTTCTTTGATTTTGTGCAGTTTTATCTGTTATACCTAGGTACGGTTCTCCATATTTTATTCCATTTGGACATTTCTATGGTTCACGAATTTTTAAAATTATGTCTTGCACTCAACTTTGAAAAATTTTAGCAATGATGCTTTCAATATGTCTTCCTCATTCCCTTTTTCTTTTTCTGAGATTTTATTTATTTGTTTTTTATTCTAATTAGTTCATGTCTACAGCACATAATGATTACAGTTCACATCATGGAATTGGTGCAGGCACATAATGCATTTCAATTCTTTTTTTTTTTTTTTTTTGTAGCACCGGGGATTGAACTCACAACCTCACGCCTGCCTGACAGGTGCTTAAGTCACTGAGCCAAACTCCCTGGCCCTGGTTTTTTGAGGCAGGGTCGCACTGTGTAGCTCAGGCAGGCCTTGTGCTCGCGTTGTAGCCCAAGCCGGCCTTGAACTCACAACGCTCCTCCTACCTCAGCCTCCCGAGTGCTGGGATTAAAGGCGTGCGCCACCACGCCCGGCTAATACATTTCAATTCTTTTCTTCCCCTTCCTTCTACTCCTTTTATTTTTCCAGCATCCAATTCATTTATGTATTTTATATGATCTTATGAAGTTAATTATCATATATACAAATTGAAAACCAGACTAACAGGCCAAAGCTACATATAAGGTATACAAAAAATTGTACTGTCAAGTTACACTTTTAGATATATTGCCTGTGCTGCTACACGCATAAATAAAGCTTTCAATGTTGTTCCATAGACCAGTAAAGTTCTGGTTATATTTGTTCTTTATTTAACCTGTTTGTCTAACCCTCATCTTTACTATTCTCCATCTGTCTCAGGCTAGTATTGAAGTATATTTACCTCAGAACTTGAGGCCTTTTCTACCAATCTGTAGTTATTTTTTTCCAAATACTTCCCTCTAATTCTTCAGCAGCTATTATTTTCCAGAACCCTATTTTCTAGATTTTAACGATAGAGGTAGGACAATATTTTTTTAATCAACTTCGGCTTGTTCTGAACTCATAAAACACAAAACTCAGTGTATGCAAGTCACTCGTTTTTGGTGGTTCTGGGATTGGGCACGGGGTCCTCACACTTAGCTATATACCTTGTGCTTTCTATTTTATTTTATTTATTTCATTTTAAATTTTGAGTCAGGGTCTCACTGAGTTGCTAAGTTGCCTAGGCTGCCCTGGAACTTGTAATCCTTCTGCCACAGGCTACCAAAGTGCTGGAATATTCACATTTTTTTTGAAGTTAGTGGTTTTGTATATAGTTATAAGTAGATATATTTAGGAGTGCCAGACTGATGTAACTGATTAGTCTTTCAAACTACCAGAATTCACTTCAAGCTAACTTGACCTTACAGGTCATCAATATATATTTAAAAATATGAGATGCACTGTAATAATTTTATGCTTTTTTTTTTATTTTAAAGGAGCAAAACAGAAAAAAAGTAGAAGTAATACAGAGTTTTTAAAAAAGTAATAAATCAATACTAGTCAATGTATTACATATTGTTATCTTAGAAGTATTTGTTCAAGTTATGAGATCTAGGCATAGAAAATGATCAGACAATCAAACAATAACAGCACAAACCATTCTTTCTGATGAATTAATGGAATCAGTAGTACAGTTATCTATCTTGCATACTTATGCATGAATACAACTATATGTGTATATCTACAAACATATAATCTTTTCCTTTCTTCCACTTCTCCTTTCCACTATCCCAGCTCTGCTTTAATTTTGAGCACTTTCTTTCCCTTTCCTTATTACATTATCTATCATACATTTTGGATCTTATTACTCTTATAGTGTTTTTTAATTGTTATTTATTTTTTACACTAGGGAGACAATATGATATTTATAAACATGAGTGATTTATTTCACTTAGGAGTATAGTCTCAAGTTGCCTCCATTTACCTATAAAAGCCTCAAGATCATCCTTTTTATAGCTGAGTAATATTCCATTATATAAATCCATTCTACAGTTGATGGGCATTTTGGTTGTTTTCAAGATTTAGCTATTACAAATTGTGCTGCTATGAACATGGGTACACATATATCTCTGTGACATGACACTTTCAATTTTTCTGGGAAAATATCCAGAAGAAGAGTAGCTGGATTGAAAGGGATTTCCAGTCCTACATTTTTGAGGAATCCCCATACTGATTTCCACAGTGGTTGCACCAGTCGACACTCCCACCAACAGTTGAAAAGGGTTCCTTTTTTCCCACAGCCCTGCCAACATTTGTTATCAGTTGATATCTTGATGGCAGCCATTCTTTCTGGAGTGAGATGGAATCTCAATGTTGTTTTAATTTGCATTTCTTGAATGACCAGTGATGCTGAGCATTTCTTCATGTATTTATTTGCCATTCGTATTAATTCATCTGAGAAGTGTGTGTTCATCTCAGATGCCCATTTTTCGATTGGGTCTTTGAATTTGGGGCACATGATGTTTTTCAATTCTTTATATGTTCTGGATATAAGTCCTTTGTCTGAGGGAGAGTTGGCTAAAATTTTTTCCAATTCTGTGGGCTTTCCATTCACTTTATTGCTAATTTCTTTTGAAGTGCAAAAGCTTTTTAATAAAATGAGACCCCAGTATTGCATTCTTTGAAGTACTTCCTGTGCAGTTTGCGTTTTGTTCATGAACTCTTTGCCTACCTCTATGTCTTCAAGATTTCTACCTATCTTTTCTTCCAGTAAATTTAGCGTTCCTATTTTAATATTTAGATCTTTGACCCATTTTGACTTTAGTTTAGTGCATGGCAATAGACATGGGTCTAGTTTCATTGTTTGGCAGGTGGAAAGTCAATTTTTCCAGCACCATTGATTAAAGAGGCTATCTTTCTTCCAGTGAACATGTTTAGCCCCTTTGTTAAATATAAGGTGACTGAGTGTCTTTGTAGTTGTACTTTCATTTTCCAATCTGTTCCATTGGTCTTCATGTCTATTTTTTTTGCCAGTATCATGCTGATTTTATCACAGTAGCTTTGTAGTACAATTTCAAGTCAGGGGCTGAGATACCTCCTGTCTTCTTTTGTTGCCTAGAATTGTCTTTTCTATTCTAGGTCTCTTCTGGTTCTAGATGAATTTTAGGAGTATTTTGTCTAGATCTGTAAGGTATGTTAATGGTATTTGGATTGGAATTGCATTAAATCTGTATGACAGTTTTGGGAGTATGGCCATTTTCACAATGTTGGTTCTCCCTAACCAAGAGCAAGGGATATCTTTCCATTTTCTAACATCCTCTTCAATTTCCTTTTTAAAAGTACTATAGTTTTCAGCATATAGGTCTTTTACATTCTTTGTTAGGTTGGTTTCTAAGTATTTCATATTTTTGGATGCTACTGTAAAAGGTGTTATTTCCATAATTTCTTTCTCAGTGAGTTCATTGTTTGTGTACAGGAATGCTATTGATTTTTGAGTGTTGACTTTGAATCCAGCTACACTGCTGCTACACTCTAGTAGCCTTTTGATGGAGTTTTTAGGGTTTTCTATGTAAAGTATCATGTCATCTGCAAATAGTGATAATTTAACTTCTTTCTTTCCTATCCTTATTCCTTTTTTTTCTCTCTCTCTCTTATCTAACTGCTCTGGCTAATGTTTCCAGAACTATATTGAATAGGAGTGGTGACAGTGGACATCCTTGTCTTGTCCCTGATTTTAGAGTGAAAGCTTTCAGTTTTTGTCCATTTAGTATAATGTTGGCTGTTGGTTTGTCATAGATGGCTTTTATCAGATTGAGGTAGATATCATGTATTGCAATTTTCTGTAAGATTTTTATCATGAACAAGTGTTGGACTTTATCAAAAGCCTTTTCTGCATCTATTGAGATGATCATGTGATTTTTGTCTTCAGCACTATTGATGTGGTGTATTACATTTATTGATTTGCATATGTTAAACCATCCCTGCATTCCTGGAATAAATCCCACTTGGTCATGATATATAATCTTCTTGATGATTTGCTGCATTCTATTTGCCAGTATTTTATTGAGAATCTTTGCATTGATATTCATTAGGGAAATTGGTCTATAGTTCTCCTTTTTGGTTGGGTCTTTCTCTGGTTTTGGTATCAGAGTAATACTTGCCTCCAGAAATAAGTTAGGGAGGATTTCTTCCCTTTCAATTTCATTGAAGAGTTTGAGTAGTACTGGCATTAAATCTTCTCTAAATTTCTTGTAGAATTCAGCTGTGAATCCATAAGGACATGGACTTTTCTTTGTTGCTAAGTTTTTAATCATGTTTTCAATTTCAGTAGCTGATATAGGGTTATTCAAAATTGTTACATCTTCTTGATTCTGCTTTGGTAGTTCATATGTTTCTAGGAATTTGTCCATTTCCTCTGTGTTTTCCACCCTATGTGAGTAAAGATTTTCAAAGTAGGTATTCATGATCCTTTGATTTTCCATGGGATCTGTAGTAATTTCTCCCTTTTCATTCCTTATTGCATGAATTTGAGTTTTTTCCTTCTTTTTCTTGATAAGGTTGGCTAGAGGTTGATCAATTTTGTTTATTCTCTCAAAGAACCAACTCTTTGATTCATCAATTCTTCGTATTGTTTTCTTAGTCTCAATTGCATTCATCTTTGCTCTGATCTTTATAATTTCTTCCCTTCTATGAGCTTTGGATTTGACTTGCTCTTCTTTTTCTAGAAGCTTAAAGTGTAGCATTAGGTTGCTTTTTTGTGCTCATTCTGTTTTCTTTTCTTTTTTTATTTTAAAGATAGTAAACTCCAACAAAAATAACAGAACAAAGTCAATCAAAACAAAGCAGTAGATCTTGCACAGAACTTCAAAGCATGATACTAGGAAAACCATAGCTACTATAGTATATCATGTTATCTTCACAATAGTTGACCATTCCATCAAGCATTGTAAAATCAAACCAAAAACAAAACAGAATAATACCAATGAACACAGAATATGAAATAAAGCCAAAAAATTAATCAGAATAAGCAAAACAATGAGAACAATATTGGGCCTCAAAGACAAGACAGAAGGGAATCCCTCATATTTGCTACATTGCATACTGTCATCCTCCCAAGAGATGCTCAGACTGCTGGTCCCAGACCTGCAAAATCAACCAAGTAACACAGGCATTTAGTTGCTTTATGTACGTTAGTTGCTATAAACTTAGCTGGTCCTCTGAACCAGCAGGTTGCTTATGGTAGGGGTGAGGGGGTCTTGATTCTGAGCCCATGCTCATGTAGATGCATGAGAGGCACAGATCTTTCTCTTCCTGGAGTCTGTGCTGCTTGCACCACTCACCAGGAAGGCTGGCTAGTTGTATTCTGGTTGGATCCTCCCTGACCCAACATGACGGGTTCTCAGGAGACACAGATCTTTCTCCTCATTCTGTTTTCTTGATGTGACAATTTATTGCTATGTATTTTCCTCTTAGGACTGCTTTCATTGCATCGCACAAGTTTTGATATGTTGTATCTGCATTTTCATTGAATTTTAGGTATTATTTAATTTCTTCTTTAATTCCATCTGTAACCCATTGGTTGTTCAAGAGGTTGCTATTTAATTTCCATGAGTTTATGTAGGTTTTGCAATTTCTTTTATCATTACTTTCCAATTTCAGTGCACTATGATCAGATAAAATGCATGCGATAATTTCTATCCCTTTGCATTTACTTTAGCATGTTCTATGAGCTAATATGTGGTCTACTTTAGAAAACATCCCATATGCAGTTGAGAAAAAGGTGTATTCTGATGTTGTTGGGTGGAACACTCTGTAAACATCTACTAAGTCCATTTGTTCACAGTGCACTTTTAGACTACGAGTTTCCTTTTGATTCAGTTCTGTTATTTCTTTGCCAACTTTTTGTCTAGTTGATCTATCTCTATGTGACAATGGGGTATTAAGGTCCCCTGTTATTATTGCACATTTGTGTATTTGGTTTTTCATGTCCATTAGTATTTGTCTTATATAGTTCGGTGCTACTGTATTTGGTGCATATATATTTATGATTGTTAGCTTTTCCTCTTGAATTTTGCCCCTAACAAGTATGTAATGACTTTCTCTATCTCTTTTGATCATTTTTGGCTTGAAGTTTACACTGTCTGCAAACAGAATAGCTACGCCCACTTTTTTCTGGGTTCCTGTTGCATGGAATATTGTTTTCCTTCCTTTGACTTTCAGACTACGAGTTTCCTTTTGAGTCAGGCATGATTCTTGTATATAGCGTATTGTTGAATCCTGTTTCTTGATCCATTCTGTTAGCCTATTTCTTTTAATTGGTGAATTGAGGCCATTTATATGATGGATATAACTGATAAACTTTGTCATGCTATTTTCCTGTTGTTGGTTTTCTGCTTTTCCCCTCATTTAATTGTTTACTCTGCCTGGTCATTTTTTTCTGTTGTGGTTCTGGGAATTGTAGTCATTTTTGTCTCTCTCTATTATGCCTTTCAGTACTTTTTCTAGGGTTGGCTTGGTAGACATGAATTTCTAGAGTTGCTCTTTGTCATGAAAGTATCTTATTTCTTCATCAGTTTTGAAAGAAAGTTTTGCAGGGTACATCAATTTGGGTTGAAGGTTCTTTTCTGTCAGGGCTTGAAATACTTTACTCCATGTTCGACTTAACTTGAGGGTTTATGCTGAAAAGTGTGTCATGATTCTAATGGGCTTTCCTTGATAGGTTAGTTGTGTCTTTTCTCTAATAGCTTTTAATATTCTGTGCTTATGCTGTGTGTCAGGGATCTTAATTATGAGATGTCTGGGTGTAGATTTATTTTGGTTATGAGTGTTTGGGGTTCTATATGGCTCACTTATCTGCATATCTGATTCTTTTCCCATGTTTGGGAAATTTTCCTCTCTTACTTCTGCGAATAGTTTTTTTTAAGTCAGTTGCGTTGGCTCCTCCATTTTCATTGACGCCTATCAGTCTTACACTGGTACTCTTTGCATCATCTTGCAGCTGTTGAACTGTTATTTCATACTCCCTTATTATTTTTACAAATTCTTTCCTTTCATGATCACTAGCTGCGAGCTTGTCTTTGAGGTCTGAAAGTCTATTCTCAGCTTTATTTAAATGGTTTTTCCAGCTTTCAATGGAGTTTTGTATTTTATGAATACCTCCTTGAATTTTTTTCATGCATTCTCTTTGCTTCCTAAGTTGCTCATTCAAGGTTTCCATCATTTTCCCATGCTCATGTACTTTTTTTTTATCTATGTCTTCTTTAGCTATGCCAAGTAATTCCTTTACTAAGGTTGTCATTTCTTTCTTTACCTGAGAGATTATTTCTAATCTGATTTCCTCTCTAGCTTCATGGATTTGTTTCTTTATTTCATTTGCTATCTTAACAGAAATTTCAGGTGTGTGGCTTTCAACGTCCTCTATTTCAATGTTCCCTATACTTGTTCCTGCTGGACTGGACATTTGAGATTGCATTTTGGTTTTTTGTCTGGTCATTTTCACCTCTTGGGTTAATATTTTGGTCTTTCAATCCCACTAGTTTCTAGTGACTGTTGTATGTGTCTTAGGGTCCTACCGTATGGGTGATTTTTGTCCATTTGCTGAGTCCCTCAATGAAGTGGAGGAACTAGTCACCTGGATTCCTCCTGCAGGTCCTTTTAGGTGAGTCTTGCATCCTCCATAGGCTGACTAGCCTAGGAACATTGATGTAAGCCTATCCTTAGCTTCTATTGTTACTGTGGTTTTAGGCTGTTCCATGATACCAGATTTACCTGGCAATATTGTGTGCCTCAGCTGGGTCCCTACTGTGTCACAGCAGGTCTCCTAGGCCCTTTCAAGTTTCTCCAGATTGGGGGAGGCCTTATCCGCCCTCTCCTCAACCTGCCCAGTGTTTTCTGTATGGAAGAAGGACTCAGCCACAGTTTTGCCAGGCTGCCAAAGTCCTACAGCTGAAGGGGAGGGCTTGTTACTGCTCCTGCTGACCCACTGATGTCCTCTACTTAGGGGAGAAACTCACTGCACAGTTGCAGGCCCACTGAGGTCATCTGTGTGGGTGAGGGGTTGCTGAGGCTTCCACCAGCCCACCACGTTCTTCAGGTGGTGGATGGGATTCTGATGGTCCCTGGGCTGTTGAAGACACCGGTGTGGAGAGGAAAGTGCTGCCGTCAGTGATCTTCAGGCTGCACAGGTCTCAGTACAGGTCTCCGGGGTGGGAGGAGGTGTTGGAGGGGGCAAAGGTCTGCTCACCCCACTGCAGAGGTCTCTGGGGTGGAGGGTTATGTTTTATTGAGATATAATTTATATATCATAAAATTTTATTCTATTCACTTATACAACAAAACTTCTGTTAGTTCATTTTCATCACTTTAAAATGAAACTGCATTAGCAGTCACTCCCCATTCATCCTCCCATTAGCTCTGTCCAGGCCCAAATCCAGCATGCTTGGGCCAGATCATTTTTTAAAGTTACTACTCAAAGGTAGAGATAAGTAGGTATCACAATGACTGTGGCCCATAAGGGATAAGGTGCTTACCATATTGTCTGTTCAGAAAAAAAGTCTGCTGACTCATCAAGGAGAGCAAAACACAGTTTGCCTTACAAATTGCTAAACTACTTTCTGATTATATAGATTTATATATCTTGAATATTTCATAGCTTATATGTTCTTTGTGATTGACTGGCTTCTTTCATTTAGGATAATAGTTTCAAGGTTCATCAAAGTTGTACATGTCTCAGTAAATCAATCTTTTTTATTGCCAAATAATATTCCATTTTATAGATGCACCTCCTATTTGTTTATTTTTTCCTCAGTACAAGTAGATTTGAATTGTTTCTAGTTTTTTTTCTATTATGACTAATACTTCTGTGAACATCCATGCATAAAGTTTTATGTAGACATATGTTTTCAATGCTGGGATTGAAACAAGTAAAAAAGCCACAAGCTAAATGTTATGAGAATCGACCATTTTATTTTTTTGAATAGATTCTGTGCATTGTTGCAAGCATTTGGTTAATTTCCAGAGCACTTAAAAAGATGATTTGACAATTACTTACCAGCATTCTCATTGATTTTTATGGAGGGATGGACTTTTGAAAGTTCTTACTTTTCCAATAAATGGAATAATTTATAAACATTTGTATTTCCTAGAATCCTGATACTTTAAACACATCATAGAGCATTTCATAATAGAAATTTAAATGAATGAGATGAAAAGTTAATATAAATAAAAATTTTAATAATGCTTGTTTTATCTCAAGAGATCATCTTCCCAGGACACAAGCTTGTCATTTTGTAGACTTCTATTCAATCTCAGTTCTGGTAAGACTGAGATTCCAAAAGGATTTGTCAGGACTTTTAAGTTTTATTGATTATAAATTCTGATAATAAAGGTAATTGTCAGTATGTTCTTAAAAGCTTTTAAGTTTTATAAGTTCTACATGTTTAAATCTTTAAACATCATGG